>NQII01001053.1:298348-341269 GCA_002778355.1 Clitarchus hookeri
CCACTCCCTCTACAACATCAAACTCGAACATCAATCTGCGCGGTACGCCTCAAGACGATCCCTGACTCTTTTAATCCGAAACTCCCCATTTTTCCCGCCCAGGCCACCTCTGTCTCTAAATGTCAGCTACGATCGATCCACTTTACTATTAACTGCCCTGCTCCCCATTTGACGTTTGCGTGAGTGCAACTGTGTTTAAGGGTTAGGGGAAGTATAAATAAAAGTGGAAAACTTTAAGCTTGACTTCCTTCCCCTATTTGATCACTTCTGCAGCCACAAATGTAATGATGGCCGTATTCAGAAAATTTATTTTAATAATGCTTGGAGGGGGNCTTGGAGGGGGGGGGGGGAGTTATCTCAACTTTTATAATGCATGAACTGTGGGTTAACCTAAATTTACAGGTCTGTTTTTTATTTACTGTATTAGTATACATTTATGTGTATTTCAAGAAATAATATCATACAGTTTAAATTTTGTAACGCATTGGCTGTTAACATAAATTATAAATATATTCATATATTTTTCAAGCATGAGTTTTCATTGCATAATTTGCATTATTAATTTATTTAATACATTACTTTGCAAATTATTTTACTGTTCCTCTTACCAGTTTATTGTTACTCTCACATGTTATTATTTGAATGCCATCTTGCTGTAGCGCTTTTATTACATTATTTTCATGAAACGGTGTCACTAACATCCAGCTCTAGCTCTCTTATATACATAATACAGTGCCACTCTTGTTATGTTTTCAGTTTTCCCTAGCATCCAGCTCTAGCTCTATTATATACATAATACAGTGCCACTCTTGTTATGTTTTCAGTTTTCCCTAGCATCCAGCTCTAGCTCTATTATTTACATAATACAGTACCACTCTTGTTATGTTTTCAGTTTTCCCTAGCATCCAGCTCTAGCTCTATTATATACATAATACAGTGCCACTCTTGTTATGTTTTCAGTTTTCCCTAGCATCCAGCTCTAGCTCTATTATATACATAATAAGGTGCCACTCTTGTTATGTTTTCAGTTTTCCCTAGCATCCAGCTCTAGCTCTATTATATACATAATACAGTGCCACTCTTGTTATGTTTTCAGTTTTCCCTAGCATCCAGCTCTAGCTCTATTATATTATCACAGTACTAAACGACGGCATTCCTTACAGAACCGATTCACCACATCTTCTGGAATTATAGGAATATCGCGGTGCACTGACATCAGAGCAAGACCATTGAGACGGGTCTCGCCAGTGGAGTTGCGTAAATACGTTTTCAGCCTTTTAAGCGATGAAAATGTCCTCTCTGGTGTTGCTGTAGAAAGTGGTATAATAGCCAGTATTTGCAAAAGTTTATTTATTTTGGGAAAGAAGGCAAGGTTGGAGTTTAGAAATCGTTCCATAGCACAGTCGGGTAGGAATTTTATTTTTCCCATTTACATTTACAGACAGCAAACTCTGCTTCAGAAGAGTTTGCCTCAGGAAGAATCTTCCTGTAAAGTTCAGCACATTCTTTTATTCTGTGAGGTGTAGCAGTCACACATTTACTTGGAATAAGACACTGTTGATGACACTTAATCAGTGACAACCGTTGTTGTTCCCCTTTACCTCCTTCTTCGCAAGTGAACAGAACACAAACTTTACACAGAGTACCCTCCAACATCTGAGAATAACATAACAATGTGAATTTATTTAACAAAGAAATATTAAATTTTAAATTACGTTTTGTGTAGGTAGGAAACACGTATGAGGAGGGCGGAATCCAGTGTGATTTCAGTAGTTACTCTTTTTTTAAATTATCTACAGTGCTTCTACTAATTTATTCGCCAATATCATTTTCGCATATCATATAATTACTACTCACTTTACTATTTTCTTCTGAGAGTGGATCAAGCGATGTTCGTTGATTTTCAGCGGATGCAGAAATTGGTACCATAGTAGCCTTAGTTGCATTTTATGATTGTTGAAATATGTTTTCCGTTCCACTGTTAGGTTTTTTATTTAAAAAGTTACTAATTCACTGTTGCTTACAAGATGAGTCAGAAGAACGCTTCATGATAACAGTTGCATGCCGCGCAAGCACAACACAACAGTACACACTATCAGATTACCAATCTTTCCTTCTAACCACACGTTTAGTTGAAACTTGAAACACTACTAAATAAACTGCCTGTGTGCCAGTGTTACACGGAATACGACGGCCGAGTGATGGAAGGAGTAGAAGAAGGAAGTGTTAGCGGGGTGTGGAGGGGTGAGTCTGCAGACCAGGGAGCGTGCAGCAGTGAGCACAGAGCAGGGAGGTTTAGAGAGGAAAGTGCAATGCTTATCATTCAGGCTATGATACTGGCACATTATCGCTCAAATTAAACTGTAGATGTCAAGCTTATATGAAAAATCAAAACGTACCTCAAGACTTACATTGAATTCTTCCATTAATTTTAGTTATATTTTTCTACTTTTCGAAATTACGTATTTGAGGCTTCACACAGCTACTTTTTAACCAGTTGGTGTCTGGTCACGCAGACTTAGGGTAGGCAGGTTCTTCAGTCCCTCTGATTCACTGAAGGGAAGACACTCGATTCAACCTTCACGTGAATCGTTGTCCTGCCGTCAAATAATTAATGTTTTCACTACCGGATGAGTTGTAATATTTGTTAACTGAATATTGAGACGTGGACGCCATCACACAAAGCCGTAAATAATGCCTCTTGAATAATAAAATTACTGTACTATGAAAATATGAACCATGTGACTAGCAAAAAGATGCCGCGAGCTTTCACATTTCAGCAACATCAAAAATAAACCATGCGTGTTTACATGCATATTTCTGTCTCTTTTCAGGCTTAATTATGTGCATTTACGGGTAGCTATTTACTTCCCCAGGTTTTTGATTTCAAGAATCCTCGAAATATTAAACCCTCTGAGTTCTTTTTTTTAACAGTAAAAAAAACATACACTGAAAGCACTTCTATTAAAAAAAAAGTGCGTAATTTTCTATTCTGTGTGTTGTTTTGGCTTCACAGTGTCTGCGATCGTGATGTTTTTCATAGAGGAGCAGATAAAACCTATGATGATTAGAATCACCATATGCATCTCTGCTTAAAATGTAAGGGGGNGTTTTTCATAGAGGAGCAGATAAAACCTATGATGATTAGAATCACCATATGCATCTCTGCTTAAAATGTAAGGGGGGAAAAAAGTGCCTGAATAATTTTAAGACAGTAAAAAAACGCCTTCATGGAATGAAAATCTGAATGATGAAGCNGGGGGAAAAAAGTGCCTGAATAATTTTAAGACAGTAAAAAAACGCCTTCATGGAATGAAAATCTGAATGATGAAGCAAGGGAATCCTATTTATATATTGCCCACGTCCGTCTGGCCTACTAAGTTAGGGTAATTTGAGTTAGAACAGTTTATTACGTAAGTTAGTTAATTGAGCAAGTTGCTCACTCAACTATGTAAAATCTATGCAATATTTAACGTCTCTCCACTAGCTTTCGCAATTATTTCCAAGATAAAAACAAAATTCAAGACGCGCTTTCACGGNCAATATTTAACGTCTCTCCACTAGCTTTCGCAATTATTTCCAAGATAAAAACAAAATTCAAGACGCGCTTTCACGGAAGTGACAGCGTTTTTAAACACATTCCACAGCAGTAAGTCTTCACTAGTTTTACAACTCCGTAGATGTGATTTTGAAAAAAAACAACTCTAATAGCCTATGTGTAAATCCACACAAATATTTTCACGACTACAAAAGTACTATAAATTGCTGTTTAAAAAACACGAATGTATTAATTTTTNAAATCCACACAAATATTTTCACGACTACAAAAGTACTATAAATTGCTGTTTAAAAAACACGAATGTATTAATTTTTCTAACTAGAAAGATTGTGGTTAACTACACGTTGTAAAGCTAGTGTAAAACTACATCAACACAAAGTACTAAACCTCTATATTTTATATTTTATTACTGAACTCTAATTGTATTAATACACAGTTATAATTGTAATAATACATTTTCCATAGTGCACACTTACAATAACTAAATATGTGTAAATTTATATTAATATCTTGGGTGAAAATACCATTGTTACGAACAAACAAAGACTGAATTGTCATGGTCAGTTCTTTGTAAAATCCAAATTCGTTTGCATGATTTGTAAAAAAAAATAAACAATGTACAATACACAAGTAGAGTATAAAAAACACCCCAACTTTGAAGGTCTATATATCAAAACCAAATAACCGACAACCTTGGTTGACCAATTAAATAAACCATGGAACTGTTAAGTTTGTTTACCATATCTTCATAAATGTTCAATATGAACACCAAGAGCGGCTCGAACGACATCTACGCGATAATCAAACTCGTTCCACACTCTTGTCAGCATGTCAGCATGAATGGGTCTGGCAATTCTCGTATTGAAGTCGCTAATGTTAGCCGGAAATGGTGGAACGAAACACTTTATACTTTATGTACCCACATGGAAAAAAATCGCATGGTGTATGATCCGGGAATCTTAAGGGCCAGTGGTGAAGAGCCTGGTCACCACCTGCTCTTCGATCAATCCAGCGTTGCNTGTATGATCCGGGAATCTTAAGGGCCAGTGGTGAAGAGCCTGGTCACCACCTGCTCTTCGATCAATCCAGCGTTGCAGCAACGTCTCGTTCAGGTATCCGTTAACAGCTAGGTGACAATGGGGTGGCGACCATCCTGCTGGAAAATGAAGTCCCCCGCCGCCTCTTCTAACTGAGGAAACAACCGCTCCGTAAGCATTTCCAAATAAGGGATTCCAGTAACAGTGGGCTCGTGAAAAAACAAAGGGCCGAAAACAGTATCTTTGGATACGTCACAAAACACGTTCACTTTAGGGGAAGAGCGCCCGTGTTCGGTGGTTTCATATAGAGGCTCCTGACCCCATATCCGCACATTGTGCCGGTTCACGTTACCATTTGTATGGGACGTTGCTTCATCGCTTAAAACCAGTTTATATATGAAGGCATCGTCTACCTCGTTCTGGGCAAGAACGAACGCGCAGAAATCGCGTCTCAGTTCTTTATCCCTTTCGGCAAGTACATGTACAAGCTGTATGTAACCGGTATGCTTTGTACAGCAATCGCTTGCGAAACACTGTCCATACCGTTGATTGAGGGATTTGCATTTCCCGGCTAGCTTGTCGAGTTGATTTTCTCAGACAGCGAACGAACGCTTGTTGAATTCGTTGCACATTCTCTTCGGACACTCGCGGCCGCCCGGAACTTTTACCTTTGAAAAGACACCTTCTGTCACGGAACTGACGAAACCAACATACGTTACTCCACCTGTCGGGAGGACGACGTCCGTATTTACGACTTAATTCACGTTGAAAAGTCGTAACTGATTCACATTTAGCAAACTGAATAACACAGAACGCCTTCTGTTGTCCCGTCGCCATCGTGATGCGGACTAGCACAACTCACACGCTCATAGTGCGAGACCTTCAATGTTGGGGATTATTTTATACTCATCCTGTATTACTTTAAGTTATTAGGTATCAAGTGAAATCTTAAAACTTCCGATGTAAAAGATGGATGAAAAACTTTTATTTACTCTGACCCATACATGTCGAATCAATATTTTATTTAATTTGTGTCTACTAAATACCGAACGGTATGTTTTTAGAACAGTATAATATTTGCATGAGAACATTCACGTCAGCAGATAAGTTTATATTAAATATTAAGCATAATCACAGTAATAAAATATGTGAAAATGTGCCTCTTAATGGTAATGGTAAAACAACGTATTCATACAATTAAACACGCTCTGCAAATATTTCCTAATTATTATGTCTTTATTTTAATTTAGCGAGGTTAATTTTATTTATATGTTGTTATCTACAAATTTCATCCCTGATGGGGAAAATGTTCGTTCAAACGCCAAACACATTAATGGATTTATAATAAATTAATCATATGTGGAAACATAAAACTAAATTAGTTATAGGTTTGGATATGAAAGCTGAATACTCTATGATGTTGGTATATCTAAACCCTTACACACCACTTTTTTGAAACAGTTTCAGGTACCTTCTCAGTAATGATGTACACATGTCTCATAAATTGTTACATATTAATGTTTTTTTGTGTAATTTTATTTTTCATCCTATTTATTCCGGTTAATTTCCATCCGATTAATTTGGGGTAAAATTATTATATAATTGTATTATATTTGTGGTATTAATAAATGGACAATTTCGTGAATAACGAAATCGTGATATTTTTCTAATTAATAATTTTGATGGTATTTAATTTTTTTGATTGGTATTTGCTTATATTTAATGATATTTTGTTTTTTGTGTTCATGAATAATATAGTTTCATGAATGGTGAAGTTGTGAGATATTTTATCGAGGGGGCAACAATGTAAGAAATTCGGTCTACACGATGGAAAATTAATCACTAAAAAATCACCAAAAATCTCTCAAATCTGCAGAAAATGTTCAAATTCACTTATAAATCCTGAAAATCACAATAAAATCCCGGTAATTAGCAAGAAAATTCCTGGTATTCCTCTTAAATCACTGATAATCTCAGAAAATCATTGAAATCACAGAAAACCCCAGTAAACTACAAAAAATCGCAATATCCCTGGAAACAATGGAAAATCCTCCGAAATCTAAAAAATTCTACAGAAACATTGGAAACTGGAAAAAAACTAAAGCCATCAACTATTCCTAAGAAAATTTGTTTAAAAAAAATTATTTTTGAAAGAAAATTTCTGATATCGCAAAACATATTAAAATACTATTAATGTAATAAAACCATGCAGATAGACGTTCGCAAAATTATTAACGTGAAAAAAATCGTCGTGTCACACAGAAATACAAATATAATCACCTAATAAGTATTAGAAAATACATTAATACAACCTCATCGAATAGAGTCCGGAGACTAATCACGAATTATCAGTACTACAAACAGTTCCTTTTGACGAGAATTTGTTGCAAAAATATACGAGTTGCAGAAGCTGCATGTGTTCCCCATCATTTGCAACCTACCTTCCCGCGGAAACAAAGGCTTTTACTATTATTACTCTAGTACAAATGGCCTTCAGAAACGTACAGCAAGAATGCGATTAAGGCGTCAAACTATTTAATATTAAATCCGGGAATTGTCGAATATATTCATAGTTATTCATTTAAAATTCAAGACAAACACAAAGACACTTGGCATTACCCAAAATTCACACAACATTCCTCACACCATAAGTCGGTGTGTAGCCAAGTACGCTACGGAGGTCGCAAAATACGTTTGTGTGACAACCTTCCAGCTTGTGTTTGCGTGCCTTGACTAAGAGTATGTATGTGCATGTGTTTGTGTGTGGGGAAGCGTTTGTGTGCGAGCGTACTTACCTGAATCTTTTCAAACTATTCACTCAAATATACCTGACTCTGTCTCTACTTACAACACGCAGTAAGGATTACTTACTTCCGTAGTTGATTCCGTACCAGATAATTTGTTTTTCAAATTTGTAGCTATTAATAATTGGTGCTATGATATTTCTCACGAACTGTTCAGCCTATTTGAACCAAATATTGAATGATCAAAATTCACAATGTCAGGATGGAATTTTTTAACTTGAATCACCCATGATCTCCCATTTTGAGACGCCACAATTTGAATAATAATGCTTTTACATAGTATTTATAGAATTACTAAACAGTTACTGTAAAATTTACTATATAAGTAAAGATGCTATGGGTAACATAAATTACGTGATTTAGTTGTATCAGGCACCTAGAAAATGGCTTATTTATAAATATTTATGACAAGTGTACCACATTTGCCAAAACCAACTATTTAACCGAAAATTGGTATGCTGATAATACCTAAGCTAACTTTAATTATGCTACAACATATCTTTAGGTAGACTATTTTGTAACAATAAACTACATCATATCTCCGGATGCTCAACCGATTCCCGCCAACTTCAACATATAAATAATTTCTGTTATACGTCAACTAACATGATGAAGTACACAATTAGCGAAAATCAGACGCATTTTCGAATGGCAGTTTTAAGGGTATTTTATGTTAATATGCCGTAACTGTCGAACCATTAAACACTATTTAAAGAAATTTTGGTACGCTGGCTATGAATACTCCGAAAATAAAATATGTTAAATAAAAGACTCTCTGGTCAGGTCATTTAATTTTTAATATTCTTCAAATTGGAAAGTAAAAAGTACCTTTTACAGTATATCTCAGGAACTACTAACCAGTTTGAGCTCTACTTGAAATGCTGGAGCAACTTATTATTTGCATTTAATACGTACGCATATAAAAACCCTATTTTTTTCACCATGCTAGAAAATATAATCCTAAATATTAAACTTAAATATAATATATAAGTACCTCTTATAGTGTCCAAACATAATTGAAAAGCAAGAATCATTTTCAGCCGTTACACGTGAACAAAGGCATGTTTTTGTTACCATTACGCTAATTTAAAAACTAAACTGAGGTTGCTGAAGTAACTACTGAGTGCATTAAATACATAAGACTATTATGTCTTGCTCGATTAATATTTTGTTATANGTAAATATAATATATAAGTACCTCTTATAGTGTCCAAACATAATTGAAAAGCAAGAATCATTTTCAGCCGTCACACGTGAACAAAGGCATGTTTTTGTTACCATTACGCTAATTTAAAAACTAAAATGAGGTTGCTGAAGTAACTACTGAGTGCATTAAATACATAAGACTATTATGTCTTGCTCGATTAATATTTTGTTATACTGGGGCCACGGTGGCGCAGCGGCTAGAGCGATGGCCTCCCACAAATGCAAACCAAATTAGATTCATGGCAAAGTCACTCCCGGATTTTAGTAATTGGGAATTGTACCGGACTATGCCACTGGTCAGCGAGTTTTCTCGGCGATTTCCAATATTCCCCGACCTTGAATTCTGGCGCTGCTCCATACTCACACTGCTTCATCCTCATCGGCGTTCAAGTCCCCTATTTTATCAGCTGCCCAATCTCTCTCCACTCTACTTAGTTATGTCCAGTAACTTGTCTTATCTCAATACATTCTTTCGGCTGTTTTAACATGACTTTAGTTGTTGGCATGTGCAAAATTTCCTAGCATTGACCTACAAAATATTTTCCAAGCATAACAATATAGTAACATTTTTATTTAAGGTATGCCTAATCTATTTATTATATAACTTGTCAATTGTTTGTGCTGACATGCATGTGCCCATTTGAAATAGTAAATATTAACATTTTTAATTTAATATCAAACCCTTACACTTTTAATACAAGTGTAAATGTCGAAATCGTAATTTGTTATATCTAATTACCATTTCCTAAAAAACTAATGATATTATTTTATATAGTTTTTTATGTGTTGATAAAGCAATTATGTACATGAGATGTTACACCTGCCATAATTTGCTCACTATATAACATTCCTTGTAAACTTATGACAATTTTAAATTATAATCATATATTCACTTAATTGCACATAATACTTTCATAGCACTCCAATGCATGAAAATAGCACCGTTAAATATTTTGGGAAAAAATAAACGCTGTCAAATATAATATGTAATATAATTTGGTTTGAAGTTGGGCATAGGGCCATATAACCTCGTTGCATTTGCTTATTATGCACTTATTACCAAACAAAGTAATACTTGACTCTTTTAACTTATTTATAGACTAACTAATTGCAACAGTATCTTAACATGTATGGCATTGGTTTCGGAGAGATGAACAATTGCTCAGATTCTTTACACGGTACTTAAAGGCGCTCCTGATTCCGGTTTTAATTGGTTTCCCGAAATCATTCCATCCTAATGTTACGATGTTTCCTTGCTACACGAAGAAAGTCTAATGTTCTTGCAGAAAAATAATTACTAAATAAGTATTTCTTTAAACGTTTATGTAGTACTAAAATTAATAATGTTAACCATTTACAAACNAAATAATGTTAACAATATTAACCATTTACAAACTCTTATAATACTATAATGCAAATACACTTTTAAAGTGTTAATAATATTAAAGCCTCCAAGCACTTTTGCGGCAACCAAAAGTAGTATTACGCTAAAAACAAAAGGATTAAACAAAATATTTAGTTTTATTGCGACATTTAAAATTGCCCATACAACACAAATTTGCACTGACTTGGCGGTGTAAAAGGGCGGATAGTAGTAGTAAAATGGCGGCGTTGTAAGATTAAACCACTTCATTTAAATTTTCATTCATATTATAACTAAATATAACTTATACCAGACAATTGTGCGTCCATTTATAGAGCATAAGGTATATCCACAAACCAAAGAGAACTGTAGTTTGTCGTTAATGTGTTCTGAAAACACAGAATATGACACGCAATCATACATATTAATAGAGAGCAGTTGGAAGGACGTCAGGTTCCGTAACGTGGAGAAAGTCAAATAAACAAGGCGCGAGTAAGGTTCCCATCCTAGTTGTAGTTTTTTTCTTTGGTAATATTAATTTTTGTGACAAAATTATTCTACGCAATATATTCTACGTCGGAATGTTTTTAATTGAAGAAAATACATGAAAATAAGTAACGCAAATATTAACATCAATTAAACACAATTTTTTTTTGCCGCAACATAAAATACCACCTTAATGTCGACAGAACAGAATGGAGGTAATGTTGTTACGAAAGTAACAATGTAACATTAACATTAATAGCTTAATACTATATGATATTAACAACAACATTAGTAACTGACCGTTCACATGTTACAAAAAATTACTGTTATCACAAGATTACATTTTTTTCTCTGTCCACGACCAATTCCTCCACATTCGTGGTGCTCTAAGCAACATGCTCCGTCTTTAATGACCTTTCTGTTGGCGAGACGCTAAGCCCTACCTACTACCTGCATCATGCTATTTGCTTAACCTACTAAGTCATAGACACATAGCTGTGATGTCGCATTATATATAAGTTTTAATAAATTTTCGTGTTGAAAATTATAAATTCATATTTGCAGATATTATGACAGTATTAAAAGTTAATTGCTATACGTGATCATTATTTTGTGAGAAAACACTATGCAGGTACTAGCTTCCATTATTATTGCATTTTTGTAAAAAAATATAAACAAGGTATTAGGCTACAAGTTTATTGCTATACGTGGTATTTATTTCGAGAGAAATCAGTATTAATGTTATATATTCCCTTTTGAATTTATCACTTCCCGGATATAACCAGCGTTCTGAAGACGCTGTGTGAAATCGACAAATTAGTCACGCCCCATCCTTGACAGAAGAGCTGATTCCGGAAAGGGAGCCGGATCTTTCACAATAAAACTACAGTTGTCCGGCACGAACAGTGGCTATGCACGAACCCGCGCAACATATTTAACAAAAAAGAAAAAAAATCTGCTTTGTGAGTAGTAGGTGAACAACACTTCTGAGAGTGGGTATCAATTAGTGGCATCCGGAACATTCACATGCCAAAGTCCCTTACCCAGCTTTGTGCCCCAGAAAAAGTCAGAAAAATCATGATGCTACTTTACCCCTGTTCAAGTCATTAATAATTAAAAATAAATATATTAATATTTACAGGAATCCCATAAATCTCACAAAAATTCCTTAACATTCAAAACAAAAAATTGGAAATCACGAAAACCAAAAAGTAATTCATACAAACAAAAATTTTTAGAAGACTTTTAAAACTGTAGGGAATTCATGAAAAATCACTTAAAATATAAGACACTTCTATGTATTAAAAATTACCTAAGATTTCAGACATATNAAAAGGGAGGGAGTTGTCTCGAGAGCTCGTGTGTCAATTATAACTTGTTCCAGCAATAATAAAACTAGAGATTTTCCTTGAACTCTCAATCGCCATGTGTTGATTCATTAGTAAATTGGACCTTTAGACAACAGTGCCAACACCTTCGTCCANCTCAATCGCCATGTGTTGATTCATTAGTAAATTGGACCTTTAGACAACAGTGCCAACACCTTCGTCCAAACCACACCTTTGGTAGCTGTCAAGGTAATGTTGTTACCAAAGTAACAATGTAACATTAACATTAAGAGCTTAATACTATATTATATTAACAACAACATTAGTAACTGACCGTTCACATGTTACAAAAAATTACTGTTATNGTAACTGACCGTTCACATGTTACAAAAAATTACTGTTATCACAAGATTAAATTTTTTTCTCTGTCCACGACCAATTCCTCCACATTCGTGCTGCTCTAAGCAACATGCTCCGTTTTTAATGACCTTTCTGTTGGCGAGACGCTAAGCCCTACCTACTACCTGCATCATGCTATTTGCTTAACCTACTAAGTCATAGACACATAGCTGTGATGTCGCATTATATATAAGTTTTAATAAATTTTCGTGTTGAAAATTATAAATTCATATTTGCAGATATTATGACAGTATTAAAAGTTAATTGCTATACGTGATAATTATTTTGTGAGAAAACACTATGTGGGTATTAGCTTCCATTATTATTGCATTTTTGTAAAAAAAATATAAACAAGGTATTAGGCTACAAGTTTATTGCTATACGTGGTATTTATTTCGAGAGAAATCAGTATTAATGTTATATATTCCCTTTTCAATGTATCACTCCTCAGTATGATATATATATTTAATCGTGGTTAATAGCCATTGAGCACACAAAATTGCAATAATATATTGCTCTAGTTAATATTTTTGTAAACAATTTATCCTATGCCGCAGCAAGAAATGGATCTGAGCCAAAAAAGGTGGGATGGGGGACAGGAGCCCCCTTACTTTCCCGGCTCGAATTCGGAAGGTTCCAGGGGTCTGCAAGGTTTAAAAAATTAAAACAAACGCTATGCACTACTCTTCTTACTTCTAAAATTATAATTTATAACATTGAGTAAACGAATTTTGAATGGTTTTAGGTAATATATGAGAAAAGAGGAGAGCGTCTTCTACGTCTTTTGTATTTATATTATTTGAATCTTAACATTTAAATGTGCATTTTTAAAGGCTTATTTGTTTCGGCAACCCAAGCGTACAGTGAAGTGTCTTATCATATAACATAACAGTAAATATTTTCATCGTACAAGAATTACTTGCTGATAATATTACCTGACATTTGCGAAGACCACCATTCAAGACTGCAGCACATGCGTTATTTGTTTTCTTTGGCAAAGAGACTCTGAACGTATGCAGAAAATGTTCTGTGTTTTAAAATCTTAAGTGGTAAGAATGCCCGTAATGATATATTGAACTGACTTGAAGTAATGCTGTGGGGATACNTATGCACTACTCTTCTTACTTCTAAAATTATAATTTATAACATTGAGTAAACGAATTTTGAATGGTTTTAGGTAAATATGAGAAAAGAGGAGAGCGTCTTCTACGTCTTTTGTTTTTATATTATTTGAATCTTTGCAAACATTTAAATGTGCATTTTTAAAGGCTTATTTGTTTCGGCAACCCAAGCGTACAGTGAAGTGTCTTATCATATAANAACATTTAAATGTGCATTTTTAAAGGCTTATTTGTTTCGGCAACCCAAGCGTACAGTGAAGTGTCTTATCATATAACATAACAGTAAATAATTTCATCGTACAAGAATTACTTGCTGATAATATTACCTGACATTTGCGAAGACCACCATTCAAGACTGCAGCACATGCGTTATTTGTTTTCTTTGGCAAAGAGACTCTGAACNCTGACATTTGCGAAGACCACCATTCAAGACTGCAGCACATGCGTTATTTGTTTTCTTTGGCAAAGAGACTCTGAACCTATGCAGAAAATTTTCGGTGTTTTAAAATCTTAAGTGGTAAGAATGCCCGTAATGATATATTGAACTGACTTGAAGTAATGCTGTGGGGATACNGTGTTTTAAAATCTTAAGTGGTAAGAATGCCCGTAATGATATATTGAACTGACTTGAAGTAATGCTGTGGGGATACTGTTTTGTGTGGTAAACATAGTTCATTATATTGGGGAAAACTAAAATCTTATTTGGGTGTACAGTCGCCAACATTTTGAGAAAGTGATTAGAATTAACAAAAATAAAATAAAAACTCATGAAATTAAATATCAAGTTTATCGTGCAGTAGAAACAAAAATGAATTGACGGAAACACCAGCTACTTTTGGTAACATAAACTCACGACTATAGGGGTAATCGACCTCTGACTTGGCCCCCTTGAGTATACGACGATGCTGCTTCCCCGGATATAACCAGCGTTCTGAAGACGCTGTGTGAAATCGACAAATTAGTCACGCCCCATCCTTGACAGAAGAGCTGATTCCGGAAAGGGTGCCGGATCTTTCACAATAAAACTACAGTTGTCCGGCACGAACAGTGGCTATGCACNAGAGCTGATTCCGGAAAGGGTGCCGGATCTTTCACAATAAAACTACAGTTGTCCGGCACGAACAGTGGCTATGCACGAACCCGCGCAACATATTTAACAAAAAAGAAGAAAAAATCTGCTTTGTGAGTAGTAGGTGAACAACACTTCTGAGAGTCGGTTTCAATTAGTGGCATCCGGAGCATTCACATGCCAAAGTCCCTTACCCAGCTTTGTGCCCCAGAAAAAATCAGAAAAACCATGATGCTACTTTACCCCTGTTCAAGTCATTAATAATTAAAAATAAATATATTAATATTTACAGGAAACCCACAAATCTCACAAAATTCCCTAAAAATTCAAAACAAAAAAAAATTTGAATCCAGAATTATTGGAAATTACGAANAAATCTCACAAAATTCCCTAAAAATTCAAAACAAAAAAAAATTTGAATCCAGAATTATTGGAAATTACGAAAACCGAAAAGTAATCCATACAAGTAAAAAAAAAAAAGCCCTTATATTTTAGAAAAATTTACACGTAAAAATTTTTATATACAAAATAATATTTAGCATTTACGAAAAATTCTAGTATAATTGATATTATCTTTGTAGGTGCAAAAACTCTTCACAAGTCGCAAGAAAATCTTTGAAAATTGCCAAAATCTTTTAATATTAAAAAAATATTTTAAATCCTTATAAAGTGTTTGGGAATTACCAAAAATATTTTGACAATGGCTAGAAAATCTTTGACAATCGCAACAATATCTTCGAAAATCATCACTTATCTTCGAAAATCAAAAACAAAAAACGGAAAATCATTTAAAATCTATCGAAATAACGAAAATCCTGAAAAATCATTTTATGCTGGAAAAAATTATTAAAATTGATAAATAATCTAATGTAAGTGTACAAATTTGACATTGGTTTGGTGACATTCAATGAATTTTATTTGATTTTTGTAGATATTTGATAAGGTTTTTGTTTTAACTATTGAAATTTCTGATTTATTAATGATTTTAACAGTAAATTTCTTTTCATGGTAAATTAATTTTCTTTAACTTAAATTAAATTATCTTTGGTCCAGTACTTTCAAATATGTAGTATTTCCTGCCCGTGGCTTAAGTGCGTATATTGCTCTTGGTGACACAGGGTTCAGCGGTTTGTCACCGCTTTACTGTAGTTGAGGTCAGTTGTTCGATTTCTGGCCCCATCGGCAACTTATTGATTGCGATTCACACATGGCGAAGGTATTAGCTTCTTCCCCCTGTCACCAGTCCGCTGCTGCTTTGTCCCCTACCACATCTCATCTTGTCCAGTTTCCAGGGCCAGCAGGCTCCTTGCATATGTTGGATAAAAAAATAATAAGTATGCCATTCATTATTAATCAAACTTAGTTTGAAGCTATAAGTTATAAAGAGTCAAATACCATAGGTAAGTGTTGATATATTAGACATTGTGGAATACTGAGAATGATGAAAATATTCGAGATATGTAATGCGTACAAGCTATATAGATAATGCTAGGCTGTAACTTTTTTCTAATATAATTACATTCACACCACTGTATAATAATATTATGTGTGTGCATGTAGAGTGTAAAGAGTCACAGTTAAACACAAGAACCAATAGCCATGTCTCCCCTGGGAACCAAACCCATTACGTCTCGCACTCAAAGCCATCATGAGGAGACAATTGTTAAATCGAATAATATCATAATTTTAAGATAGGGGGTACCTATTATTGACTTATAAATTACGGCGCAGTTAACCTTGCATAGTCATTTTTATATGTGCCGAGTTTTAGTTTTGTACTTAATAACTAAACTAAAACCAGTGTAAGGAAAGTGCTGAAACGTCTGCGTAAAATGCAGGCACGCCTGTGCAAAAGGCGTAAATGCCTTTATAATATGTTGGGGTACCTGAGTAAAATGCAGGGAAGCCAATGGGAAACATGAACGCTTGAGGAACGGGATAGGACAACCTGAGGGAAACATGTGGATGCCTAGTGGAAAGGTAAGATCAAACCCAGAAAGAGATGAAAGCTTATGTATAATGAAGGGTGTCAGGAGTAATATGACATGAAAATATAATTACATGCTACCGAATAACTGAAGTTAAAGAAAGTATTTTACCTTGTAAAGGAGGTTGCAAAATACTAAAATAAGAGAGAGGTAGTTTATCAATTCAATATTAAAATACATTATATTTGTGTCTATATAAATATTATCTACGTGTGGGTAGGATACGGGTGTGTTACACATGATTACATAGCAAATGAAGAGTATGATATTTGATTATTGGGATGTGGACGAGAGCAGACTGACACTTCTAGCCTAACAGACTGCAAACATTTAAGCTATTCTCGGTTTCATATACGAGGGTTATTCAGAAAGTAATGTCCGATTTCTTAAAAAAAAATTAACCATCACAGATTTTTTTCAAAAAACGTTTTCTTATTTAATTCTTTACATGTTTCTCTATTTTAATACATTGTTTCCATATTTGTTTAAACATTTGTCATACCGTTCTACAAGCTTTTGTATGCCTAAGTCATAGAAGTCTGCCGCCTGTGAGGATAACCAGTCTGTAACTGCTTCTTTCACCTCGTCATCTGTAACGAAGCGCTTGCCTACCTAAAGGCGTTTGCCTTTAGGTAGGTCTGTAGTCTGTAAATCTGTAGTTTGTAAGTCCGATTATGACCCAGAGCGAGATCTTTTTAAATTACCTCACTGTTCTCGGAGGGTGGGATGGGCGGAGAGTGCTGCGCTGCTGTGACGAATGGGCGGGTACTTGACACTTTTTCCAAAATTAAAACCTTTTGGCGCACAGTCTGGTTAGACTCGGTTGACGGTACTGATATGGAGCCCACCACCTCCTCTTCAACCCCCTCTACATCTTGGCTTTCTCAGAGAGCCNAGCAACAGTCTCCCAACAAGAGTGAGAACTAGTAGAGCCAGGAGGGGCCCCTGGCTCCTTACCAAAGTGTCAGGCGGGGTGTGCAGATGCCGAGACCGCATATCATGTGGTGCAGCAATGCCCTCGCACCCATGATGCGCGGATTGCTCGACACGACCACCTCTTGGGGGTGGTAGCAGACCACCTTGTTGAAAAGGGGTTCCAAGTACGTCGTGAACCAAGATATAGGACTGCTAACGGACAGCGAAAACCTGACTTGGTGGTCTTCAAACCTGGTCAGGAATCCGCCTATATTCTGGGCGGTCAGGTCGTCCAGTGTCGAGGGTTAAAATGGTCTTTTGACAAAAAGCGTGACCGCTACGAGAAGAATCAGGACTTGCTAAAGTCCGTGATGGATGAAGTTGGGGTGGCTGGGGTGACCGTACACCCGATCACTGTCTGTGGTTTTCCCAGTAACNGCTAAAGTCCGTGATGGATGAAGTTGGGGTGGCTGGGGTGACCGTACACCCGATCACTGTCTGTGGTTTTCCCAGTAACTCTCTTCTCTTAGGGAGCTTGGTGTTAGTGAGGCTCTTTTTCAGTCTGTGCCTACCCGCACTCTCTTCGGCTCGCTTATGTGTTGGCGACATTTCTGCCGCTCAACCAAACAGGGTACCCATGTCCTGTGNCCCGCACTCTCTTCGGCTCGCTTATGTGTTGGCGACATTTCTGCCGCTCAACCAAACAGGGTACCCATGTCCTGTAATTACAGTGGTCTTCGGACATTTCCTTGTTTTCTTTGTTTATGTTTAATTGGTAGGATGGTGGGTGGATTGCCGTGNATTACAGTGGTCTTCGGACATTTCCTTGTTTTCTTTGTTTATGTTTAATTGGTAGGATGGTGGGTGGATTGCCGTGCCCGGTATTTTTCTATATTTTGTGATCAGAGTGTTGTGTTTTGTTGTGTTGATTTGTGTTAGTCTGGTGGGCCTTGCATTCACCAGCCGGTCGCTGTCAACCAAAGGGACGTGCCTTTCTTCCCCTCGAGGGTCTGAGGGCGTGGGTGACAGCCCCAACCTGGGGTCCTCGAGGGCGAGTGATAGCTAGCAGCGCATTCTTGGGAGGGGGAGAGTGACCATTTCTATGCGAGGGAGTGCCCCTCCCCCCCGAAATAGGCCTGCGTGTCATGGTTTGTTGGTGGTCTCTCTGGGAGCATTTAGTTCCTTCTTCTCGTATATTCAAGAAGTGAGGGATGTCTATCTTCCTGTCCCTGGCTTCCCCTGATCACCTCTCCTACCAGCTGGCGCCTGCTTGGCGTTGGACCTCTATTACCATTCTGAGTTGTTATTATCAATAACCTATCCTTTTCCGGTGAATGTAAGGCTTATTTTTTGAAACCCTTCATCTATTAAGTGATACCAATTGGAAAAAATACTTAAAAATAACGGAACAAGTGAAAATCGCTTGGAGCCAAGTTTGGACTGTACAGTGGGTGGTCAATCTGTTCCTATCGAAAAGATCTGATCAGATTTTGGGTGTNCTTGGAGCCAAGTTTGGACTGTACAGTGGGTGGTCAATCTGTTCCTATCGAAAAGATCTGATCAGATTTTGGGTGCGAATTTCAGAATGGGGTCTGGCATTGTCATGCAGCAACAAAACTCCAGATGTCAGAAGGCCACGTCGCTTATTTCATATTACCCGTCGAAGTTTAGTCAGAGTTACGCAGTAAGCGGCTGCATTTACTGTTGTCCCTTGCTGCATAAACTCGACTAACAAGACTCCATGTCTATCCCAAAACACGGTTGCCATAACATTGCGTGTTGAGATTGTCCGCTTGACTTTGACTTGGACTGGTGATGTTGGGTGACGCCATTCCATTGACTGATGTTTAGACTCTGGAGTCATGTGAGAAACACACGTCTCGTCCCCCTGTGACAATCTTCTCTAAAAATTGATCACCTTCCTTATGATATCGGTCTAAAAAATCAAGAGCACAAGCCATTATTTTCATTTGGTGTTCTTCAGTAAGAAGCCTAAAAACCCAACGTGCGCACAATTTGTGAAATTGCACATTTTCAGAGACAATTTTGTGCAAAGTTGTTCTACCCACATTCGGAAATTCCAATGCTAAAGTTGAAATTGTGAATCGCCGGTCTTCACGAATCTTTTCGTCCATAGCTTCGACCAAATCTTCTGTGATCACTGATGGTCGGCCTGATCGCCGTTCGTCATGGACATTTTCCCGTCCTTCCTTGAAAGTTCTCACCCACTTACGCACTTTGTGTCACTCATCGCATTGGGGCCATACACTTGACTTATATGTTGATGAACTTCCGCTACTGAAACGTTCCTTGCTTTCAAAAACCGAATCACTGGCTGTATTTCACAGTCGGTGGGCTGATAAATTGTTTTAAACATTTTGAACTGACACTGTAAACAGCACACTGCAATAATACCAATGCAAATGGCGTCTTTTGACGAGCAAGGCATGCCGGGAGTCGGTGTGCGTGCGTGTTACAATGTTCGCGCGACTTTCGATTAGCTACGGCGATTCAGACCTTACTTTCCGAAAAACTCTCGTAACTTCAGCAAAACTTGACAGACTTGGCCAACCTTCACAGCATGTAAACAGTAAACGCCCCCATTTGCAAAGTACTCTGTCAGCTGGTGGTTGTTGCGGGATTTGTTTTATTATGTTTACGGTCAATGCGATGTTTGAAGAAGAAAAAAGTACTCGGCATTAAAAATTATGAAANGGATTTGTTTTATTATGTTTACGGTCAATGCGATGTTTGAAGAAGAAAAAAGTACTCGGCATTAAAAATTATGAAATAGAAATTTTTTGATAATATAATGTGTAACGACGCTGACACCACAACAATAACCTACAATGCATGAGGGGTGTCACAAAAAGGTAATACTAAATAATGATAGACTGAGAGAGAAGGGGTTCTGTATACTTCTGTCTATATGATGATGACGTTGTGACAGCTGTATTACGTGTAACGGGTTTTTCTGGGTAGAGTGTCAACCCTTGCTGCGCACTCCCAATCGTCCAAACTGAGACCTAGCATTGAGTACAGATATACCTAGAGTGAACTTCCCCAGGTTAAAGTTTCTGACCACTCCAGCAAGTAAGAATCTGTAGTACTTGGTAAGAACAACATGTAGAGTTAGTCAATTATCGTGGCGGGTGCGTGAGGATGTCGGTAGTGTTACCACTGTGACATCTACCCTCTCTCTCACTCATACTCCATCACTGTCGCTCCCAAACCAAATTCCACAATAGTAGAACGTGTTCTGAATGTCTTCTATGCCCACAAAGCTGGGACAGACAAGATAGCGGGCACCCGAGTAATTACCTGAAGTCATATGTGTCCGTTTATGAAAAGATTACGGGTTCTGTAAAACGTATACAAGTACACAATTAAACTAAATGTAGGCGTTAGTAACGGGAAACGTTGCAAAGTACTCGCACAATCATAATAAATAATAAACACTTATCAAATACGCGGTAACTGTGGAGTTAGGTAATGTATATACATTATCACATGGGCGTTCTGTAGGTTGTGTGTGTAGCTTAGAGGGTTTGCGCGCGGGCGTGCGCGACGTAATGCTAGGCTTTACAGTTCAAATCTTCATCGTGTAAAAAATTTGTTATGTGATACATGATTGCTGTTTATAACTTATGTTATTGTTAGAAAACGTTTATTTCCATAATCGCTTTGTCTAAAAGCAAAAATACATATGTAACAGCACAGTGCAATCGACTAGCTGTNATATGTAACAGCACAGTGCAATCGACTAGCTGTGGTTGTTTACTGATCAAATCGATTGGTTTCTAACGTTGATAAATTGAGCTGTGTAGCGTGAGTAATGTTAACAGGCACATATAAAAGCCTCAAGTTAAATATTGTGATAGATCTGCATTCTTTTGGCCTTCGAACCGTAAAAGCTTTTTAAATTACGGTAAGTACAATATTGATTATTATGCTCATTAAAGATACGTGTGTAAATACAACGGCGAAAACGGCAAAAAAAAGGGGGGGGGTGATATCGGGACATATCCCACCCACCAAAATAAAAATAAAATATTATAAAACAAAATTTCAAAACAAAATCACCACTTTTATTTTATTTTGATATTTTTAATGTGTGATCCCCTTTAACATGAAGGATTAATAGCATTTTTTGTGATATTGCAGCATTCTTATTTTTTCGAAAAATATAAATAATAAATCTCTCCTCCCTCCCTTCTGCAATAACAATAAATTACTGGCTACGCCACAGTTTAAATAATTTGCTAATGATTTAATGAGTGGCGTAAATGTCCGTCGTACATACATGTTAATACAGTACCTTGTTTTCCATACATAAGCAGTGCCATTACTCATATCACGTTCCATACATTATTATTACTCGTATTTAGAAACCTAAATAAATACAGTCTTCAGGGGAATGAAACAATTGTCGTACTTTTGGATGCACTACAAAGCACCTACACTTAAGTTAACATTTATTTGCATTTAACTCCCTCCCCCCTTCCTTCCACCACAACCTTCTCTTCCCAAGCAAACCAGATGTGGTTTTGCCAGCCATTTACCATTTTCTGTTACCACTTAAGGTAACATGTGGGTATGAACTGATGCGTTCTTTCTTCTCGTCTGATATATAGACTTGAAATACTTCTGTTGTGCCCATGGGTATCACAGAAGATAGTAGGAATTGGATATCGTGTAGTGTGGCTTAAACGACTCACGCCTCTAGCAGAAATTAGGCACCGGAAACTTCATAAATCCCTATTTAAATATCGGAAGTCATACTGTATTGAAAATATGATACACTGCATACTGTTAGTATCTTACTGAAATATAAAAGTTTTCACTGTTAAGTGGTAAGGGAATGCTAGAAAAGAGGAGAAAATACCAACGATGAATAATCGTAACTAAATTTGCTGTACGAATTAACACTCCTCGTTATGAAGATGATCTTACTAGTTATAAAATATATTTATTTCGTATAGTATAGTTGTGCAAATAAAACGACTGGTCGTTAACGAAAAAATACTTATTCATTCACAAAATATGAGGCACAGAGAACATAAATACTTTTAGGAAAAGTAAGATGCCACAACGTTAACAGACAAGGACGCGCCACTGTCACAAATAATTCAAGATGCTACATATTGTTTGAAAATGGAGGAGACGACTAAAATTCCAGAAAATATAAAAAAAATTTGACACAGCGAAGATATTTACAAAAAATTCGGTTCTTCTTGGTAACAACTGCACACTGTTATCACAAAAATATGTCGCACTTGGTATATTCTCTACTACAACTCTATGCTTACAAAATCCAATATGGCGCTGGTTATAGTCGCCCGATCAAATTTTATATTGGGATACTTTTATTTTGCATAGAAATAAGAATCCACAGATACTTCGCTCAATCACTTATTTTAAAAGTTAATATAAATTATAATAAATTATACACNTAGAAATAAGAATCCACAGATACTTCGCTCAATCACTTATTTTAAAAGTTAATATAAATTATAATAAATTATACACATAAATCTATTTTTAAAAACACATTTTTTTAATAAAATTTATTTAATAAATATAGAATATGTTTAATATATACAACAATTTTCCATACACTCAGTACTGCATAAATTTCATTTAATCCCTCGAATCGGGACGTTTTCCGACAGCTCAGATGGCTTAGGGCGTCTGGTNCAGTACTGCATAAATTTCATTTAATCCCTCGAATCGGGACGTTTTCCGACAGCTCAGATGGCTTAGGGCGTCTGGTCGGGGACAAAATAGCGGCAGTTCGCTGCTCCGCTGCTTCAAGAAGTGATGTTTAGTACCTACTGATATATATTTCACGAGACGACTGTGCGATCGAGGAAGCAGCGCCGCCTCGANAAGAAGTGATGTTTAGTACCTACTGATATATATTTCACGAGACGACTGTGCGATCGAGGAAGCAGCGCCGCCTCGCTGTCATAACACTTATATGACGAACACCAGTGGCACGCTATACTGGATGACGAGAGAACTAACATAGCAAACAGCACAAATAATTTTTAAGATTTTGTTACTTCCCTGAGATATATTTTTTTTCATTCCTTACTTAAGATGAGAGACCTTGCCCGATTATTTTGATTCAAATCTGCGTGGTACCGCTTGCATGAACTATTGCACGCGGACGCAAACTCCATTTCCTCCGCTGAGTGGCGTATCTACGGCCGGACGCCGAGCGCCTAGATTTATCAGTACGGGACCGGAGAAACTGAGGTATTCCTTGCGTGTTATCTGCACAAGCAAGGACGTTAATTTTGAACCATAACTGATATTTAGTAAACCAAATAATTCCATAAAACAAAGTAAAATATTGATGATGTTAATTGTCTATCTGCTGCATAAAAACGATATTTCATATTTCCAATATTAAATGCGGCTCTTAAATATTTTTTAGTATACTGCTTAAAATAAATCTTTTTTTTAAAAGGGAAATTATGCTGTGATGTAATTTTCACGCTACAAGGCGACATAGTACTAACGACAGCGATGATACAAGCTATATAAAAACAGTAATTATAATAACAAGTTTACCACTGACGTAACCTACCCCGCCAAGGCTAAGGTCGAATGCATACACCTATGAACCCTTCACCATGCCCCCACTAGCCAAAAACCCTATAACACAAAAAGTGCCAGTTGGGTTTTCAAAATTACCACATGTCTGAACTAACCGCTTAATAACATGTTATGCTATTGTGAGTAATAGGTATATTCCCACTTAAAAAACCAAAATAGTTATCAATAGTCATAAAATGGGGTATCCCCGTCAGGGAATTGAGGAAGGGAATGAGGGGACGAGTCAGCAGCCATCTTGGATGACGTCACTCGAAATTACCCTTTTTTCCCTCAAAACGCCCCAAATTTCCGAATTTCCCCCAAAACCAGCAATATTTCCCGCAAAATATGTGTTTCACATTATGCAGCTGGCACTTACACAATTTCCGCCGATAACACCACAATGTGGCTATGTGAATCCATTTTGGGAATGAGGAATGGAGGAGTGACCCTAACATTCATGCTCTGTCATTCCATGAAAGCACCATCCATCTTGTCTAAAGAATTTTCGAGTTAATTGGCATAGATTATTGTAATTTTCGATCCATTTAAGATAAAGTAATCAAATTCATAAGAAAGACATCTCCCCCGACGACAAACAGGGCCGCAGAGTTCAGCATGCCGTAAACAATCTAATTAGCATAGTCGACCAACATTCCCCATCCAACGTACACTATAGTCGCCAAATTGATAACATAGATATCGCTGCCGACAACGAACAGGATGGTTGGGTCAAGTATGCCCTAAGATCTCGTATAAGCATGGTTGGCTACCATTAACAACCCACCAAGATTATAGTCACCAAATTAATAACATTGGCATCACTTCCGACGACGAAAAGGACCGCAGGGTCAAGTACACCTTAGCCATTCTTATAAGCATAGTTGGCTGCCATTTCCCACCCACAGAAGATATAGTCACCAAATTCATATCATAGCCATCGCCTCCGATGACAAACACAGTGGTAGGGACAAGTACACTTTAAGTCCTTTTATAGGCATAGTTTCCCAACATTTCCCACCCACCGAAGCTACGAACACCAAATTCATATCACAGAGATCACTTCCGGCTAAAATCAAGGAGGTAAGAACAAGTAGGCCTCAATCCCTGTTATAAGGATTGTTCATCAGCATTTCCCAATCTTTGAAGTTCGGGATCATGTAACAACCATCCACGCATGTAAAGAAAATAAATGTACACATACAAGTGGCACTGCCAGTCCAACACAAGAGCCAGCGGCCCGAGTGACCACAAGCATGGGCAACCCTTAACAACCAGCCACGAATTTTAAAAAAATTAAGGGGTATTCAATTGCACCGATAACAAGGCATACAAAATTGCAGTTTAAATTAAAACATGTATTGTTAATATAAATAAACATCGCCATCCTAAGGCGTGGGTAGGGGGGAAAGAGTGTAGAATATATTAAACCATTCTGAAAATGAGTAATCAGTAGAATAACAAATAATGAAGGTCTGGCATATACACAAGTACATCACGAGCATGATGTAATAACCAGTCATAATATATAAAAAAATACCCGACGGAGCTACAGTCCATAATAATATCAGTGTTGCTATCATGCCAAGAAGTTTAGAAAAAGCTAGATTGCATACCAACATGAGAAGGAAAGAATTATCACAAATACCAAACTCAAAAATGACTACAATGCATCAAGTGTGGTACACATTACACGACTTGTAAAGACTGTGTTCCTTAACTTGCCACAAAACAACATACAGGGGATGGACAAAATAATATGAACACCTGACATATACACAATACTTATTTATTTATTAATAAGGTGTTGGGCCACCATTTTCTTTTAGAACAGCTGCAATTCTTCGCCGAATATATTCGTAGAGTGTCTGAATAGTTTCCAACGGAATGTTGTTCCATTCTTGTACAAACATCTGCCAATTGCTTCAATGATGTTGGAGATGGAAATCTGCTCCTCACTCTCTGCTCTAAAACTCCCCATAACGGTTCAATTATGTTGAGGTCTGGCAAGGGAAGATGCTTGATGATATTCTGATGCTCCTCAAACCAAGACTGAACCTTTTTGGCTGTGTGTATGAGCGCATTATCATCTTGGAATATGGCAGTGTTTGGCAGCAATATGCTAGTCATAGTAAGAACTTCATCATTGAGGATGTCGAGATATCTATTCACAGTAATCCGATCAGTGATGTGAATGAGAGGACCAGCTGAATACCACGATATATCCGCCCAAATCATAACGGAACCTCCCCCATTCTTGACTGTAGGAAGCGGGCAGTCCGGATAGTAGGCTTCTTTTGGGGTTCTCCATACATAAACCCGGTCGTTTGTAGGAAACAATGTAAACGATGATTCATCGGACCATACCACATTCTTCCAATCATAAAGTGTCCAGGTTTTATGATCCTGGTACCACTTCTTTCGCAGATTAGTGTTGGCTTCCGTTATGAAGAGTTTCGCAATTGCAGCCCTTCCATGAATGTTATCTTTGTAGAGCTCCCGCCGTACTGTTTTTGTCGAAACAGTATTACTCAAGTGAGTGTTGAGTTCTGCTGTCACTTTTTCCGCAGTAGTTTTATGTAGTCTTGCCACAATTATTTTTAATGTTCGTCGGTCTCTGTCAGTTAACTTTGGGTTTCGCCCACTATTCCTCTTCGCCGATGATGTTTTACGATGTTTTGCGTATGCTGTCATTACCGTGGATACTGTCGCTCGTGAAACGTTAAACAATTCAGCTGTTTTCGTCACAGACGCTCCCGCTAACCAAGCACCAACGATTTGCCCTCTACCGAAGTCTGAGAGATCACACATTTCACCGATCGCTTGTTTTAACCGTCTCGGAACAAAGCTTATAATACACTGAAATATAACCTACAAGACTTGGCACGTAAACTGTGCCAAGTCTTATTGGCACCGTCTTATTTACACGGAAGCAGTGATGCCAACATGCCACAAAATGTACTATATTGCATGGTTTTCATATTATTTTGTCCATCCCCTGTACCTTTTAAACCATAAGTCGCGCAAGACAGACATCACAGCGATGTGCTATTGCAAACATATATAAAAAACAATTATAACAGCAAATGGCAATACGTATTCAACCGGTTATATTGCAAGAGCATCGAGTGCTGTACGTCACGTAAATCGAAAAAAATATGTTTGGGAATCCGAGAAGCACAGGTGCGTTAAGATCAACACTGCTACATACTGATGCAAACANTAAGATCAACACTGATACACACTGATGCAAACATATATAAAAACAAAATGTAAACGAAAATAGTTATAAGCATATACCAACCAGCGCTATCACATATTCCAAAAACATTGAGTGCTGTACACTGTCTGTTAAACGATGCTAGAAAATACCAGGCCATCTGGTAAGTACAACGGAATAGCAAACTATTTCCTTACGAATCGACTGAAACGAAACCATTACATTCATAATACAGCCAACAATCACAAGACAATCAGCGGTACACATCCGACCCAGTCGACGTTGCACGAACAACTAACATCGTGATAATCTGTAAGGCAGCCCAGGTGGTCAACCGACAGTGCAGGCACTGTGCAGGTTTCGGCAATTCGAAGAGATGGTACAGAACACTAACCGAGAGAGACGCGTCAAGCTCCAGTGAGGCTGACCAGCCGAGTCACACATGAACTTCCTTATACGAGAGGAATTCAGTTACACAGTACAAGATACCAATTTATTCCATTTCAAATACTATATGTAAATGTATTTATGTTAATACGTACCATTTATCGTGCTAGAACTATTGGCACATACGAAGGAACATACATTAAAGCCATTAGTCGCACAANTTAATACGTACCATTTATCGTGCTAGAACTATTGGCACATACGAAGGAACATACATTAAAGCCATTAGTCGCACAAGAGAGAGGACACTGCTATTTTCTGAGGCAAACGGATTAAAAAAAACAATTACTAAGCAAACATTTATAAGAATTTACCAATCAATGCAATTACATAATAAACAAGCATCGGGTACTGCATGCTGCTATATACGATGCTAGACAAGACCAGGCCATCCTGGTCAGTAAAACAGAATAGCAAACGTCTTCTGTACGAACCGAGTAAAATGAACCCGCCAAATTCAGAGTACATCCAAAACTCACAACACTGGCAGCACAACGCGTCTGACCCTACCCATGTTGTGTGGTCAACTAACATCTGGGGAATCTGTTAGGCTGCCCCAGGTGGTCAGTCCGTGGTGCGATAAACATGCAGGTCTCAGAGAGTCGAAGATATGGTACATAACAATAACCGAGAGAGTCTCTCTTCAGGTTCCAGGGTGGCTGACTAGCCGAGTCACACATGCATGTCCCTTTACAAGAATAATTCAGTTATACATTAGAAGGTAACAATCGATTTCGTTTTAAATATTATATACATGTACTTATTNAGGTAACAATCGATTTCGTTTTAAATATTATATACATGTACTTATTAGAATACATACAATTTATCGCGCTAGAGCTGTAAGCACATTGTGAAACGAATTAGCCATGAATAGCCCGCAAAAAATTATTATTAATAAAGAAATATAATTAAATGTACGAATTTTGTAATAACGAGTAGGGATATATCGCAAGACACATACAATTCAATTATATATGTACTATGCTTTTAAAAGACCCAAAACATAGAAAGAAGAGATTTACCTCAATTTTAAAAAACGATGCAGCTTTTTCACACACAGACGACCTGGAGGCCGGCGAGTTCATCTCGTAGCTATCGATGCGAACTCGGCGGAAACACACACCACAATGAGCGTCCTGCCTTTCTGTGCATGGTATACATTACCGACCAAGAAAGCAACTCGACACTTACAAGTATTTTAATTACGTCACCATTGACAAAACATACTTAATTTTTACATATGCTATTGAAAGGTTATAGGAAATAACTCATGTACCCTAACGGTGCTGGGGATAGTGCACTATCCTTGAAAATGTGATATCGCAGGTTCAATCCTCCAAAGAGTAAAATTATTTCACAAGTAAAAATACAATATTGATACACAATTTAAAAACTTGTGTGTGTATTATCTACATATTTAAATATCGAGCACATCATGCAACAATCACAATGAACTACATCTCCAACAAAATATTTCTGTACATGACTACTCAATGTTTGTTCATCTCAAATACTTGCTGCCTGCCAGACATTTATTCTTAGACAATAGGAATTTTAAAAAAATAAACATATTATTTTTTAATTGGTTCTATTTATTCCAATACTTAAACAAATCACACATAAACATAATATGTCATGCAAAGAACCCTCNTTTTTTAATTGGTTCTATTTATTCCAATACTTAAACAAATCACACATAAACATAATATGTCATGCAAAGAACCCTCTAGCTCTGAGTTAATCAGTAATCGAATTTATCTCTCCACTGACAGAAAGATATCATCTTCTTTGCAATGGAACAAACACCCTCAGTATATCAACGATGTAATTGGGATCTTCTGAAAATAAGCAGCTAGACTTCACGTCACTCTTCGCAGAAGGTTCGCAATGCATGTTTGCATGTATGGTCTTCCCTTATGAATAGGTTCCGAGATACCTCTGCGACAGAGTACACGGTTTGAATCTACGTTTCTTCTGCTCCAACTTCAAGTAGGCCTTATCTTCAACAACACGTTTATGCTTTTGATTTGCAGATGAAGGCAATTCATCATCAGTAGAACATGAATATTTCACATCATCACCAGTAGACTTGGAGGTCACATTTTCGTTCTCGACATCCTAGTTAGTTGTAACATCTTCTTTTTGAATTTACGTGTTAGCGATGCATGTTTGTTGTATGAGACTTCTGACTATATGTATGGCTCGCAATTTCCATAATGCATGTCAGCAACACTTGTATTTCCGTCTTACACACTGTTTTGGAATCAGATGAAGGCTCGGATAATGTTATGGGCGCTCAAAACGTCGTTAGTTAACATGGCGAGTCGGCAGGAAGGCTAGCCATAGTTATGTCTTGCGACAATAACTTTGATGCATGCTGTCTTGTGCCAAGCAAAGGTGTGTTACTNCGGTTCAATTATGTTGAGGTCTGGCCAGGGAAGATGTTTGATGATATTCTGATGCTCCTCAAAACAAGACTGAACTTTTTTGGCTGTGTATATGGGCGCATTATCATCTTGGAGTATGGCAGTGTTTGGCAGCAATATGCTAGTCATAGTAAGAACTTCATCATTGAGGATGTCACACATTTCACCGATCGCTTGTTTTAACCGTCTCGGAACAAAGCTTATAATACACTGAAATATAACCTACAAGACTTGGCACGTAAACTGTGCAATACATACGCATCGTCTTATTTACACGGAAGCAGTGATGCCAACATGCCACAAAATGTACTATATTGCATGGTGTTCATATTATTTTGTCCATCCCCTGTACCTTTTAAACCATAAGTCGCGCAAGACAGACATCACAGCGATGTGCTATTGCAAACATATATAAAAAACAATTATAACAGCAAATGGCAATACGTATTCAACCGGTTATATTGCAAGAGCATCGAGTGCTGTACGTCACGTAAATCGAAAAAAATATGTTTGGGAATCCGAGAAGCACAGGTGCGTTAAGATCAACACTGATACACACTGATGCAAACATATATAAAAACAAAATGTAAACGAAAATAGTTATAAGCATATACCAACCAGCGCTATCACATATTCCAAAAACATTGAGTGCTGTACACTGTCTGTTAAACGATGCTAGAAAATACCAGGCCATCTGGTAAGTACAACGGAATAGCAAACTATTTCCTTACGAATCGACTGAAACGAAACCATTACATTCATAATACAGCCAACAATCACAACACAATCAGCGGTACACATCCGACCCAGTCGACGTTGCACGAACAACTAACATCGTGATAATCTGTAAGGCAGCCCAGGTGGTCAACCGACAGTGCAGGCACTGTGCAGGTTTCGGCAATTCGAAGAGATGGTACAGAACACTAACCGAGAGAGACGCGTCAAGCTCCAGTGAGGCTGACCAGCCGAGTCACACATGAACTTCCCTATACGAGAGGAATTCAGTTACACAGTACAAGATACCAATTTATTCCATTTCAAATACTATATGTAAATGTATTTATTTTAATACGTACCATTTATCGTGCTAGAACTATTGGCACATACGAAGGAACATACATTAAAGCCATTAGTCGCACAAGAGAGAGGACACTGCTATTTTCTGAGGCAAACGGATTAAAAAAAAACAATTACTAAGCAAACATTTATAAGAATTTACCAATCAATGCAATTACATAATAAACAAGCATCGGGTACTGCATGCTGCTATATACGATGCTAGACAAGACCAGGCCATCCTGGTCAGTAAAACAGAATAGCAAACGTCTTCTGTACGAACCGAGTAAAATGAACCCGCCAAATTCAGAGTACATCCAAAACTCACAACACTGGCAGCACAACGCGTCTGACCCTACCCATGTTGTGTGGTCAACTAACATCTGGGGAATCTGTTAGGCTGCCCCAGGTGGTCAGTCCGTGGTGCGATAAACATGCAGGTCTCAGAGAGTCGAAGATATGGTACATAACAATAACCGAGAGAGTCTCTCTTCAGGTTCCAGGGTGGCTGACTAGCCGAGTCACACATGCATGTCCCTTTACAAGAATAATTCAGTTATACATTAAAAGGTAACAATCGATTTCGTTTTAAATATTATATACATGTACTTATTAGAATACATACAATTTATCGCGCTAGAGCTGTAAGCACATTGTGAAACGAATTAGCCATGAATAGCCCGCAAAAAATTATTATTAATAAAGAAATATAATTAAATGTACGAATTTTGTAATAACGAGTAGGGATATATCGCAAGACACATACATTTCAATTATATATGTACTATGCTTTTAAAAGACCCAAAACATAGAAAGAAGAGATTTACCTCAATTTTAAAAAACGATGCAGCTTTTTCACACACAGACGACCTGGAGGCCGGCGAGTTCATCTCGTAGCTATCGATGCGAACTCGGCGGAAACACACACCACAATGAGCGTCCTGCCTTTCTGTGCATGGTATACATTACCGACCAAGAAAGCAACTCGACACTTACAAGTATTTTAATTACGTCACCATTGACAAAACATACTTAATTTTTACATATGCTATTGAAAGGTTATAGGAAATAACTCATGTACCCTAACGGTGCTGGGGATAGTGCACTATCCTTGAAAATGTGATATCGCAGGTTCAATCCTCCAAAGAGTAAAATTATTTCACAAGTAAAAATACAATATTGATACACAATTTAAAAACTTGTGTGTGTATTATCTACATATTTAAATATCGAGCACATCATGCAACAATCACAATGAACTACATCTCCAACAAAATATTTCTGTACATGACTACTCAATGTTTGTTCATCTCAAATACTTGCTGCCTGCCAGACATTTATTCTTAGACAATAGGAATTTAAAAAAAAATAAACATATTATTTTTTTAATTGGTTCTATTTATTCCAATACTTAAACAAATCACACATAAACATAATATGTCATGCAAAGAACCCTCTAGCTCTGAGTTAATCAGTAATCGAATTTATCTCTCCACTGACAGAAAGATATCATCTTCTTTGCAATGGAACAAACACCCTCAGTATATCAACGATGTAATTGGGATCTTCTGAAAATAAGCAGCTAGACTTCACGTCACTCTTCGCAGAAGGTTCGCAATGCATGTTTGCATGTATGGTCTTCCCTTATGAATAGGTTCCGAGATACCTCTGCGACAGAGTACACGGTTTGAATCTACGTTTCTTCTGCCCCAACTTCAAGTAGGCCTTATCTTCAACAACACGTTTATGCTTTTGATTTGCAGATGAAGGCAATTCATCATCAGTAGAACATGAATATTTCACATCATCACCAGTAGACTTGGAGGTCACATTTTCGTTCTCGACATCCTAGTTAGTTGTAACATCTTCTTTTTGAATTTACGTGTTAGCGATGCATGTTTGTTGTATGAGACTTCTGACTATATGTATGGCTCGCAATTTCCATAATGCATGTCAGCAACACTTGTATTTCCGTCTTACACACTGTTTTGGAATCAGATGAAGGCTCGGATAATGTTATGGGCGCTCAAAACGTCGTTAGTTAACATGGCGAGTCGGCAGGAAGGCTAGCCATAGTTATGTCTTGCGACAATAACTTTGATGCATGCTGTCTTGTGCCAAGCAAAGGTGTGTTACCTTTACATGTACGAGTGTGTCTCTATAGATTATCAATTTACCAAATGCTGCACCAAACATATCGCTTCTCAGCATTCTGGAGGTCGGCTTCTTTGAACATTCGCTCTGTGCTTTTCGACGTACATTGCAACTTTCATTGAAGGCCTTGCCACAGTAACTTCATTNGAAGGCTAGCCATAGTTATGTCTTGCGACAATAACTTTGATGCATGCTGTCTTGTGCCAAGCAAAGGTGTGTTACTTTTACATGTACGAGTGTGTCTCTATAGATTATCAATTCTACCAAATGCTGCACCAAACATATCGCTTCTCAGTATTCTGGAGGTCGGTTTCTTTGAACATTCGCTCTGTGCTTTTCGACGTACATTGCAACTTTCATTGAAGGCCTTGCCACAGTAACTTCATTNTTCTTTGAACATTCGCTCTGTGCTTTTCGACGTACATTGCAACTTTCATTGAAGGCCTTGCCACAGTAACTTCATTGTTTTCCACGTACTTGTTTAACACACAGTGAAGTTTTGCATTTTGACTTACAGGGCATACTCGATTACACACCCTCAGAGGTTTTCATCTTCTTCAAACAAATGTGAACTCAAACACTTGCACTACTATGCAGTGACGACTGCTCATTGCTGACTCCTCACTACTGACTCCTCACTATAATCTTCATGCAGAACCAGTGCTACACATGCCAGTTGAACAACTGTTTGAATTTCTGCTTTTGTAGCAATTTTTCCTCTAATCTGCCGGCCGAAGACGAAGCTATGTTGTAATTATTTCAGTAGTGTGGTAGAGGGAAATAAGTATGCACCTATTAGCTAAGTGGCCTAAGAAAATTATGTTCTCAACTTTAACTGATCTATCGTATATAATATCCAACCGAGGCCCTTTCCCATGTATTCGTCTTCCTCGTGGCAAATCTTCTGTATACTATCTTCAACAATGTCTTCGATTTCGTATGTGTTATACAGAAGCACATTCAAAGTGTTGAAGGCTCTCTCACTATATTAATTTTTATGTGTTTCTGGTTTGTTATATGTACATTCCAACCATATATTATATTTACAGCATCATCTTTTTCCATCTCACATGTATGTTGATCTATACTATTCTGCTTTATACNCAACCATATATTATATTTACAGCATCATCTTTTTCCATCTCACATGTATGTTGATCTATACTATTCTGCTTTATATGATTAAGATATATACAAATACCTTTACCGTGCCTGACGAATAAGATGGAACATATGTCTTCATAATACCACGGAAAGCAGAGTATTTGACTACGATTCCATTCTCATTTCGTAATCTTGCAACTCATACAAGTGTAGGAAATATATGTGTTTACATTTTGGCATTGTTGTTATACGACTCACGACATAGTTNCAACCATATATTATATTTACAGCATCATCTTTTTCCATCTCACATGTATGTTGATCTATACTATTCTGCTTTATACGATTAAGATATGTACAAATACCTTTCACCGTGCCTGACGAATAAGATGGACCATATGTCTTCATAATACCACGGAAAGCAGAGTATTTGAGTACGATTCCATTCTCATTTCGTAAGCTTGCAACTCATACAAGTGTAGGAAATATATGTGTTTACATTTTGGCATTGTTGTTATACGACTCACGACATAGTTNCTTGCAACTCATACAAGTGTAGGAAATATATGTGTTTACATTTTGGCATTGTTGTTATACGACTCACGACATAGTTTTAACTAATGGAGATGTATTTTGCATTGCACATTGTATGGGATGTTTGTTTCTTGATAACATGTGAACTCACGACCACACTTATAACAGCAACGAGATAAAAGAGCCCACCTTGTCTTCTTCAAACATTTTCCAGTTTTCTCATGTTGACAGGCACTGCAACTTTACTTAAGTTTTTGCCGCAGTAGCAACATGAATAACTTGATGCCGGTGGAGAATAGTCTGCAATGTTCATGCCCAGGTCTGACGTTGCCGATGGTAACAGTGCACTAGTATCCAATGCAGCAAATGCCTGAGCTTCACATATTTTGATGCAGATAATACATCACACTGATCAGCTGGCACGGGAGAGAGCACATCACACATTGCAAGATGTCTTTTTAAGTTATTAGATCGTCCAAATTGAGACTTGCGCTGTTCACATGTTAGGTACAGTAGGTTGCTTCATGTTCATAGAATAACGAGACTCATGTCGATGAGCATTTTAGCTTTCAGAAAATATAATCTTGCAGAAACAGCACAAATGGCTTTCTGTTGTATTTTCCATCTTCCCACAAGATAAAGTTCACTATTAGAATTTCGAAAACAAAAAAGAATATTCCACCAATTTCACATGATAGATATATTAAAATACCTTCATATTTTGTCAATGGGAGTTAAGCTTTTTTATGCATTCTGTAATCATAAATTTACCTAGGTGTTGTATCTAGTTAACTACCCCACCATGCACCTGCAAGTTTTTTTTNTGCATTCTGTAATCATAAATTTACCTAGGTGTTGTATCTAGTTAACTACCCCACCATGCACCTGCAAGTTTTTTTTTCACATAGACACATATAAAGCGGAACAACTGTATTACACTCTCTATTTTACACATTCTTGAACTTTTTGCACTATTTTACACTTTCCTGAATTTTTTGCAAAAATTTTTTTCAGTCCCTTGAAAAGTTTATAATAGGGCTTTCACTGTAGCTTCAAATCATAACAAACACTTTAACAATANTTTTTTTCAGTCCCTTGAAAAGTTTATAATAGGGCTTTCACTGTAGCTTCAAATCATAACAAACACTTTAACAATAAACCTAACATCTCACCACCACACAGTGTTTTGCATTTCTCATGCCGTCATGCATTGCTACTTTCACTAAATATCATACCAAGATTGCAATATTGTTTCCTCCACATTGGCAAAGGATAGAGCACATTGTTCGCATGAGGGTTGGAAGTTGATGATTTAGGTGTACCAATACTCGATACAGCAGGCACCAGATCGTCACAAGTTTGTGAGGATGTCAATACAATTTGTTGCTTAGCAGGTAGAGGAACATGGTCTTTGCACTTTTTCATATGTATNAAGTTTGTGAGGATGTCAATACAATTTGTTGCTTAGCAGGTAGAGGAACATGGTCTTTGCACTTTTTCATATGTACGTTTAAACTGTCTGTACGAGTGAACTAACCTTGGCACTTATTACTCGCTGCGTGACCTTGATCAGCACTATACATTGAACGTAGAGTATTTTGTCACCTGACGGTAATGTTAGATCGGTTGGCACCGCATGTTAAATAAGCTGAGGTTATGTTAGTCTAAAATGAAAACTACTGAACCGAATTCGGTCAAACAAACTTTATTGTAATATACACATTGNTGAGGTTATGTTAGTCTAAAATGAAAACTACTGAACCGAATTCGGTCAAACAAACTTTATTGTAATATACACATTGTAAACAAGCTGTAAATAACCTATAACATGAAAATCTCCACAAGTCCAAATTAACATACAGAACAACCATTTTTCAACACCTAATTCAAATTTCAACTTTTTATACAATACAGGAACTTGAGCAACAGAAAGAACTGCTTTCTGATTTCATGAATCGCAAATGTCTTCCAACATATTACATCACGAACATCAATTTGAATATTATGCGACTACTATGCGCCCGTCTAAAAAACGTATCTCTAACAATCCACTACCAGGATTAGCTGTCATACCCTTCAAACGAAATCTATACAATAAAGACAGCAATACATAACTTCCTTGACATTGAATTACTTACTTAACACAACCATCGTCCTGTTTAAGCGATGTCCGTACTAAGTTCTCCAATATTCCTAAATATATTCCTTGGAAAATATCTCATCATTCTGTAATGTCTTCATGGCATCTTAAATCACTGGTGTCTGGTTGAATCAACCAGCAAGGGAGAACATTTTTAATTCGCAGAAAAAATCTTAAGACGATGGCTTTGTCTTTGACGAAGCTGAAAATGGGGACATATCCCCGTCTTCAGTCGTAATTATGGTAAGATCTTTATTAAAAGTAGCAATGCATGGTGGCATGAGAGATGTAAAACTCGGTGTGGTGGGGTGAGGTCAGGTTTATTGCAAAAGTGTTTGTCATGATTTGAAGCTACAGTGAAAGCCCTATTTTAAACTTTTCAAGCAACTGGGGGGGAAATATGCAAAAATGCACGAAAGTGTAAAACCGGGGTTGTACTACAGTGGTTCCGCTGTATGTGTGTCTGTGTGAAATGAAAATAACTTGCAGCTGCATGGTGGTGTAGTAAATTAGCAGAATTTATTTTTACAGAATGCATAAAAAAATATACAGCCCGCGAAATTGGTGGAATCGTCTTTGTTGTTATTCGAATTTCGAAGATTGAACATTATCTCGAACGAAGATTTAAAATACAACAGAAAGCCATTTGTGCTGTTTCTGCAAGAAGACATTTTCTAAAAGCTACAATGCTGGTTGACATAAGACTCGTTATATGAACATGAAGCAGTCTACCTTACATGTGAACAGTGCAATTATTAATCCGGACGTTGTTATAACTTAAACAGACATCTTGCAACATGTGTTGGAGTCTCTCCCGTGCCAGCTGATCAGTGTGGTATATTGTCTGCAGCAAAAATGTGTAAAGCTCAGGCATCTTCTGCATTGGATACTCGTGCACTGACACCATCGGCAACATCAGACCTGGGCATGAACATTGCAGACAATTCTCCACAGGCATCAAGTTATTCATGTTGCTGCTGCGGCAAAAACATAAGTAAAAGTTGCAGTGCCTGTCAACAAGAGAAAATTGGAAAATGTTGAAGAAGACGAGATGGGGTCTTTTATATCGTTGCTGTTATAAGTGTGGTCGTGAGTTCACATGTTATCAAGAAACCAATGTTCCAAACAATGTGCAATGCGAAATACATCTTCATCAGTTAAAACTATATCGTGAGTTGTATGACAGCAATTCAAAAGTGTGTACATATAAATCTCCTACACCTGTATGTGTTACAAACTTACCAAATGATAAATGATTCATACAGAAATACTATGCTTTCTGCGATCTTATTAAGGTTTATGTTGCATCTGATTCGTCAGACATGTCAAAATATATTTGTGCCTATCTTAATCATATGAAGCATAATATTATAGATCAACTTACATATGAGATGGAGGAAGGCGCTGTAAAATAAAATATATGGGTGGAATGTAAATATACCAAGACAGAACCTCGTGAAATTAATATATTGATAGAGCTTTCAACACTTTGAATGTGCTTCTGTATAACACATACAAAATAGAAGACATTGTTGGAGCTAGTATAGAGCAAATTTAACACGAGGAAGAAGAATACATAGGAAAGGGTTCCGGTTTGACAAATAGGTGCAAACTGATTTCCCACTACCCCACTACAGAGATANCTTTCAACACTTTGAATGTGCTTCTGTATAACACATACAAAGAAGAATACATAGGAAAGGGTTCCGGTTTGACAAATAGGTGCAAACTGATTTCCCACTACCCCACTACAGAGATAATTACAACATAGCTTCGTCTTCGACAGGCAGAATGATGGTATAAATTACTCCAACCACAGAAATTCACACAGTTGTTANTAATTACAACATAGCTTCGTCTTCGACAGGCAGAATGATGGTATAAATTACTCCAACCACAGAAATTCACACAGTTGTTAAACTTACATGTCAGGCACTGGTACTGCGTGAAGGTAGCAGTGAGGAGTCAGCAGTGAGGAGCCAGCAGTGCTGAGTCAGCAGTGAGGAGCCAGCAGTGCTGAGTCAGCAGTGAGGAGCCAGCAGTGCTGAGTCAGCAGTGAGGAGCCAGCAGTGCTGAGTCAGCAGTGAGGAGCCAGCAGTGCTGAGTCAGCAGTGAGGAGCCAGCAGTGCTGAGTCAGCAGTGAGGAGCCAGCAGTGCTGAGTCAGCAGTGAGGAGCCAGCAGTGCTGAGTCAGCAGTGAGGAGCCAGCAGTGCTGAGTCAGCAGTGAGGAGCCAGCAGTGCTGAGTCAGCAGTGAGGAGTCAGCAGTGAGGAGTCAGCAGTGAGGAGTCAGCAGTGAGGAGTTAGCAGTGAGCCGTCGACACTCCGTAGTAGTACAAGTGTTTGAGTTCACATATCTTCTAAGAATAAATGTCTGGCAGTCTGCAAGTATTTGAGATGAACATACATTGAGTACAGTCACGTACAAAAACATTTTGTTGGAGATAGAGTTCTTTACGATTGTTGCATGATGTGCTCGGTACTTAAATATGTAGATGCTTTTTAGTTGCGTTACATGTTGTATTTTTACCTGTTAAATGATTGAACTCTTTAGGGGATGGAACCTGCGATACCATACTTTCAAGGATGGCGCACTGTCTCCAGCACCGTCTGGTACATGAGTTATCTCCTATAAACTTTCAGTAGCATATGTAAAATTTAAGTATGTTTTGTCAATGATTATATAATTACAATATTTGTAAGGATCGAGGTGCTTTTTTGGTCGGTAATGTATACCATGCACAGGAAGGCAGGGTGGTCAATGTGGTCTGTGCTTCCGTTGAGTTTGCATTCATAGCTACATGATGAACTCGCAGCCTACAGGTCTTCTGTGTGTGAAAAAGCTAAACAGATTTATTTTAAATTTAAGGTAAACCTTTTCTTTCTATTNCAGCCTACAGGTCTTCTGTGTGTGAAAAAGCTAAACAGATTTATTTTAAATTTAAGGTAAACCTTTTCTTTCTATTTTTTGGGTATTCTAAATGCACAGAACATACATCGTTGAAATGTATGTGTATTGCGATATCTCCTTACTCGTCATTGGACACCTCGTACATTTAATGATATTTCTATATTAAGAAAAGTATGTGAAAGGTGATTCCTTTCTTATTCGTTTCATAATGTGCTTACAGTTCTAGCACTATAAATGATATGTATTTAAATAAGTACATGTATATAATATTTAAAACCAAATAAATTGTTACCTTGTATTGTATAACTGAATTCCTCTCGTAAAGAGACAAGCATGTGCGACTATGCTGGTCAGCCACTATGGAGCCTGACGCGTCTCTCTCGGCTATTTATATGTACCATCCCTTCGACTTGCCGAAACCNCAGCCTACAGGTCTTCTGTGTGTGAAAAAGCTAAACAGATTTATTTTAAATTTAAGGTAAACCTTTTCTTTCTATGTTTTGGGTATTCTAAATGCACAGAACATACATCGTTGAAATGTATGTGTATTGCGATATCTCCTTACTCGTCATTGGACACCTCGTACATTTATTGATATTTCTATATTAAGAAAAGTATGTGAAAGGTGATTCCTTTCTTATTCGTTTCATAATGTGCTTACAGTTCTAGCACTATAAATGATATGTATTTAAATAAGTACATGTATATAATATTTAAAACCCAATAAATTGTTACCTTGTACTGTATAACTGAATTCCTCTCGTAAAGAGACAAGCATGTGCGACTCGGCTGGTCAGCCACTATGGAGCCTGACGCGTCTCTCTCGGCTATTTATATGTACCATCCCTTCGACTTGCCGAAACCTGCACAGTGCTCACGACGCCGGCCGATTACCTAGTGCAGCATTCTTATGGCAATTTATGATGCAATAATTTATTAATCCCTCAATATTTATTACAAATTTTCGCTTTTCAAATACTGTGTCATTTTATTTGGCCGGTTACATCTGAACAGCGCCAGTAGAAAATTACAATATTAGATTTTTAGGAAAAATTTCGATGGCCGTATTTACTAAGTGCGTCGTACTCAAATTGCAAGGCAGTTTGATGTAGGGACTGAACTAGTAACGAGCACAATTTGCATAGAGTGTTTAGTAACTAAATAAAATTTGTAACACATTTGCAGTCGTTAGTAATTTGAATACCTGCATATCATATCGCGAATTAATTTTAATCCAATAAAACAATAGACACTAAGCGTGAAGTAATCTGTACTGCGCGAGTAATTCAAATGATTTGGGTTTCCAGCATGCCTAATCGTATATTACCGTTACAGCCTATAAAATAGGGTATCGTGACACAAGACGTCGATTCGTGAAACAATCGGATACCAAACTGCCTATATAATAATGACGCCTGCTCAGAAGGCAAAAAAAAAAAGTGTGAAAGTACCCCATAGGGTACTAACTCATTGAAACCGTTATTAAATTGCAGTCAACAAGATGATCATTGCACCAGTATCTAAAGGTTCGTGATGATTGAGATAAACTCGCGGAAGATATATCGATGTTGATAATAACCACTTAACAAAAAAAAAAAATGCTGTCAAACCCTTTCCCTCAAAATAACACAAAAGTTGTNCGATGTTGATAATAACCACTTAACAAAAAAAAAAAATGCTGTCAAACCCTTTCCCTCAAAATAACACAAAAGTTGTTCGATTATACTAACAAGCAGAACACGCATGGTTCACATGAACAAGAACGAAATGGACTTGAATCCGACCGGAATGTNTCGATTATACTAACAAGCAGAACACGCATGGTTCACATGAACAAGAACGAAATGGACTTGAATCCGACCGGAATGTAACCCGGATAGCAGCGGCGTGAGAAGCTGTCACAACCGCAGAGGATCGCACGCACATGTTCAGTCATATTTTCTACTAACTAGTAAAAAATTACGCCCTATGAGAAGTCGCGGATAAGAAAGGCACACCTACGGACCAGTGCACTACTTAGCAAAATAGCCACTTCAGGTTGAAAGGTAATATTATATTTAATTAAGGTAAGCGTGGTTTCAAGTAAATAGAAACGTAAACATGCTCTACTGGCATGAACAAATTGTAACCAAAAATTGATCTTTCAGACACTTTATAATGGTCATGACGAAAAAAATACATACTACTACATCTAAAAAGAAGGGAATGCTTTCACTAAACATCAAAGAGGAGAACTAATGTAGCAAGTCATAATAGCCAAACTGGAAAGTCAATTTATATTGCTGGCCATAAATTAGATATATTTGTAATAGGACATCAGTAATTCACAAATGCAAATTGNGAAAGTCAATTTATATTGCTGGCCATAAATTAGATATATTTGTAATAGGACATCAGTAATTCACAAATGCAAATTGGAAAATATACGCAAATTTTAAAAATATGTTATAAATTTCTTTCTTGTTCATGCGAAACAAAAAGTTTTTTGCATTAGTTAAAAAATTCATTTTTTTCTTGTGGTTTATACAGCGGCAGTTTAGGCCTAGATTTAAAAAACTTCACCCATAATACAAATAACTTCACCAAACCTTTGCTACTTATGTCACACACATACAACACCGTGGATAGAGAATTTCAGAAAAAAAAAATATAGACCTAGGCATCTCTGAGAGAGACACTTCAAAAGAGCCGCGCCACCCACCCGCCAAGCCACCAGTATCTTATAGAAAAAGTCAGTGGCGGAAGTGGAGTCGGGCCGCCCACCAGCCGGGCCACCAGTATCAGACAGAAAGAGGCAGTGACGGAAGTGGAATAGCTCCGCCCACCCGCCGGGCCACCAGTATCCGATAGAAAGAGGCAGCGGCGGAAGTGGAATCGCGCCGCCCACCCGCCGGGCCACCAGTACCTTATAGAAAGAGGCAGTGGCGGTAGTGGAGTCGTACCACCCACCAGCCGGGCCACCAGTATCAGACAGAAAGAGGCAGCGGCGGAAGTGGAATAGCTCCGCCCACCCGCCGGGCCACCAGTACCTTATAGAAAGAGGCAGTGGC
>NQII01001053.1:348539-412290 GCA_002778355.1 Clitarchus hookeri
TCAACCGATCTCAAGGCCAAACAATGTCTGTTTGTGGCTTAGATTTGAGCACGCCATGTTTTTCACACGGACAATTCTACGTGGCATGCTCTCGAGTGGGCAAACCATCACGTTTATTTGTATTAGCTCCAGATGGCATGACAACAAATATTGTACACTCTACTGCGTTAAGGAATTGATATTGTTTTTTTGCTGCGTAAATAATTATATATTTTTCAATAAATTTTTATGAATTAAAATTATAAATGTTTGGTGTTTTGTTAATTTTATATTCCGTCATCGTCCACAGAGCTCCATGCCTCTTCCACTTATATACCACATCCTCACACACTTACAATAAGTTATAGTTATTTTTTTCTAATACTATAATCACTAGAAATACTTTTTATGGCAAAACAACGTTTGCCGGGTCAGCTAGTTATAATCTAAGAGTAAACTATTTTCGTTATGATGGGGCTACGCTTTGGATAAAAGAGTAATTAAAAAACTGTGGTTCTACGTTTGATACTGGGATAACAAATGAATATCTTATATCTAAGCAGTACGATAAGAGAGCTACTAACCAAATTAACTCAAACTTTAGCTGCATGGTGAGGAGCTACCATTTTGGGCTTGTATAGGCGAGAAACGATTGGTTTTAACTCAGTAATGATCGTCTCTAACACGAAGCTATGTAGGGATTCTGGGTTGCCTAATACAAAGAGAAAATTAATTTTTACTTTTAATTAAGGGCCGCCTTTCCAAATCTAGAACCCGCAAATGTACAGNCTAATACAAAGAGAAAATTAATTTTTACTTTTAATTAAGGGCCGCCTTTCCAAATCTAGAACCCGCAAATGTACAGTACGTAGTAAATACACACTTTCTGCCCATGCACGAACATTAACCAACAAAATATCCGCTTCAACAAAAGAAAGATTCAGTCAGTCCTTGGTACCATTAACAAACGAAGAAAGACACAAACAAAACAATAAAATGTGGCTCAAAAAATTAATAATGAATATTACCAAACGACTCCGCAACAAGAACAACAAACGGCAATGGAAGCGATACAAAAAAAAATCATGCTGGGTGATCGTACATGGCACAAAGAAAAGAAACAGAAATATTTTATACGAGACCTACTTGTNAAAAAAAAATCATGCTGGGTGATCGTACATGGCACAAAGAAAAGAAACAGAAATATTTTATACGAGACCTACTTGTATAATCAATAAAATGTGTAAACCAAGAGGAAAACTAATTTAGTAATAAAAAACACGCTATTTGTGGTTGTATTCTGCTATTTTCTTTTATATTTATTAATGAATTGAGTCTATTGAAAACAGAAACAAATAAATACTCCCACAATAATAGGATAGAAACATCGCAAAGACGACAAAATAATTACATAACTACAACGATTGATCGATCACAAATATTCTTAAAATTGGCAATCTCGATTGAAAACAAATAATAACCAGAAATCAAATTGTATAAGTTAACCATGAAACCTCAAAATGTTTTAATAAAATATTAAAAGACTCCGGGGATGCATCCCTAACATCTAGAAATTAATATTAAAACAAACAATGTGATTTCTTCAAGTAACATATAGTCCTCACGAAGCAGAATTTAAATCATTGTTTCCACATTCACATTAAAAGTTCTTTTTAATAAAAATATTTAATACTGCTATTTAGTAAAGAAGTATGAAAACGTCCGTTGTAACTTAGCTGATTGTAGTCATCGTCCCCAGGAACGGGCAAGAAATAATTTAAAAACGAATCTTGACTAGTTGTCAACCCAGCAGGAAAGGGGAAGGCAATGCATAAAGAAACGACTTATGCCGAAAAATGGAGACCTTCAGCGCATAACATGCAGAAGAGGTTAAGTTGACACGTGCATAAATGTGCAGAGAGAATTGGAGCAACGCGCAGAACACGCAGAAAATATTAGCAGCAACGTGCAGAACGTGCACCCTCACTAAAGCAAAAATAATTTTCTACGAAATTAATTAGTGAGTGAACGATGACTGGTGAACGAGAAGAAACGAACTATAAAATTTAAAGTAAACTCACCAGAGAGGGGAAATAGGAAATATCCAAATGCATAACTACCTAAAAAGAAAAACAATAAAAAAATATAAATAACACAACAACAAACTATGTCCTGGCGACTAAATTATACGTGATGGGTAGTGAGAATAAAACACTAGTGGCATTTAATGGCCGAATAACGCCATCACGGCCACCACATAACGCTTGCACGTCATACTGGCAGCACACCAAGAACAAAAGTGTTCGAAAAATTCTACACGAAAGACGCATAAGTACGAAACTAAAGACAATCAGAAGGTTACACAGTCGCCGATAGATCTCGTGGGCTGTCCACAAGTGGCTAATTGTGCTGAAGTGCACAGTGTGGGCGGCAAATATCACGTGAACAGAGGCCATTTTTTATGGGAAATCACGAGCCAAGCTGCAGGGATACGCCTAGAAAATTTGCAAGAACTGCAGTGGCAGGAAAGAGAGTGGAAGGAGTAGTTTGAGATAGTGACTGAAAGAATTTGCTAAACAGCTTTGCACATCCGGTTGATAGAGAAACGATCTTTCATGAAACACGGGTCTGCAGGCTTTTAACAAGATTAACGTAGCTGCACAATTTAGTTCCAAATAATTAAAAGAAATAAGTTTGCCAGACGCTACTATACGTTGTTGTGTTATTTATTCATCATCCCATAAACTACATACATAATTTTTTGTAGTTCCTAAATTAACAGGTAAGCATATTTCATTGTTAAAATTTGCCTATTTTTCCCACAATTGCCCATAAAACGTATTTAAAAAAACTCATTAAAAAAAATAGTTTTATTTAATTGTTTTTCAAAATTTTATGCGAAATATAGGGATATGTTATATTTAACATTAATGGAAGTTGATAATAAATTAAGAAAATGAAAATCCAAAAGACATGAAAGCAGCCTCCCACAGAATGAAAAACACTTCGGATATTGAAATAGAGTAATTTTTGCTGTTAAATTTAATAAATTTGATAAATTTTCTTTAGTTATTAAAACACATTTAAATGACAAATTTAAAAGTTCGAAATTCTGTTTATATTTTTACTTGAGAATTTTAAAAAGTTGTCAAAATTTTTACGTAAATAAGCTGTATAAGAAACAGTACAATACATATTTTTTACAGCCCACAAGTCCTCGGGTAAGGACTAAGGCTGTAACAGTTATGTTGGTTTTTGTTATAGGCTGATCACGGTAAAGTGAACACTTTTGAGCCTTTAATTGCATTTTCCCTTCTTTTAGCCATTTTTTATTTTTAAACTATTTTCTAGAAAAAATTAAAAACAGTGTAATTAATAAACACAGTGTGTATAGTCCACCGCACTCGGAAGTTAACGTCGAAGGCTAAAGTAAAAAATATGTATTGACTATTGTTCCAAATGAGAGGGCTTTTAAAAGTGCTCACTTTACAGTGAATAAATATCCCATAACTTTGAAACTTCTGCTGTACACTGGCATTTTTTATGTGGCAATGACTGACTTTAAACCACGTAACTTAAAACATGAAGCAATATAAACGATCGGAAAGAAAAATCGGTTCGGGCTCTGCCATTTCAAATATACAACTGCCGTTTTGAAAGTATATGTCATTACACCTCCGATAAAAAAGTATGACTGTATAAAATATGTATTGCAAGTTTTCAAATTAAAACAAAGATATTCCTAATAAAGTATTTTATTGAAAAGTAATTTAATTTTTAAATAAATAAGTTTATGAATTAGCTCCTGGAAAAGAGTTTAAAGGTAAACAAAACACATAATTAAAACAATTAGTTAAAATTTACAATGCATGCATATTTATTTTGCCCTGGCTTTAAATTGACAATAAAAGTTTACAACCAAAAATCAGGATAGGAACTAANTGTAATTTTATTTTTAAAAAAATAAGTTTATGAATTAGCTCCTGGAAAAGAGTTTAAAGGTAAACAAAACACATAATTAAAACAATTAGTTAAAATTTACAATGCATGCATATTTATTTTGCCCTGGCTTTAAATTGACAATAAAAGTTTACAACCAAAAATCAGGATAGGAACTAAACCTATCAACCACCAAAAATACCAATGATCGGTGCTGGATATAGAACACGGATCTCTCGTATGAGAGCCAAAATCGCTGGCAGTGGAGTACAAGAAGTACCACAAATTCACTTTATATTTTTTTTATCTACAGAAAATTGCCAGTTACCACATTTTCCGCTTGGCATACTTATCGGCTTTCTACGCACACCGCAGGCGAAAGACGTGGTGTTGTCGAGACATGCATTTGGCTTCATATTCTTGAGCTACAGCTGCAAATGCACATGGCTTGAAACGTACAACTCATTGTTTTGAAACCACTAGGTCTTCTGTTCTGAACACCTTTATGTACACTCTATTTCTCAGAGACATATTTTTCTTGAAATAAATGACTAACACCTAGAAAAATAAGCAATTCGGATTAGATTAGGCCCTACTAGTTACGTATGAACTGACTTAAAATATAAAAATAAAGTAAAAGAGTATCGTTTTTTTACTTAAAAAATTTTCTCAACCAAAATTACTTACACTCTGTTTTCGAGCACGCATTATACGCCTCAAGTATAGAGCATTTTGAGCATACTCCAGGAGCGCTGTACCTGAAGCATGTACCTCAAGCACGTAACCGCGGGCGGAGAGCCCGGTGGGGTAACGTTTTGCATAACAAACATAATGAAGGAAGCTGGAGAGATTAATATTCTTTCCTTATAATACAAAAAATACTTTAAAGAAGAAATTATGAGGTCTGCGACGACAAAAAACATGCAGATATTCTGAAATTGCAGCAGCAAAATCACTAATATTATTCTACTCAACCATGTATAGAAACAGTCTCGTACTTAAGTTTTCTGTTTTCTCTAGTATATTCCCATCCGGGCAGTGCCAATAAAACCAACCTAACAACTGTTCCCCCTCATACAAGTCATTGATATCAACGCCAGCGTACGCGCTGGCAGTTTAACGATGAATACATTCTCTCTCTCTCTCTCTCTCTCTCTAGCTTTCGAGCCAGGGATCGATGGTAGTGAAGATATCTTATTTCCTCAGGCTGTATTAAAAATACAAGGCAATGCACAAAATGAGAAAGATGAAAAGTCGTAGCTGAATGATATTTGTTATATTTTTTTCAGTTTTCACCTAAGTAGGTAGGAATCGTTGCGAATTTAACAGCTTGAACTACTTTATTATTCTTGCTTGCGAGGTTTGTACGGTTAAACTGATTAATACTAACTCAAATATTTAATTTGTGAATATTTAACAAGAAATAGAGTTTCTACTTTTTCTTTGTTCAGAAAACACTGAAATTAACATTTAGAAAAGACAATGTAATTAAGTTACTAAATAAACTATTCTTACAGGTAAAGTAATGATAATTGTTTATTTTCCACTGTCCTCAGCACCATACCACTCACAATTTTAGTGACTTCAGTACTCACTATAGTGTTCTCCCCCTTTCGCTTCCTGCTTAGTGCACTGCGTCGTCGGGAATAGATGAAGTGGTTCAGGAATTAGAGGTCACGTTCTGAGAGAAAGATAGTTTTCAACTATTTTTCTTGGCTTATGTTAAACCCTCTAGTAGAAAGTAACTCTGATGAATTGCGTGCTGTCTTCGTGCTATTTTTAGTCTAGACATAGATTGTTGTTAGAAAAATGTGAAATCAGGCAATGATTTATATCTCTGAGAAGTGAAACACANTTTAGTCTAGACATAGATTGTTGTTAGAAAAATGTGAAATCAGGCAATGATTTATATCTCTGAGAAGTGAAACACTCTACTTTTTGCTAAGAACCAGAGTGGTAATAATTAGACGTATACTTCGGTTGTGTGTTTAAAATTGATAACATGAAGTTTGAATAGGCAGGGAGTGAGACAGTTGGATGAATGTCAACAATTATAAAATTCTTGTCCACGTCTCCTACCCACACTGTAGCCTACCATTTGTTATGGTTGGTCCCGTTCAAAATTCCTAACCAAGCAAAACCTAAGAAACGGCGCCACAGAGTTCACCAACGCCAATCCAGAACGATTGCAGAGACTACAGTATAATGGCGCAAAGACGCCACAAAACTGCTTGAGTATCAAAACATCAGATTAAGAATAATTGCAGCAAGTCGACGGGGCATTCACACAAGACGCCCGGCAACAGCGAATATGCTGATCCAAGAGAATTTCAGGGTAGCAACACAAAAAACCGAAACAGCCCACCTCCAAAGCACTAAGGGAACTAATAGGAGCAAAGTTCGTCAACGGTCACGTGGTGGGGCGAGAAGTGTGAAATAGACGTCAACGACCAGGACCAGCGTCGTCTACTACGAACTTCAGACCAGACAGCGGCTGTTCCTTGGGCTGCTTCCGCCAGAGGGTCCGGGTGCGAAGCTGGGGTAAGTTCCCTTCCTTTATATGTGATCCTCCTCCTTAACGAACAACCTTCCTTAAGTCCTTCCCTCTCACTTCCGTTGGACTTAGCTTTATTTCAATTATTTTGTATACTCTTTTAACTTTAGAGCANCCTCCAAAGCACTAAGGGAACCAATCGGAGCAAAGTTCGTCAACGGTCACGTGGTGGGGCGAGAAGTGTGAAATAGACGTCAACGACCAGGACCAGCGTCGTCTACTACGAACTTCAGACCAGACAGCGGCTGTTCCTTGGGCTGCTTCCGCCAGAGGGTCCGGGTGCGAAGCTGGGGTAAGTTCCCTTCCTTTATATGTGATCCTCCTCCTTAACGAACAACCTTCCTTAAGTCCTTCCCTCTCACTTCCGTTGGACTTAACTTTATTTGAATTATTTTGTATACTCTTTTAACTTTAGAGCAAGTAAAGTCTTTATTAATAATTTGAAACAATCCTTTTACTTATCTGAGCTTATCCTGTTTTCCTTAATCTTAACCTTTCCTAAGAGTGTTATAAGCCACCCAGGCTCATAACAATATCCACAACAAAATAAAAACAGAAACGTACTTTCAATGTAAGAAATATTTACGTGTAAATTGAATTAAATAATACAGAAAACTAGCAAATGTCCACAAATGACGATTATCTAAAGATAACGAATCAATTTAGTGGCAGACCTCAATTAAATGTTGTACTTGGTTCATACAACAAATGCATTTACAGCACTTTAGTAACTGAAAACATTTCTGCCATCTTTCAAAAAAGTAGATAAGCGTTCTTATCGATATAATTTAATCAAGCAGTAACTAGAAGCAAAGTTAAACATTTTTAACTTCGAGTATTTTAGGCGCACTAATGTGTGTTATTAAAATATTTGCACTTTTGCCCTGATTCGCCCAACGTAACTGTGAGATACTTCGACGACACTAAAGAGCGGGGGTTTACAAGGACGACTAACATCTTATACATAGTGCATACAGCGAGAAAGCAACGTAGAATACACAGCCGCGGTAGAATTAACTGCAGGTTGCGCGAAAAGCAATTATTTTGATCCAGAAAAATTTGTGAAATATATTCCCGTTGTCAAATCCCCTGGAGTTACATTTGTTTAAAAAATTTTAATATTTTACTACTGATTTTCGGTATTTCAAATATATGACTAATGGTTGTAAATATCCTGCAGTCTCAGAGTAAAACATTAATAATAAAAAAAAAATCTGCAGATAATATAAGTTTGTTTCAGAATTATGGGAATATTATAATTTTTCAATAATAGATAAATNTTTAGTCTAGACATAGATTGTTGTTAGAAAAATGTGAAATCAGGCAATGATTTATATCTCTGAGAAGTGAAACACACTACTTTTTGCTAAGAACCAGAGTGGTAATAATTAGACGTATATTTCGGTTGTGTGTTTAAAATTGATAACATGAAGTTTGAATAGGCAGGGATTGAGAAAGTTGGATGAATGTCAACAATTATAAAATTCTTGTCCACGTCTCCTACCCACACTGTAGCCTACTATTTGTTATGGTTGGTCCCGTTCAAAATTCCTAACCAAGCAAAACCTAAGAAACGGCGCCACAGAGTTCACTAACGCCAAGCCAGAACGATTGCAAACACGACAGTATAATGGCGCAAAGACGCCACAAAACTGCTTGAGTATCAAAACATCAGATTAAGAATGATTGCAGCAAGTCGACGGGGCATTCACACAAGACTCCCGGCAACAGCGAATATGCTGATCCAAGAGAATTTCAGGGTAGCAACACAAAAAACCGAAACAGCCCACCTCCAAAGCACTAAGGGAACCAATCGGAGCAAAGTTCGTCAACGGTCACGTGGTGGGGCGAGAAGTGTGAAATAGACGTCAACGACCAGGACCAGCGTCGTCTACTACGAACTTCAGACCAGACAGCGGCTGTTCCTTGGGCTGCTTCCGCCAGAGGGTCCGGGTGCGAAGCTGGGGTAAGTTCCCTTCCTTTATATGTGATCCTCCTCCTTAACGAACAACCTTCCTTAAGTCCTTCCCTCTCACTTCCGTTGGACTTAGCTTTATTTCAATTATTTTGTATACTCTTTTAACTTTAGAGCAAGTAAAGTCTTTATTAATAATTTGAAACAATCCTTTTAATTATCTGAGCTTATCCTGTTTTCCTTAATCTTAACCTTTCCTAAGAGTGTTATAAGCCACCCAGGCTCATAACAATATCCACAACAAAATAAAAACAGAAACGTACTTTCAATGTAAGAAATATTTACGTGTAAATTGAATTAAATAATACAGAAAACTAGCAAATGTCCACAAATGACGATTATCTAAAGATAACGAATCAATTTAGTGGCAGACCTCAATTAAATGTTGTACTTGGTTCATACAACAAATGCATTTACAGCACTTTAGTAACTGAAAACATTTCTGCCATCTTTCAAAAAAGTAGATAAGCGTTCTTATCGATATAATTTAATCAAGCAGTAACTAGAAGCAAAGTTAAACATTTTTAACTTCGAGTATTTTAGGCGCACTAATGTGTGTTATTAAAATATTTGCACTTTTTCCCTCATCCGCTCAACGTAACTGTGAGATACTTCGACGACACTAAAGAGCGGGGGTTTACAAGGACGACTAACATCTTATACATAGTGCATACAGCGAGAAAGCAACGCAGAATACACAGCCGCGGTAGAATTAACTGCAGGTTGCGCGAAAAGCAATTATTTTGATCCAGAAAAATTTGTGAAATATATTCCCGTTGGCAAATCCCCTGGAGTTACATTTGTTTAAAAAATTTTAATATTTTACTACTGATTTTCGGTATTTCAAATATATGACTAATGGTTGTAAATATCCTGCAGTCTCAGAGTAAAACATTAATAATAAAAAAAAAATCTGCAGATAATATAAGTTTGTTTCAGAATTATGGGAATATTATAATTTTTCAATAATAGATAAATGAACGCAGCAGAACGAAGGTATTTAAAAAGGTAAATAACAACTACATGACAATATCTTGCTTAGCGCAAGTTGTTTAGGTGGCACTAAGTTTAACAAACATTCAGTTACAGCTTTGCTGTTGCTATTCCGAAATTATGGTCAAGTGATTAGGAGGACTGACTGAAGAATATAAGATTCCAATGTTGATTCCGGGGAAGTCAGAGGTTTATCAGGTCTATGATAGGTTGTTGCATTATTTATTCGTGCTTACAGTTCTCAGGAAAACAGCGAACCAGCAAAAAAAAAGCTTGCCTGGAATGCCTTGAACTCTTTCTGGCTGAGCATCCGTTATCACCAATTGCCACTAGCAATGCTAAATAAGTTCGGATATTTTAAGTCGCATGAGTACGCACCACGCCTGTTGATTGTGGGCTCAGAATGATGTTTTACTATAGCCTTCATGCTTAAATTCTCAGTTACACCGCTGGTTAGATCACTGCGTTCGATCAAATGATTGTGACGTCTTAGCGGTCCCATACACATGACACATTTATGGTAAATGAACACACGTAACCGTGGTTACGTGTTTTGTGTCTAATACATGTAGATAAACTTTTCCTATTATTACGTACCTTTAAAAAATACCCAGAAACCAAACTTTTAGGTCACTAAAAATATTTCCACAATGCTGAAAGAAAAAGTCTTGTTTAAATTAGTGTAATTCTATACATAAAAATAGAAACTGGAATATACCGACAAAAAATTCAGGAATTCCTTCCTGTTAAAATAAATGTTATGAGACAAAAATATACTCGCTACAAGGCTAAAAAAAAAAAAAAACTAAATTTATACCAAACACTTTTTTTCCTTCGAAAAATTTTAAGGTTCGTACGAACACGGACAATGATGTTATTCGTTGTAATACTTTTTCTTACATAACATTTGTTTAAGTAATGTAAAGATGCGAAGTTGAGAAAATACACCACCACAAAATCAACGTACTTGCTGAGTCCTGAAAGTCTTTCATTTATATACCTGGTTTTCGAGAATCAGCTTTGCCGAAGTTGCTGTGAATAGAGATATTTCAGATAAAATTGCAGACGCTATCTTTGGGGATGAACAACAAAAGCAAACCGATTGCTGTTATAGTCTAGTTCCATAATCTCTTTTCATTTCTCTAGGACCTTTTGGAGTGTAGATGCAATCTTTGCTAAAAAAAATACTGTAAGCCAGGCAATAACAATGCAAGCATACGAAGATTGTCATTCCTTCCACTATAAGAAATATTATATTGCTATTCATTCTTAATTAATACTTATAAAGCCAAATAAATTTTCATGACCAAGTTAACTGTGGCGATATGACTACACATTAAAATAATTGATTTTAAATTTCAAAGTTTTGGTATTTGTTTATTTTTCAGCAGCAAAATAGGGCCAGTGCAATCCTAATGTGTATCTCATTTCCTGATGGTCGGGAGCATGAGTGGATGTTTAGTATTAGCAATAGCATTAATAATAAGAATAAAACAATTTTTTTAATTAGTAATTACTCTCACCCAGTTTTGCACAAATCGTACCAGTAAATGCAGGCAACACTTATAATTTGCATAAAATACTCGGCAACCAACAATATTCATTTCAAAAAGATAAACGCAAAAAAGAGATGGCAAGTCTCATAACCAAGGTGAGTAATCACAACATAAAGCCCATTACAGGAAAACGCATAACACGAGCACAAAAAAAAAGACGTATTTAGAAATGAAAAAGTCCCATCCTATTACGTCGATAGCTGAGTGCCTGAAACCTTGTAACAGCAGAAAAGAGCCTGAGTGAGTGACATTACTATCAAAGTGATGCACTTACTTTCCTACGGTTTCCTTGCGCCAACCAGTTACAGGACAGGATGATCGTAATTTCATTACGAACGTGACCTCAGACTTCTTTGAACTTAAATTGGTAGCAATTGGCATGAGGAAAAATGTCCTGAACGTTTCGTGAAGACCTGCAGTGTTATAGATTATTTTAAGGTTATTTTATCCTATAAGAGTATTTAGTGGAACGACCACACAGCACGTAGATTGTAAAAAACATGACAATGTAGAATGGGGAGATTATAGCGAGCCAGAACCGTTGTACGTAGTTTATCCCGTCTAGTTTGCCAGTACCACTCCAAGCCAATACTAAAAAAGTACGTTTGAGTAACGCTTTTACCTATCTTCTATGAGAACTCTGGTGGGATAACATGTAGTTTTCTGGGTTCGTAAACAAGGATACGTGAGTTCTGACCAAGCATCATGTAACACTTACAACAGATTAACATTCTACGAAAACTGAGCTAGGGACATTACACATTTAAATACTATTCAAACGACTCCATCTAAGTTGTGTTAGACATATATATGTCAACAATGCAACATTTTTTAAAAGGCGATTAAAATTATATAACTTTGCAGTAGTTATTGAATTCCTGACCATAGAATAACTGACAAATTGATCCGAACGTATTATATCGAATACTTTAGATAAATGACTGCAATAATTAGTCGCTGCCGCTACACCAAGTTCAAGAACAAAACACGCAATCATAATCGCCAACTGTCGCGCTGCTAAACGGCACGAGCAGAAGACTCTTCTGGGAATGTACTGCGGGAACGGCTGTCTGTGTATCATCGCACACTCCGTGTAGACGTGTTTGTGACAGAGACAGGCGTTCCCTTCCTAAAAACACGTTGCCACATGGTGCCTCCCAAGGAGAAATTTCCGCTGCTAGTTGTAGAGGAGCCATTAATGTTGCCATGACTTGTATTGCAGCACATAACATTCATCAGCCCTGAAACTCACCCACAACAAACTCATAGTAAAGTAAACTTCCTATCATTTTTGAAATTTTCGTTGAAGTAATGGTTAAGAATACTCCTCTAGCATCGAAAATATTTCAAATGTTAAAAATGCATTATCAAACAAAAATAATTAACTAATTTGTTTGAACAGAATAACGCATGAGAATTTTCTCGGGAGTAAAGTGGCAGATTTTCGCAATTTAAAGAGGGGTTACGTGACCTATTTGTTAAACTGGAAACAGAACTAAACCAATTACTTCCGAAGTATCATTAAATGAAAGCCATGCTGGGGGATTAGCGTAACCAAAACCGACTGGACTACCTTGCCGTCACCGAAGATAAAAGCGTTTTCTGTAATTGTCCCGTTACCAATAGCTTATATTTATATAATCTGGTGTGTTGTTAGTCTAGAACTACGCAGTAGCATATTTCCAGCGTTGTTAAATAAGACTATTTGTGGGAAACGCTAGTCCCTCTAACGAAAGAAATACTGCAGCAGATATCCGTAAACAAAAACTTTTTTTTATTGTAATTCTGTCGGGACTTACGGAATCTTCTCCCGTTTCAATGAGTTCCTCAAAATCTAATGTTATAAGAATGTCCCATTCTCCCTCAAAATAAAATGTTTGAATAACATATATTTCCTGGAAAATTGTATGAATAACAAATGCAATGAAGTTAAAACTGTAAAGACGAAATTAACCATTCCCTTTTATAACATTTAATGGTCTGATCCTGCAGATNATGCAATGAAGTTAAAACTGTAAAGACGAAATTAACCATTCCCTTTTATAACATTTAATGGTCTGATCCTGCAGATGTGTAACGCTGCTAATTGCATTACTGAATTTGGTAACTAAAAAAATTAACTGAACTTAAATAGAAAAAGGTTCCTTTCGAGACTCATACAATAATTTTTAGTAGCACAGCCTGTTATACTAAATCGATCGCCATATATAAATCCGTAAAAAATATGTGTAGAAGAAAACAGATTTAATGTACGTTANCTGTTATACTAAATCGATCGCCATATATAAATCCGTAAAAAATATGTGTAGAAGAAAACAGATTTAATGTACGTTAAAACCAACTTTAACAGTAAATGCAAGTATTTTCTGTCTTCTACTGTACACATGCTAGTTTTTGACACTTACGAGAAACTTAAATATTAAAACATTCGGTGTGTAATTTTCACACCGAACGAATAAGGAAACTAAGAAGTGCGTAGATTCTAAAATGCATTTTTATATTATTAACGAAAAAATTGAAATGTACTGAAACGNAAGGAAACTAAGAAGTGCGTAGATTCTAAAATGCATTTTTATATTATTAACGAAAAAATTGAAATGTACTGAAACGAATTTTAAACCTATTTTACTTTGACAAAAAAGGCCTACACCACCCTTCTTTTCATGTCTTCTTCTTCAAAATTTAATTTACACGTTTAAAGGAAAACTTTTGTCAAATAGTTTAAGAAAATTTGTCATCTAAACTATACCACAGTGAAGTCCTACTAATCAGATAATCAGGTAATCTAAACGATAGGGTGTGTAAGGAAAATAATAGGCAAAACCCGATACATTCTTGTAAATTCTTTATNAATCAGGTAATCTAAACGATAGGGTGTGTAAGGAAAATAATAGGCAAAACCCGATACATTCTTGTAAATTCTTTATATTATACAAAATATGTATAATGTTCAAGCTGGGGACTGTTCTTCTAGTCATTAAGACTGGCTTTCCCCATACCTAATTCCACAATTATACTACTTTCTCTCTCACTTTTGTCTTAGTCCTTCAAGTATATAGTCACAATACTTCAAAAGTTAAAAAGTACTTTAATGGGAACATTGAATTCTTTCATTTGCTAGCCATTTAGAAACAAAAAAAAATCACAATTTACACTAGCATAAAGTTACATGGCACTTAAACAGCGTTTACAAGTGAGGTGAAACAATGAGATAAGTCAACTAAACTGAAATGTAAAAATTACGCATATTCAGTGACTCGCCAATAAGGCCGTGGCTNAAACAATGAGATAAGTCAACTAAACTGAAATGTAAAAATTACGCATATTCAGTGACTCGCCAATAAGGCCGTGGCTATCTAAGTTGAGTTAGTCAGCACAATACAGTACTTTTGTGACACGCGCACACAGATACGCACTCACAAACTTGTAAAAGGTCACAGCAGGCTTTACATTTGCTACTCGCTACTGCATTACACCAAATATTTCGGTCAATCAAAAAATCTGATAATCCGAACAGTCGTCGTTCCCAATTAGTTTGGATTAACGCGATTACTCTTTATGTCAATGTTGGATGACAAATACCAGTACTTGATTTCAGCTGTTAAATACATAGGTAGCAATATACATAAAATATACTTAAGATCAAAAATATTTTATAACAAACAAGAGTTTATTTTGGTTTTTATATTTCCTTTAAACGTTTACTGACCATTTAAATTACGTTCCTGATCTAAATGAAAGTAATAATTTGTCTAATGGTATGTATTACAAGGGTTTAATGTCGTTTAGTCAGCAAAACCCAATAATGGTTCCAGTCATTTGAAATACACTCGCCTTTTACTACGAGCGCCGTATAATCCGCACTAACTCGAAAAACCTATTTATGTTCCCAAAATTCGCCGTATTCAAAAGTAATTTTTCCTCAGTTGGATTTTGAAAAGAATTCTATATCATTTATTCTGTAATTATGATTTAAAAAATTGTCATTTCATAGTCTCCTTTAGCTGAGACCTACTGAATATTGTTTTAAAGAGCTATTTCTTATTTTTAAATAAGTTCTCTTTGTCAAGTTAGGCCAACGAATTACTGAATGGCAAAGCTAAACTACCTAAATTATACAACATATGATAAAATGCTTGTTCTTATAAGTTAACTTCAAAAATCATAGATTCTTAATTTAAGTATTTTTATGATGGCTGTGTGGAAGCCAGCAGATATTGAAGTAATTCCATCCACTTATCGGATAAACATAAAAAACAGTATGCTTACCTGAAATGTAGAAAAAAATTCTACAAATTTAGTTGACATGACTTATCACTTTTTTGGAAGCAAAATATTGCCGAGCCTATTATTCCATGTAAGAATTTCCATGGATTAAAAAAAAGATTTTCTTTGACTAATTTACCAGTCACTGACAAACTTTCATGTCACCAAACGGATTGGTATGAAATTTGGTATTTAGAAGTATAACAATATTCTACTAAACATAAATTTACACCTTTGTTGTTTTTTTAAATATTATCACTTTGCTTAACAAATTGATTAGATCGTTGGTAGAAAATCACAGAACAACTAGCCACATCTTCATATCAGCTACTACAATCACGCATCAGCTTATTTTCACAATAACTCCAATATTATTAGAAATTTTTTGTGTTGTTTTATCGATTGTAAAGATACAGAATAATTTCTTTTTACACATTTAACACTTACTCGACCATTACGGAATGTACTATTTCAAAATTTTGTTACTTTACTTAGGAACATTTATTTTTATTTAACATTTGTAAGAGAATTCAATTATTTTATNTATTTCAAAATTTTGTTACTTTACTTAGGAACATTTATTTTTATTTAACATTTGTAAGAGAATTCAATTATTTTATCCACAATGCATGTCAAGAACCATAGCGATTTGACTAATGTTATTCTAAATTAGTAAAACCATACAGCACTCAAGTAGGGGAATATTGCCGATTCTAGCACAATCAGATGGCGGTTAGGGAGCCAGATAGCCATTTACCATANGCACTCAAGTAGGGGAATATTGCCGATTCTAGCACAATCAGATGGCGGTTAGGGAGCCAGATAGCCATTTACCATCCTGGATTGCGTATGGCCGCCATATTGGATGATGTGATTTCCCTCAAAATTTCCCGTTTTTTCCCGAAAAACTCTTAAAATTCCTAGAATTCCTCTTAAATTTACCAAATTTCTCTCTTAACCCGCAAAATTACCCACATGAAATTTCTTACCCAAATATTTATGAGTCACTCAGTCCGAAAATAGCGTGACTCCACAATATGGCTCTATTCCCTAATTTTGAGGATGAAAAACTGAGGAGTGATTCTGACATTACCCCACAATTTGTCCCACAGCCGGCTCCATTAACATAATTTACAAGCAAATTATTAAAATATCAGCTATATTGGATCCCATCGACCATTTAGGATTTTTGGGGCTGCAGGCTGCGGAATTGTGGCTGCCATATTGGATGACCTTGACCTTTGGTCACCATATTGTTACTGGTCGCCATCATGTTTCTGGTTATATCTTGTGTCTAGAATTTTCCACTTCATGCTCTATAATTCCACCTTGCTAACTGATATTCTGTCATTACAACTTGCTACTTCATGCTCTATCATTCCACCTTGTATCTCTGTCATCCCATCTTGCTACTTCATGCTATGTCATTTCTTCTTCTCTCTCTCGCACTTGTCTTTCCGCTACCTATTTTCTCTCTTACCTCTTTATGTCACCCTCTTCGCCTGAATCTATGTAATTCCCTTGTCTAAGTCTATGAACGACTGACCAGAGGCATTAGTGTCGGTTATATTGTTTGTTACTACCAGAGCGTGCCACGTTATTACTTATTGTGTCGTCGGCGCACATCTCACCTTCGGTCGACCTCGCCATCCTGGATGCTGAAGGGAAGCCAACTTGATTCATCTGCTGTAAGCAGACATATTTGATATTGTCTGCTGTAGGCAGCCATCTTGTTTCCTCTGCTAGTTCTATCGTTGCCAGCTAGAGTAAACAAGTAGCATCCTCCATCTTGGATGTCACCGGCTACATTGCGCCAATAGAACTCTCCATCTTGGTTGTCGCCTGCTAGATTGCGCATCTGTCGTTCGCCATCATTGTTGTCGTTTACCGATGTCATCTAAGTGGACGAATGACACACAAGGAGCGCACGCATGCGATTAATCGAACACTATATTGGTTTTGTCTTTTAAGCTGTCGAGCGACACCCAGGAGTGCTGCTATTATAATTATTTTGGAAACTAAAAAAAATTCTCTGGAGGAGTGCGGGATCGAACTACAGGACCTTCAGTGTAACGTCGTCCTGGCCACTGTAGAAATCTGGAGAGTAGGGTTTTAAATATGCTAAACATATTACAACACCAGCAATGACTCTTCCATCATTCTTTCAATAACATTTAACACAAGTATTATTATTGACTGCCATCTTGGCCTAAATCGATGAATGAAATGCTCGGCGGACTGATTATGACTCATTTAATATTCGTTAAAAAAAAAAATATTTTAAAATGTACATTGAGGCGATAAAAGTCATGGGATACCTTCTAATATCGTATCGGACCTCCTTTTGCCCGGCGAAGTGCAGAAAATCATCGTAGCATGGACTCAACAAGTCGTTGGAAGTCCCTGGCAGAAATATTGAGCCATGATGCCTCTATATACGTCCATAATTGCGAAAGTGTTGCCAATGCAGGAGTTAGTGCACGAACTGACTTCTCGATTATGTCCCATATATGTTCGATGGGATTCATGTCGGGATATCTTGGTGGCCAAATCAATCTGTGGAATTGTCCAGAATGTTCTTCAAACCAATCGCGAACAGTTGTGGCCCGGTGACATGGCACATTGTCATCCATAAAAATGCCATCGTTGTTTGGGTACATGAAGTTCATGAATAGCTGCAAGTGGTCTCCAAGTAGCTGAACATAACTCTTTCCAGTCAATGATAAGTTCAGTTGGACCAGAGTACCCAGNGCGCCCACACAAGAAACAAAAGCGCTCACACATCAAACAAAAAGGAGATTGCTTCATTCACCAAGCCGTGACTGTAATAAGTAACATTTTTCTGTTATTTTTCTGTTATTTTTCTGTTATTTTTTTGTGGCACATTCAACTCCTAGCCTTTCAGTTGAGGAAAGAAAATTCAAAATAAAGACAAGTACTTTTATAACACCTTTTTCGCAAGCAATGGTATAATGTAATATGTTGTTGTAACTAACTGACATACAACCGCAAGCACCGCTATATGAAAATAATATTGTAGTGTTATGTAAGACAGAAGAGATGTAGGGAGATATAGCCAATTATAGAACAAGCTGTTGGCAGCTGGGAAGCTAGAAGCCATCCGCCATCTTGGATTGCGTTATGGCAGCCATATTATATGACGTTATTTCTATCAAAATTTCCTTTTTTTTTCGTGTAAACCTCTCGAAATTCCTAAAATTTCCCTAAACATTTACGAATTTCCTTCTAAACCCGCAAAATTTCCCACATAAATTTTCCTTACCCAAATTATTATGACTCCCTCAGTCCGAAAATAACATGACTCCACAATGTGTCTTTATGGCCGATTTTGGGAATGAGGATTTCAGGAGTCATTCTGGCACTACCCGACAATTTGTCTCAGAGCTGGCTGCATTGAACATAATTTACAAGCAAATTACTAAAATATCAGCCGTATTTGATTCCATCGACAATTTAGGATTTCTGGCGCTGCAAGCTGGGGAGCTGCGGACGCCATCTTAGAAAAACTAAACTTTATGGTCACCATATGGTTTCTGGTCGCCATCTTGTTTCTGGTTGCCATCTTGTTTATAGAATTTTCCACTTAATTGTCTATCATTGAACCTATCAACTTCATGTTCTGCCATTCCATTTTGCTACTTCATGCTCTGTCATTGCTAATTACCTCTCTTGCACACCACTCTGTCTCCCACCTATTTTCTCTCTTACCTATATATGTCGCCTTCTTCGTCTGCCATCTATAAAATTCCCTAGTCTAAGTCGATGAACGACACACCAGGAGCATGCGAATGCGATTAATCGAAAACCAGAGTGAGAGTGGAGTTTAAGCCATCGGATGACACCCAGGACTGCTGCTAATATTTTTATTTTGGGAGCTAAGAAAATTCTATTGAAAAGTGCGGCATCGAACTGCTGGACTTGGGGTACAACATTGTCTTGGCTATCCGAATAATCTATACATATTACATATGTATATATGCTATACATATTACAACACCAGAAATATTCTATACATATTACACCAGAAATGTGTCTTCCATCATTCATTAATTCATTGAAATTTTAATACAAGTATTATTATTGACTGCTATCTTGGCCTAAGTCGATAAACGAAATACTAGGCGGATTGATTATAATTTATTTAATATTCATTAAATCCAAAAAAAAAACATTTTTTAATGTATATATGAGGAGGAAATTTTATAATGTCTGTATAAGTTTATTAGAAGTGAATAACAAATGATTCAATTATTTTGTGCAAGTAAATAAGTATTTTGTATGTCTATACCCCTACACAGATCATCAAAGGTATACAAGTGCAAAACGAGAAACACAAAGCATATAATGAGTATTTACGAACATGAATCAGACAAATTTAATCATGATTTCCATTATATTTCTAAGGTTTCCATTTGTAATGTAGAAAAATTTTATCTATTAAATCCGTATATGCTTATTCGCTGTAAATAATTTTTATTATCAATTAAAAGTGCTAGGAAAAATAATTCTAACGTAATACACTTAGTCACCTGCGCTCCATTTTTCTGTCGCACATTAGAATTATAAAATTAATTTTGCCTGTGCATATCCCCACATAGACCCTCAAAGGCATACAAGTTCAAAATGAAAACACGAGCGCGGATAAATCAATAATTAACCAACGCGAAAGGGAAGGACAGAGTAGTGATATAATAAGCAGGAGGTTTGTCACGAATTAATTTTTGAAGAACAGGTGATTAAAAATCCCAAAAAGGCTATAATTTACAAACGCATACCACTGTGTGTTGCCGCGATAAGCCTGACCTTCACGGATTGTATTTATGTGGTTATCTTTGAAGGAATATTCTGGTTCAATGAACATTACCTATCTCAGCGAGACTCGGGTGCGTAAAACCTGGAAAGCCAGCGAAACTGCTTAGACCACAATGGGCCTCCGAGCCCACAGTTTAGAGTTTAGAGGGTCGTGTGACCGTATGAGCCAGGTGAGTGAAGACAGCTCGACTGTGTCTGTCCGTTCACGGTTTACCCACATCCTCCCAATTGTCAAGAGTACTTACCCAGGAGGTCAAACCTTTCGTTTCGCATGAGACGCGGAGCAATCTTTGGACCTCTGGCGGAGTTGTGACCCGACCAGATGGGCCTGTTTTCNTGACCTTATGTTTTTGTGACGTATGGGTGAAGTTCCGATGAAATGATTTTTATCAATAAAACACATGTAGAGTATAATTTTCGTGAGGTGGAGCTCTTTGAGGAAGGGTTGTAGTGGGAGGGCACCAATTACAAGGCTTTCTATGTAGGAAGCTTAGTTTTCCAGAATAAATAAAAATACGAAATTACCCCTATGAACGACGACATAATGTTAAAATTAAATGTATATATACGAAGACATACATTAAAATTATCTTCTTTAAGAGAGGATTATTTTAAAATGCAGAATACGGAAATGATTTATTTAACTTTTAATTTTTCTATATATTCAGTTTTTTTCTTAACTTTGCTATTCATAATCTTAGACCTCTGAAGCCCTGTATAAAATTAATCAGCTATTCCCACATATGTCAACTATGCTAATTTCAACATCGATATATCTCACCCATTAATTTTTATTTATAAAAAATTTTAAACTTCTGTAAGTTTACATTGTTTGAACATAATATATTACATTATATTCTGCCCTACTTGGTGGTAGCTGGAAGAATAAGGCTTTGGAAGCTTTTGATGCTGCTACTGTGCTATCAACATAATTATAACTTGTGGAGTAAATTCACTATCTGCATATACAAACATTCCTCTTCTAAGAAACCATGCATAATATCAGAATGCTTGATAANTTTGATGCTGCTACTGTGCTATCAACATAATTATAACTTGTGGAGTAAATTCACTATCTGCATATACAAACATTCCTCTTCTAAGAAACCATGCATAATATCAGAATGCTTGATAATTCCTCCCCTCCTGATATCTTTCGTACCAAATATGCACCCCGTACAACCTACTCCTCCTCAATTTCCTCCTCCTACTTAATGTTATCCTCCTCAAATTCTTCCTCTTAAAGCCCGTGTATAAATCCCAAAAACGTTATTAAAAGTTGTATAATTAAACATGACCGTAAGTTACNTCTTCCTCTTAAAGCCCGTGTATAAATCCCAAAAACGTTATTAAAAGTTGTATAATTAAACATGACCGTAAGTTACATACGTCTTTACAACTAATTATCTACGACAGTTCGTCCATACATTGAAATTAGATGCATAAAGAGCGGAACAAGTTCGATTCCTCATGTATGTAGTACTATGTCTAGGGTCCATTATTTACGAATCGATTGAATTGAAACCGTCAAATTCAGATTACAGCTAACACTAGCAACCCAGAAAAAAACATGTTGTTAAGTATCAAGACAAATTTATAGGTAAAACAGTAAATTATATTTATCAAATTTAAGTAGACAGAGCCAACAAATTGAGATACCAAATAAAAGACTTCCCAAAGAGTAGAGTGGAAAGTCTGGGAGAATATAATTAAGAAAATATGATTCTCCACCTCCAACATGGATAGGGGGACGCGACCGCCTCGTCCGACGTTTTGCGATGAAGTGATGTCTCGAGAATTTGTAAGGCAGCCAGGTGGTCAGCCGATGATGTAGGTAGCGTGCAGGTCTCGGTGAGTCAAGGGGATAACACATACACTGATCGAGAGATACGTCAGGCACCAGAATGACGTGCCAGCCCAAAGCAGGTCATGCCAGGTCCAGCCGAGTCACACACTCACTTCGCTTTATGAAAGGAATTCAGTTATACAGTACCAGTAATAATTTATTTTGTTTTGAATATTATATACATGCACATGAATTTATTATTTACCATTTATAGTCCTAGAACTGTAAGCTCATTATGAAACGAATTAACCACTAATAAGCTATGCTAATTATCGTTTAGATATTGCCCCCAAAACCCAAAATTGTAATTTATAAAAGNGAATTAACCACTAATAAGCTATGCTAATTATCGTTTAGATATTGCCCCCAAAACCCAAAATTGTAATTTATAAAAAAATCAAATTTATGAAGTCTGTATGAACCCTGTCGAGTAGAGAAGTTACACAACACATACATTTTAACTGAGTATGCCCTCTGATATAAGTCTCCACCCAAAACATAAAGAGTTTAAGGAAACCTTAATTGAATAACTGGTTCCACAGTATCACGCATACGGAATACCTGGAGCTCATGAATGAGGCATATCATAGCTATCGATGTGAACTCAACAGAAGCTCAATTAACAATGATTTTCATGCTTGTACACCACCGAGCAAGAATGCAACTCATCACTTATAATTGTTTTAATTATATTGACCTTGACAAAACATTACTCATGTAACTCTTTAGAATGATGAACATACTCATTTTTGCAAATGCTATTTTACTTTTTATATTAAATAACAATTGTATCCTGGTAATGCTGGAGATAGTGGATCGACCTTGAGAATGATATATCGTGGTTTCAATCCCATAGAGAACCGAATCATTTCACGGAAAAATACTACACTATACATAATTAAAATTATTGTATTATCTAAATTTTTCTAGTATCGTCTGCATCATGTAACATCTTCAAGGTTCACGAGATAACTGAAACCAGTTACACACAATTTGGTGATGACATCGCTGCAAGCATTTACCCGCCTGCAGTCCCTTGTGAGAGAAGCTGATGGGCAGGGACAGTGAGCCGCATTTACTTAAGCAAGAGTTTTCTAAACAACAGAAAAGATTATAATATGGTAGTAAATCTTATAAACATTCTAATTAACCATATTGTCTTCTACATTCATCTCAGTTTTTAAAANATTATAATATGGTAGTAAATCTTATAAACATTCTAATTAACCATATTGTCTTCTACATTCATCTCAGATTTTAAAAATTCTTAATACACATAGCTTTAAAATGTTATTATATTAATCATTTGTACTGCAATGGCTTATATTAAGTACATCGTCTCATCATGCACATAAGACTAATGACCCCTCATGCACCACAACTGTCCTCTTATGCACCACAACTAACCTTACATGCACCGCAAATGACACCTCATGCACCGTNCCTCATGCACCACAACTGTCCTCTTATGCACCACAACTAACCTTACATGCACCGCAAATGACACCTCATGCACCGCAACTGACCACTCACTCACCGCAACTAACACTTCATTGTTACGAATAGATTTTTTAAAACATTCTTCGTGAAAGGTGCTTATAGGCGTAGTTTAATAATGAGTCATGATTAAGTAGAGCACAGCAGTATAAGGTGGAGTTTCTTATAAATAAGGATTATACAATAACTATTTAAGTGACTATTGATCGGGGGAGCTTTATATTAAATACCAAGATGCGCATTAATTATTTTAAGANGTAGAGCACAGCAGTATAAGGTGGAGTTTCTTATAAATTAGGATTATACAATAACTATTTAAGTGACTATTGATCGGGGAAGCTTTATATTGAATACCAAGATGCGCATTAATTATTTTAAAATTAAATACCTCACGCCATTACTGTCACAAACAAATTGGAAAGTTCCCACCTTGTTCATGTTGCCGGAGGTTAATTCTTGGAGGCAGTTAATGACGGCTGGACACACCAATCTTCCGTGGTCTTCTCTCTGGTCGGGTCGACGACAAAAGATGCCGCTGCCAGTGTTACGCTGGCCTATATCGGGCGCGTTGTTTAATATATTTCGGCCCCGTTTACTAGCCGATGGAGGGAATTTCTGCAACTGTTAAAGCTGTGATCAGGCAGGCCATTCAGCTAAGGTCTGAACACTTCATAACATCTCCCCCAATGTTCACTAGCGAGATGCCCTCATCTCACCCTAGAGTCTGTGTGGATTATAAAGATGACTGGGAGTTGCGGGGTGGCAGCAGGAATATGGATCGTGTTGAAGTCCTCTTCGCTACAGTAGGAAACATTTTTGAAAGCAATTATAGTAGACGGTTAAGTTAGGTATAAGGTACTACCAATTTCTTTCTGGCAGTCCTCGGGCAAGGTGGGCCGAACAAACGCTTTGCAGGGTATTTGCAGGGGCNGCTTTGCAGGGTGTTTGCAGGGCCCTTGCGGGCCTTGAACTTCAATTCCGCTGAGTGTGAAAATTATCTTCCACCCGAGCGCGGCAGATGCCCCGCGGGCGGTTTGCGAACGCGTCAATCTTTCTTGATTTTGTGAGTCCCTAAGTACTACTTTGCGTGGATCGTTAATTACATTAATTCTTGTAAAGAGCGATACAGCAATACCATGTAAAACATTGGTAATTATAGTGAAAAAGAATAATTTAAACTGTAAGGATTTTGAATTGTTAAAATTGTCTGCTCTCGCCGTTACGATAATTATTATGTTTCGTTTGTACAGACAGTACACTTGCTGGAAATAAATATATTTTAGAGCACTGACATGTAATAGGAAATTGTTACATACTAAAATGGTACGTGACGTCACGGTGGTAGGACACTGATGGGGTGGTACCAAAACGTAGAATATTATTTAAGTAATAATTGAAACATCCATAAAATTTAAAATTATACAGCAGCTGCTGTTATACTATGTTTCTATACTTAGAGGGAAGAGGAAAGCATATTTAAAGCAACATATACACAAGTGTTTAACAAAACAAAATGTTGAAGTAATAAATGTTACTTATTATACAAGAAATATGTATCCATAACAGATAATAATACCTATTGAATACGGTTAATTGTACAAATGGTTCGTTTTCTGTAAAAATTAAAATCTTAAGTTACAGTGATAAGAAGTATTATAAATGAGATGTCTCTATTTTATGATGACAATTCTTAGAATGTGTTAATTTGTTCATAGAATTTGTTAATTAAGTTGGTAAATTTTCAAAAAGTATATATATATATATATATATATATTGTTACAAGCAGTAGAGTATAACTTTATTTTTTTTCAAATTGTTTTGTATCTTATAACTGGTTTAAATTTTTCCTTTTATTATAAATAATACATTTAAAAAATATCTTTCGGAGGCCTCCTATTAGCAATGGCTAATTTTTTTTTCTTGTTTTTAGTCATGCAATCATAACATTTTTAAAGCAAATTTTGTTATGTGTTACTGTTACTTGCCGGGTGAAGTGTAAGTGGTGTAAGTAAAATATGTGAACCACTGGTTACCTGTAAATATTTTTAACGCACGACTCGCGAGCTGGGTTAAGCGGTAGTGCTGACGGCTGTGAGTNACCACTGGTTACCTGTAAATATTTTTAACGCACGACTCGCGAGCTGGGTTAAGCGGTAGTGCTGACGGCTGTGAGCGCGGTGCTGAGGTTGTTGTGCGTGACGTCAGAACGGGTTTGCTCGAGGGCGTTGCTTGCGCCGACCTCCGGAGGAANGCGGTGCTGAGGTTGTTGTGCGTGACGTCAGAACGGGTTTGCTCGAGGGCGTTGCTTGCGCCGACCTCCGGAGGAACTTTACATGACATTGTTGTGACATTGCTGCTGGTTGCTGTTCACATGGAACGCGCGGTACTGTTGATCTGAGACTCGCAAGCAAATTTATATTAACAGAATGCCTTCACTGTTTATCTGAAAACCATATTTAAAAATTTACCTTAAATAAATTAATAGGGCCCTAATATTTTAAGAGGCTTATATTAACTCAATTANAAACCATATTTAAAAATTTACCTTAAATAAATTAATAGGGCCCTAATATTTTAAGAGGCTTATATTAACTCAATTAACTTGAGGATTTAATCCTGTTTTATTATATTTTTGGTTGTGTTATATATCTGAGTGTCTCCGACCTTGGAAGCCTATGTATTTAAATGTGAGTTAAAGATCATTTATTTCTTAACTTTCTTTATCATTTCTCTCGGGCTGTATATGGATACTAACGTATGTTACAACTTTATAGTTTTGTTACTGTTTTTTGATCCAGTTCTTATATTATGCTAGTATCTATTTTCACACTTTTTCTTTTCTCTGAAAATAATTTATTGTAGTTAGCTGTGTGCGCAGATAAAGCTCATAATTATTAAAATGTTAATAAGTACTCTGGACACCAACACATAGCATAATTAGAATATAATGAGAGTGAATATTAAAAAGTTAAGATTGTAATGAAGAGGAGAAAAACGTATAGCATGTTAACAAGGCAGAGGAAAATCAACACATAGTTTAAGTAGAACATAATGATACTGATTATGCAAATAGAAGATAGTAGAGAGGGAAATAACACATAAATAATTAAGTACGTAATAATTACACTTCTACTTCCACACAAAGGGGTAGCATACAAGGATTGGGGAAATCTGCACTCAATGACTTACAACAAGGAGGTCAAAAGCGAAAGTACCCTCGTGGTATACTCTCAAAGAACTCTGTAGAAGAGAAAAAATCCACAACAAAAATCCAACGCATCCAGATTGCACCTCTACTGCCTGAACTCTTTCAAGGCTAGTATAGAACAGAAAACAGGCCCATCTGGTCGGGTCACAACTCCGCCAGAGGTCCAAAGATTGCTCCGCGTCTCATGCGAAACGAAAGGTTTGACCTCCTGGGTAAGTACTCTTGACAATTGGGAGGATGTGGGTAAACCGTGAACGGACAGACACAGTCGAAGTGGGTGCGTCTCAGGCACTATTCCCATTTCGTTGAATACCCTTGACATTGCACACAATTATTGGTTTAGCAGTCTGTGCATCAAACAATACAGTGCTGACTTGCACGGTGTGTTGCTCACACTTCCGAAAGCAACGAGGATTGGCTAAGTCCTCGGATCACAGAAATGTATGAACCCAATGGAATTCATTCTCCCCGTGTCCTTATAGCACTGGTTTGTGGGAAGTCGTGACAAGATTGAGAGTATGAGGAACAATAAACATACGTTTAAAAGCTGGTGTGGGGAAACATTTGCGTGGTGCGTGGTGGCACACCTGTTTCGCAACATAGGGGTGCTCGACCCACCGGGAAGTGCTGATGTGGGAATGTGTCGTCTCGGCACCTTGTAACTGGGGCATGTCGCTTGGCACATAACCACGTCTACTCGTCCTTCCATATGGCAACTAATAGCGAAGTACGGGCTTTTCAGAGTACAAAAATCTCACAGTTACTGCCCTACCTTATTTCTATGCATTTTATGAAAAGTTTCTTAAATATACAGTATGTAGTCTAAAGGGAAAGTTAAATAAAATACATTTTACTTTATCTGTTCGCAAAAATATCTAACTCAGTACAATATGGTGTACTGCATGGAATTTATTAAATTACCATGAGTACCAAGTTAATTTAATGAAAATGCTCACGGGATTATGAATTACTATCACAGTACTAGTTGCATTTCAAATAATTACATCCAGCGCACACAGATAATCTATATATAAATTTAGATTTATAGAATGGTATTGCTGAGGTAAATTGTTCTCAGTATATATATGCAACAAGGAACTTGCTGTTCACACTGGAATTCTTGAAATTTTAATACAGTTTGTTATTTAGGTTTCAGATAATTACTTTGTATGTTTACATATTGAGCTGTTAAAGGAAAATTATTATTTAAACCTACATTTAAAAGTAGATATTGTGACATTATATTAATTACGCTACAACTTAAAAATTAAAAGTTTTAATGTTAAAAGTAGACGTGGCTGAAATTTTGCTATTATTAATACGGAAATTAGCATGGGTGGTTAGGGAATTTATTGAAAGGGGGGTGTATGGTAGAGAAACTGATGCAAGTCAGCTAGAGGGTAGGGAGGAACCAAGCCTCCACCATTGTTACAAATTGATATTTTCAGCCATTTATACGTGAAAGGTGCTTATGGGCGTAGCTTAATAATGAGTCATGATTAGGTAGAGTACAGGAGTATAAGATGGAGTTTATTACATATAAGGATTATACAATAATTATTTAAGTGACTATTGATCAGGGGAGCTTTGAATTGAATATCAAGATGCTTATTAATTATGATAAGATTAAATACCTCACGCCATTACTGTCACAATCTAATTGGAAAGTCCCCACCTTACTCATGTTGCCGGAGGCTAATTCTAGGAGGCGGTTAACGACGGCCGGACGAACCCATCTTCCGTGGTCTTCTCTCTGGTCACGTCTATGACAAAAGGCGCGGCTCCCAGTGTTATGCTGGCCTATATCGGGCGCATTGTTTAATATATTNAAAACCATATTTAAAAATTTACCTTAAATAAATTAATAGGGCCCTAATATTTTAAGAGGCTTATATTAACTCAATTTACTTGAGGATTTAATCCTGTTTTATTATATTTATGGTTGTGTTATATATCTGAGTGTCTCCGACCTTGGAAGCCTATGTATTTAAATGTGAGTTAAAGATCATTTATTTCTTAACTTTCTTTATCATTTCTCTCGGGCTGTATATGGATACTAACGTATGTTACAACTTTATAGTTTTGTTACTGTTTTTTGATCCAGTTCTTATATTATGCTAGTATCTATTTTCACACTTTTTCTTTTCTCTGAAAATAATTTATTGTAGTTAGCTGTGTGCGCAGATAAAGCTCATAATTATTAAAATGTTAATAAGTACTCTGGACACCAACACATAGCATAATTAGAATATAATGAGAGTGATTATTAAAAAGTTAAGATTGTAATGAAGAGGAGAAAAACGTATAGCATGTTAACAAGGCAGAGGAAAATCAACACATAGTTTAAGTAGAACATAATGATACTGATTATGCAAATAGAAGATAGTAGAGAGGGAAAGAACACATAAATAATTAAGTACGTAATAATTACACTTCTACTTCCACACAAAGGGGTAGCATACAGGGATTGGGGAAATCTGCACTCAATGACTTACAACAAGGAGGTCAAAAGCGAAAGTACCCTTGTGGTATACTCTCAAAGAACTCTGTAGAAGAGAAAAAATCCACAACAAAAATCCAACGCATCCAGATTGCACCTCTACTGCCTGAACTCTTTCAAGGCTAGTATAGAACAGAAAACAGGCCCATCTGGTCGGGTCACAACTCCGCCAGAGGTCCAAAGATTGCTCCGCGTCTCATGCGAAACGAAAGGTTTGACCTCCTGGGTAAGTACTCTTGACAATTGGGAGGATGTGGGTAAACCGTGAACGGACAGACACAGTCGAAGTGTCTTCACTCACCTGGCTCATACGGTCACACGACCCTCTAAACTCTAAACTGTGGGCTCGGAGGCCCATTGTGGTCTAAGCAGTTTCGCTGGCTTTCCAGGTTTCACGCACCCGAGTCTCGCTGAGATAGGTAATGTTCATTGAACCAGAATATTCTTTCAAAGATAACCACATAAATACAATCCGTGAAGGTCAGGCTTATCGCGGCAACACACAGTGGTATACGTTTGTAAATTATAGCCTTTTTGGGATTTTTAATCACCTGTTCTTCAAAAATTAATTCGTGACAAACCTCCTGCTTATTATATCACTACTCTGTCCTTCCCTTTCGCGTTGGTTAATTATTAATTTATCCGCGCTCGTGTTTTCATTTTGAACTTGTATACCTTTGAGAAAAATGGAGCGCAGGTGACTAAGTGTATTACGTTACAATTATTTTTCCTCGCACTTTTAATTGATAATACAAATTATTTACAGCGAATAAGCATATACGGATTTAATAGATAAAATTTTTCTACATTACAAATGGAAACCTTAGAAATATAATGGAAATCATGATTAAATTTGTCTGATTCATGTTCGTAAATACTCATTATATGCTTTGTGTTTCTCGTTTTGCACTTGTATACCTTTGATGATCTGTGTAGGGGTATAGACATACAAAATACTTATTTACTTGCACAAAATAATTGAATCATTTGTTATTCACTTCTAATAAACTTATACAGACATTATAAAATTTCCTCCTCATATATACATTAAAAAATGTTTTTTTTTTTTTTTGGATTTAATGAATATTAAATAAATTATAATCAATCCGCCTAGTATTTCGTTTATCGACTTAGGCCAAGAAAGCAGTCAATAATAATACTTGTATTAAAATTTCAATGAATTAATGAATGATGGAAGACACATTTCTGGTGTAATATGTATAGAATATTTCTGGTGTTGTAATATGTATAGCATATATACATATGTAATATGTATAGATTATTCGGATAGCCAAGACAATGTTGTACCCCAAGTCCAGCAGTTCGATGCCGCACTTTTCAATAGAATTTTCTTAGCTCCCAAAATAAAAATATTAGCAGCAGTCCTGGGTGTCATCCGATGGCTTAAACTCCACTCTCACTCTGGTTTTCGATTAATCGCATGCGCATGCTCCTGGTGTGTCGTTCATCGACTTAGACTAGGGAATTTTATAGATGGCAGACGAAAAAGGCGACATAGATAGGTAAGAGAGAAAATAGGTGGGAGACAGAGTGGTGTGCAAGAGAGGTAATTAGCAATGACAGAGCATGAAGTAGCAAAATGGAATGGCAGAACATGAAGTTGATAGGTTCAATGATAGACAATTAAGTGGAAAATTCTATAAACAAGATGGCAACCAGAAACAAGATGGCGACCAGAAACCATATGGTGACCATAAAGTTTAGTTTTTCCAATATGGCGTCCGCAGCTGCCCGGCTTGCAGCGCCAGAAATCCTAAATTGTCGATGGAATCAAATACGGCTGATATTTTAGTAATTTGCTTGTAAATTATGTTCAATGCAGCCAGCTCTGAGACANTTCTAGAAACAAGATGGCAACCAGAAACAAGATGGCGACCAGAAACCATATGGTGACCATAAAGTTTAGTTTTTCTAAGATGGCGTCCGCAGCTCCCCAGCTTGCAGCGCCAGAAATCCTAAATAGTCGATGGAATCAAATACGGCTGATATTTTAGTAATTTGCTTGTAAATTATGTTCAATGCAGCCAGCTCTGAGACAAATTGTCGGGTAGTGCCAGAATGACTCCTGAAATCCTCATTCCCAAAATCGGCCATAAAGACACATTGTGGAGTCATGTTATTTTCGGACTGAGGGAGTCATAATAATTTGGGTAAGGAAAATTTCTGTGGGAAATTTTGCGGGTTTAGAAGGAAATTCGTAAATGTTTAGGGAAATTTTAGGAATTTCGAGAGGTTTACACNTGTGGGAAATTTTGCGGGTTTAGAAGGAAATTCGTAAATGTTTAGGGAAATTTTAGGAATTTCGAGAGGTTTACACGGAAAAAAAAGGAAATTTTGATAGAAATAACGTCATATAATATGGCTGCCATAACGCAATCCAAGATGGCGGATGGCTTCTAGCTTCCCAGCTGCCAACAGCTTGTTCTATAATTGGCTATATCTCCCTACATCTCTTCTGTCTTACATAACACTACAATATTATTTTCATATAGCGGTGCTTGCGGTTGTATGTCAGTTAGTTACAACAACATATTACATTATACCATTGCTTGCGAAAAAGGTGTTATAAAAGTACTTGTCTTTATTTCNCAGTTAGTTACAACAACATATTACATTATACCATTGCTTGCGAAAAAGGTGTTATAAAAGTACTTGTCTTTATTTCGAATTTTCTTTCCTCAACTGAAAGGCTAGGAGTTGAATGTGCCACAAAAAAATAACAGAAAAATTTTTCTTATTGCGCACAGTCACGGCTTGGTGAATGAAGCAATCTCCTTTTTGTTTGATGTGTGAGCGCTTTTGTTTCTTGTGTGGGCGCTNACAGTCACGGCTTGGTGAATGAAGCAATCTCCTTTTTGTTTGATGTGTGAGCGCTTTTGTTTCTTGTGTGGGCGCTTTTGTTTCTTGTGTGGGCACTGCAACAGTTAACACATTCAGGGTTGTGCTAAATTAATGTCGTTTAATACGAGCTGAGTGTGAGATATCTGCGAACGCCGCTGTAGGAACACTTGTCTCGTTGTTCATTACAGAGCTAATTTTCTGTCGCCACTGCCGAACTTGCTCAGAACACAGAATTGTTGTACAACGTTTCTTTTGTCAGCTCTTTTTTCTCCAGTAAAACAGGGACCCATTATCTATTTTATTGAGTGAAATTTTCTGTCCCTTTCGTCTAAATTTCATTTAACATAAAATATATTTTATTTCTTATATAATACCAAAATCACCGTTGAAGCCATCAATCAATATTCTTCAATGTTTAACTTCGAACGTAAATAGACTTTTTCCGTAGCCTTGCCTTAACTTGTCTCGTTTACACACAAATACCTGTTTANTTTAACTTCGAACGTAAATAGACTTTTTCCGTAGCCTTGCCTTAACTTGTCTCGTTTACACACAAATACCTGTTTACAAAGTGGGGAAACAGCAAATTCTTCTAGTTTTTACGTATTCTAGTCGATTAGTTAATTATATGAATACTTTGTTTGTATGTGTCAATGTATGTGTCATATATGCATGTGTACGTTACGAGTTTCACACACATACGTAAATTATATTATATAAATTGTATTATATTATATAACNATATATGCATGTGTACGTTACGAGTTTCACACACATACGTAAATTATATTATATAAATTGTATTATATTATATAACAATGACTCAGTCTTTTGACAGCAAGCGGTCCTGCAGCCCATTCGACAAGGAAAGAAAGTGCTCCTTGTTACTCACGAGTTTAAATACTTTGTTTACTTGGACACAAAACATATATGCACAGAGGCACAGTTTGCGGGTGTATCGCTCATTTTGTAATCAGTTGGGAAAATAATTTGCCTGCCAGATGTACTAATGGAATCGTTTTTGTCAGGTGTGGAGGTCTTCAGGTATGTGAAATTATACACAAAATCGGAAAGCGTCCCTGCGACGTAGTCCGAAAGTGGCACCGCACAGGGAGCCTGATCTAGCCCCCGCTGCGCAAACAAATATTTNGCGTCCCTGCGACGTAGTCCGAAAGTGGCACCGCACAGGGAGCCTGATCTAGCCCCCGCTGCGCAAACAAATATTAAAAAATTCGAATTATTTATTATAAGGTAAAATTTATCTATAGTTATTCTACAGGATGTGTGTAACACAATTACTAAATAATTTAAATTTTTAAAATCATATAAAGTTAGGTCACATGTTAGAACTTGAGAGTTCTGAGGAACCCTAGAGATCCCAGAATTTCTGCTCAACCTTCTACGCTTGGGTGAAACATTTCAAGTANTTGAGAGTTCTGAGGAACCCTAGAGATCCCAGAATTTCTGCTCAACCTTCTACGCTTGGGTGAAACATTTCAAGTAGACCAATCTTGGTCTACTTGAAATAAAGTATTTTATTATTTTCTTTAAAAAAACTATAAAATGCTGGAAAATGTTCAGTTTTGTCTATAGTACCTAACAACTTGCATCCTACGAAATATCGCTTATTTTTACCCACTGTTTTGACATATGTGCATGGTTTTAAAACCATTGCCATGGAGTACCATGAAGTTGTTTGGTGCATAATATATAGGCTACACCTGTGTATCCACGCCCATAAATTTTGGCTACCCGGACCTGCCTCTCGAGGTAGTAAAGATTTTTAAATATGGGAAACCCGTGCTATTCGCGGGTTACATATGAGCTCGGGTAAGGCAGCAGATTTCACTTGTAGAACACCCTCCTTCCCTAACTGTCGCCTGAGATAAGTGCTGAACCTGGCAATAATTATAATTGTTTCTTTGAACGGCGTGAGAAAGATAGTTTTTCAGATACTTCAGATTCCTTATTTGAACGTTTTAGGTGGCAACTAGCTAACGACAAAATAGTTATTAAGAGTGGGTTTTTCTGACGGAAGTGCCTGGGAACATCTTTTTGTGAGTGCCCGAGGAGAATAATTTAACTGGTTAAAGAAATCTGTGATACGTTAGAGATTTTTATTTTATGTTTTTGAGCATGTGGAAGAAATCCAATCGGACATGCTAAACGTTTGAAAATAATTTTTCTTCGTGGCTGAACATCGATGATTCTTTTGTAACTGAGGAAACTCCAGATGCAAATGCTGTGAATAATACTCCTCAATGTATCAAAGGAAGAGGGTACCCAAAGAAAGCATATATTTATGCAGGCGAACGAACAAAGAAAACAATTATAAAATGCTCATCAAACATTGCTTCTACTCCAGCAAAAGTGGCAAATATTTGGCCTAACTGTCTAAGCAAAAGGTTAGATGAGCAAGAACAGTAAATATGAGGCNTCCAGCAAAAGTGGCAAATATTTGGCCTAACTGTCTAAGCAAAAGGTTAGATGAGCAAGAACAGTAAATATGAGGTTGTTAAAGCCCAGGATCTTCAGGGGATGTACAAGATGTACAAAACATGAATTATGCCAGAAAAGAAGTATATTTCGTACATCCCAGAATGCCTGGTTGTTACAAATAGAAATAAATGTATCACTGATGGGCAAGTGGGGATTTGATGGGTCATCTGGTCATTGCGAATATAAACATAAATAGGAATCAAATTCNTATCACTGATGGGCAAGTGGGGATTTGATGGGTCATCTGGTCATTGCGAATATAAACATAAATAGGAATCAAATTCCAGATGTGGTAACGTAAGTGTTTTCATAACACATTGGTGTCCTTGGCATTAGAAGGCGGAAATGGTGTATCTGCGTCCTAGTTATAATGTTGCTGTAGAACTATAGGATTAGAATTTTGAAATAAAACTAAGGATGGTTTTAAAGAAGAATATATACAAATCGAGATTAATAACATTGAACCCTTCAAGACAAGGGCAATAAAAATAATTTATCTCTAATATTAACAACAATAAATGGAATAAGCCCAAGAGCATTTTCAGACACGAGTACTGTTCAGTATATAAGAAGACATNAATATTAACAACAATAAATGGAATAAGCCCAAGAGCATTTTCAGACACGAGTACTGTTCAGTATATAAGAAGACATTTTCGAGGTTAATAATCATTGAAAACACAAAACCCAATTGATTCTTCTTCTTTGAAATCAAGTCTTTCGGTTCCACTTACATACATTAGCTTAATATAATTTGTTCTGGCTTTCTCGTACAAGTTAGCTATGTCTTAAACTTTACTTTTTTTTCTGAGTAAAATCTATAAGATAATATTTGCTGCAGTACTTTTAGAGTATAGCGTGCCTACCCACCAACACAAGGATCATGGGCCCGAGTTACACCTCGGGTATGCGCGCCTGAATTAGGTTTTATTTAGGTGAAGGTAGTAAATAATCCGCCCTCTTAAGTCTTCCATTTTAAAAGCGAGGACGCGTCTAAAAGCCAAAAGGAATTTATTATTTATTTAGATTTTTTCTCGCAAGAAACGAAACAATCAGAAGGGGACAAGAAGTATAAAAATCTAATAGTGCTCAAAGATATCTTTTGGCAAATATAAATATTTTTTTATGATCGTATACCTAGATCATTTTAAGCAAGGCTTTGGCTCAAGAAAATAAATGAGAACAAATCACGGCAGTTATTTTTGACCCAGATACTACAGCAAAAGCAATTGGATCCGGTGGGCATGCTGTCAATGTTGATATAGGCTGTTCCCGGTTAATTAAGCAATTTTTAAATCAACGTTTAATAAATGTTACTGACCTTACCTCCCTAGATTTAAACGGGTACACTGACTGTGCCCAATAAAGTTGGCAACTATTTAGAGAAGGTTATTCCATGTCTTATTGTTGAATTAAAAGTGTTAGATCAACATTGTGAATACTGAAATGGTTTCGTTTGTTTTACAATTTTAATGCATATCAGATGAAGAATTATCAAATTTGTATAATATTTACTTTTCTAAAAATTGTACAGTTCCACATAAAGACGAAAAAATAATAAAGTAAGCAGGTCCATGATAATGTTAATATTACATATGGTGAACGAATACACAAGGTGCATACAAGTAGATCTTAAGCAGTGCTGTCAAAAGTGATCAGTTTACTGTGAACATCCTATACATATTATTCACACTGCAAAAAACACTTTGGCATATTGCAATAAATGGTATGCATAGATCTAGCTAACACCCACCGTTCACAAAATATACAGCATAGTGGTTCAATGATCTAAAACGCATCTAACCCAAGGGATAATTACCAGAGGAGTTACAGGAGGCTAAGAATAAGAATATTTGAAATTGTCATCAGAGTTTCTCCAGAAAAACAGCAAAATGTTAAATGTACAAGATTTGTTTCGTCGTCTCCTAAAGTCATCAGAACTTCGAATACCATTAACTCTAAGTTTGCTGAAGAAGCCAGTGCAAAAGCTTGCCAAAGAAGTAAAAATACAATACAAAATATTTAATAGTATACATTGAAAGAATTGAGGTAGAATTTAGTGATGAAGATGGTAGAAACACTTCAAAAGACTCCGATTTTTAGACTATACAGTAAGAAAAAGTTCCAGTTTTTAGTACTGTACATACGAATGGTTTTATTGTTTATTATTTATTACCGTACATATCATTAAATTATGTACTATCAACTGTATATATTACTTATTTGCTTTGCATATTATACAGGATGGAACTGAACTCTACCGACAAACTTCGGCAGATGATTCCTCATCAAAAAATAGGTTGCCAACATATATGTGACCTATAGCATAACTCTATTTCGAAAGGGTGAAATCATCCTTAAAAGCGTAGCTGAAGCAGAAGTTTAAAGCTCGTAACACACCCAGAATGAGAGATTAATCGGAATTTATAAATATTGCATTATTGGACGACGAATTGCAAGCCATAAAACATTGTCTACGGATACCAAACCCCTTCCATAAAAACGGATACATTAAAACCCCAAATGTGCATTTACAAATGCAATTTTGTGGAATTTTTGGGTAGTTTTCTAAAGATTAATAATTATTAATCTTCAGAGAACTACCCATAAACATATAGGGCTATGGTCGATTTTAATCGACCATAGACAATATGATAAAATAATTTCATCTTAAGTTTTAACCCTTATTGACTGTGTCAGTTTGCAGGAGTCAGTCTGCAGATGTCAGTCTGCAGGAGTCAGTCAGCAGGAATCACTTTGCAGGAGTCAACATACAGGAGTCAGCTTGCAGGAGTCAGCCTGCAGAAGTCAGTCCGCAGGGATCAGTCTGCAGGAGTCAGTCGGCAAGAATCACTCTGCAGGAGGCAGCCTGCAGGAGTCAGCTTGCAGGAGTCAGTCGGCAGGGGTCAGTCTGCAGGAGTCAGTATGCAGGAGTCTGTCGGNTCCAGCAAAAGTGGCAAGTATTTGGCCTAACTGTCTAAGCAAAAGGTTAGATGAGCAAGAACAGTAAATATGAGGCTGTTAAAGCCCAGGATCTTCAGGGGATGTACAAGATGTACAAAACATGAATTATGCCAGAAAAGAAGTATATTTCGTACATCCCAGAATGCCTGGTTGTTACAAATAGAAATAAATTTATCACTGATGGGCAAGTGGGGATTTGATGGGTCATCTGGTCATTGCGAATATAAACATAAATAGGAATCAAATTCCAGATGTGGTAACGTAAGTGTTTTCATAACACATTGGTGTCCTTGGCATTAGAAGGCGGAAATGGTGTATCTGCGTCCTAGTTATAATGTTGCTGTAGAACTATAGGATTAGAATTTTGAAATAAAACTAAGGATGGTTTTAAAGAAGAATATATACAAATCGAGATTAATAACATTGAACCCTTCAAGACAAGGGCAATAAAAATAATTTATCTCTAATATTAACAACAATAAATGGAATAAGCCCAAGAGCATTTTCAGACACGAGTACTGTTCAGTATATAAGAAGACAGTCAGAGGTTAATAATCATTGAAAACACAAAACCCAATTGATTCTTCTTCTTTGAAATCAAGTCTTTCGGTTCCACTTGCATACATTAGCTTAATATAATTTGTTCTGGCTTTCTCGTACAAGTTAGCTATGTCTTAAACTTTACTTTTTTTTCTGAGTAAAATCTATAAGATAATATTTGCTGCAGTACTTTTAGAGTATAGCGTGCCTACCCACCAACACAAGGATCATGGGCCCGAGTTACACCTCGGGTATGCGCGCCTGAATTAGGTTTTATTTAGGTGAAGGTAGTAAATAATCCGCCCTCTTAAGTCTTCCATTTTAAAAGCGAGGACGCGTCTAAAAGCCAAAAGGAATTTATTATTTATTTAGATTTTTTCTCGCAAGAAACGAAACAATCAGAAGGGGACAAGAAGTATAAAAATCTAATACTGCTCAAAGATATCTTTTGGCAAATATAAATATTTTTTNACAATCAGAAGGGGACAAGAAGTATAAAAATCTAATACTGCTCAAAGATATCTTTTGGCAAATATAAATATTTTTTAATGATCGTATACCTAGATCATTCTAAGCAAGGCTTTGGCTCAAGAAAATAAATGAGAACAAATCACGGCAGTTATTTTTGACCCAGATACTACAGCAAAAGTAATTGGATCCGGTGGGCATGCTGTCAATGTTGATATAGGCTGTTCCCGGTTAATTAAGCAATTTTTAAATCAACGTTTAATAAATGTTACTGACCTTACCTCCCTAGATTTAAACGGGTACACTGACTGTGCCCAATAAAGTTGGCAACTATTTAGAGAAGGTTATTTCATGTCTTATTGTTGAATTAAAAGTGTTAGATCAACATTGTGAATACTGAAATGGTTTCGTTTGTTTTACAATTTTAATGCATATCAGATGAAGAATTATCAAATTTGTATAATATTTACTTTTCTAAAAATTGTACAGTTCCACATAAAGACGAAAAAATAATAAAGTAAGCAGGTCCATTTAATGTTAATATTACGTATGGTGAACGAATACACAAGGTGCATACAAGTAGATCTTAAGCAGTGCTGTCAAAANTTAATGTTAATATTACGTATGGTGAACGAATACACAAGGTGCATACAAGTAGATCTTAAGCAGTGCTGTCAAAAGTGATCAGTTTACTGTGAACATCCTATACATATTATTCACACTGCAAAAAACACTTTGGCATATTGCAATAAATGGTATGCATAGATCTAGCTAACACCCACAGTTCACAAAATATACAGCATAGTGGTTCAATGATCTAAAACGCATCTAACCCAAGGGATAATTACCAGAGGAGTTANGTTCACAAAATATACAGCATAGTGGTTCAATGATCTAAAACGCATCTAACCCAAGGGATAATTACCAGAGGAGTTACAGGAGGCTAAGAATAAGAATATTTGAAATTGTCATCAGAGTTTCTCCAGAAAAACAGCAAAATGTTAAATGTACAAGATTTGTTTCGTCGTCTCCTAAAGTCATCAGAACTTCGAATACCATTAACTCTAAGTTTGCTGAAGAAGCCAGTGCAAAAGCTTGCCAAAGAAGTAAAAATACAATACAAAATATTTAATAGTATACATTGAAAGAATTGAGGTAGAATTTAGTGATGAAGATGGTAGAAACACTTCAAAAGACTCCGATTTTTAGACTATACAGTAAGGAAAAGTTCCAGTTTTTAGTACTGTACATACGAATGGTTTTATTGTTTATTATTTATTACCGTACATATCATTAAATTATGTACTATCAACTGTATATATTACTTNACGAATGGTTTTATTGTTTATTATTTATTACCGTACATATCATTAAATTATGTACTATCAACTGTATATATTACTTATTTGCTTTGCATATTATACAGGATGGAACTGAACTCTACCGACAAACTTCGGCAGATGATTCCTCATCAAAAAATAGGTTGCCAACATATATGTGACCTATAACATAACTCTATTTCGAAAGGGTGAAATCATCCTTAAAAGCGTAGCTGAAGCAGAAGTTTAAAGCTCGTAACACACCNCATAACTCTATTTCGAAAGGGTGAAATCATCCTTAAAAGCGTAGCTGAAGCAGAAGTTTAAAGCTCGTAACACACCCAGAATGAGAGATTAATAGGAATTTATAAATATTGCATTATTGGACGACGAATTGCAAGCCATAAAACATTGTCTACGGATACCAAACCCCTTCCATAAAAACGGATACATTAAAACCCCAAATGTGCATTTACAAATGCAATTTTGTGGAATTTTTGGGTAGTTTTCTAAAGATTAATAATTATTAATCTTCAGAGAACTACCCATAAACATATAGGGCTATGGTCGATTTTAATCGACCATAGACAATATGATAAAATAATTTCATCTTAAGTTTTAACCCTTATTGACTGTGTCAGTTTGCAGGAGTCAGTCTGCAGATGTCAGTCTGCAGGAGTCAGTCAGCAGGAATCATTTTGCAGGAGTCAACATACAGGAGTCAGCTTGCAGGAGTCAGCCTGCAGAAGTCAGTCCGCAGGGATCAGTCTGCAGGAGTCAGTCGGCAAGAATCACTCTGCAGGAGGTAGCCTGCAGGAGTCAGCTTGCAGGAGTCAGTCGGCAGGGGTCAGTCTGCAGGAGTCAGTATGCAGGAGTCTGTCGGNAGCCTGCAGGAGTCAGCTTGCAGGAGTCAGTCGGCAGGGGTCAGTCTGCAGGAGTCAGTATGCAGGAGTCTGTCGGAAGGAGTCAGCCTGCAGGAGTCAGTCTGCAGGAGTCAGTTGGCAGGGGTCAATCTGCAGGAGTTAGTCTGCAGGAGTCGGTCTGCAGGAACCAGTCTGTAGGTGTCAGTCTGCAAGAGTAAAGTGTATGAACTCATGTATTCTTGAAGACTATGCAAACTTCTGGCGATGTGTAACCGAATATGTAATTTACGATTACATGCATACCTTCAACAACTACCCAAATATTACATGGGAAACAATGCAGTTACTGTTCCAAGACATTCCGCAAAATATTCAATGTGCGGCGTTAGTATTAGAGTTATGTTTGATGGACCTATGTTTTGCACTTTTAAAGAAATAATGAATGTATTTTATAAATATCATAAATGCAGAATAATCGAATCAATAACCATACTGGTAACCATCACCAAAAGGGAAACAGATACCAACAATAAGCAGTAATCATTTCCTTTAGTTAGTTTTTTGACACAAGATGGCGTTAAAAGAATATTGCTAGAAAAAATACATTGTTTGTGCTTTGTTCTGTTTAATATTAGTAGATCTTGTGGCAGATTGTGACATCCCCCCTTGTGATGTTAATTAACATTCATGAATGTATGCCGAAATTACCATACCTGGTGATTCCGGAGAAATGGGGCCCTCATCGGAGCAGTGGGTGTCGCATCCATCTGGATAGCTGGTCGGTCAAGAACTGATACGAGTGGAGGGAGTGTGGCGCAGCGAACGCCCCCTCTCCCATAACCATCCTACACCTGCTCCAGCAGACGAATTTTCGGTCACGTGACGAGGCAGTGTTTTGAACTGACCAATGAGAAGAGATAGAAGAATAGAGTGCTTCGAGAGCCCAGTGTTTTGNCGTGACGAGGCAGTGTTTTGAACTGACCAATGAGAAGAGATAGAAGAATAGAGTGCTTCGAGAGCCCAGTGTTTTTGTATAAATAGACTTTTATGGTGCTTATGAAGGCAGGGAGAACCAGACACTAGCGACAGGCTTTAAGAGGGAANCGTGACGAGGCAGTGTTTTGAACTGACCAATGAGAAGAGATAGAAGAATAGAGTGCTTCGAGAGCCCAGTGTTTTGTATAAATAGACTTTTATGGTGCTTATGAAGGCAGGGAGAACCAGACACTAGCGACAGGCTTTAAGAGGGAANTTTTGTATAAATAGACTTTTATGGTGCTTATGAAGGCAGGGAGAACCAGACACTAGCGACAGGCTTTAAGAGGGAATTATCCTCCGTTTTATATAGATATGAGGGAGCGGTGAAGTAAACGAGAAAAAGCAAATTTATGTAAAAATGTCTCACATATGTAACCTTGTAATATTTTGTGTGTTTTAACTTTTCCTATTGTGGTTTTTTAAAATGATTTGTTAAGGGTTTTTTCAGAATTTCTGCAAGTGTTTGCGATGACCCTGTTGGTCATATATGTACTTTTCTTGTAGAACCAAATAATAATATAATAGATTTTCAATAAGAGTTTTCGGGGTTCTCCTTCATACACCACACTTTTCCTTTAAGTTCTTAATTTTTGTGCACCACCTCCTAACGGTTGTTTTTCTGCTATATGTAAAAATCAAAAATGTTAAGTATTTGAAAAAAAAAATACTGAAAGGATTGAAGGATGTATCGCCTGGTTAATGCTTCGGAGGCTATCCGTTGCAATCTTTAGATAATACTATTACATTGAATAACAAGCAGAGCAAATGGCTTAGAATTTTTTCATGCAAAATATGGAAAAGGAAATAAATATTGTGTGAATTATGTTTCTCCATAACAGTTGGTTCTGAGTATATTTTACATTCAGTCCAGAAAGTGGANAATAAGAGTTTTCGGGGTTCTCCTTCATACACCACACTTTTCCTTTAAGTTCTTAATTTTTGTGCACCACCTCCTGACGGTTGTTTTTCTGCTATATGTAAAAATCAAAAATGTTAAGTATTTGAAAAAAAAAATATTGAAAGGATTGAAGGATGTATCGCCTGGTTAATGCTTCGGAGGCTATCCGTTGCAATCTTTAGATAATACTATTACNGATTGAAGGATGTATCGCCTGGTTAATGCTTCGGAGGCTATCCGTTGCAATCTTTAGATAATACTATTACATTGATATAACAAGCAGAGCAAATGGCTTAGAATTTTTTTATGCAAAATATGGAAAAGGGAATAAATATTGTGTGAATTATGTTTCTCCATAACAGTTGGTTCTGAGTATATTTTACATTCAGTCCAGAAAGTGGANAATAAATATTGTGTGAATTATGTTTCTCCATAACAGTTGGTTCTGAGTATATTTTACATTCAGTCCAGAAAGTGGACTGATACAGTTGCAGTGCAACACCTATTTGCTGAACTTACTGGGTTACTGGTGGTGTCAGCTTTCCACACTAGTGTTCAGGCCGGTTGCTCTAAGATCTTGGGTCACGCAGTAATATATCTAACTCGAATTCGGGAAGTCGTGGGTAAGGTTCCAGCGGGCTGCACTGAGAGTGGTTCTTCCAAGTGTTTCTCCATACACATTCTCTTAATGTAGACCTTGTTAGTTTCTTGTCCATTTAGTTATTTTTATGATTATCCTCGATGAATAAGATGAATACTGCGTATTATTAACATTCTCGCTGAACACCTGCTGAATGACGAAATGCGCTTTCACAGACGTATAAACGGCTCTCGCTGTATTTGGAGGGCCACCCCAACAAATCCGCAAGATACTAAGGGCCTTGCACGGTTTCGCGGCCTTGCCGAAATATACAACATGCTGTCATGTTATGGTTCCACATAGCGCACGACAGCAGGGCAACGCTGGTATCCATACAGGTTTCTCCGAGGGATTTCAATATGCCAAGATACTGTAAGTCCTCTAATCATTTGTTGAGGCTTCCCTCCATCTGCTTGTCCAAGATTTGTTCATATATGGCCATGATGTCTCTACCATAGTGACCGCCCTGTGAGCATCTTCCAATAGGACGGCACTCATAAAAAGAATCATGCATGCGATTGGCTGAATAAGGCTCTGCGATGCAGAAGGTGCTCTCTGAAANGGACGGCACTCATAAAAAGAATCATGCATGCGATTGGCTGAATAAGGCTCTGCGATGCAGAAGGTGCTCTCTGAAGCATTCGTTGAATTTGCGGAAGATCAGTTTTGACAATCAGAATCGCTTAAAGCTAACACTTCTCAGAACACTCGACACCACTAAGCCACGAAATTTACGAGTGTGATCTGTTTCTAGGAGAAGTTACATTCNACACTTCTCAGAACACTCGACACCACTAAGCCACGAAATTTACGAGTGTGATCTGTTTCTAGGAGAAGTTACATTCACTTAAACGCTTGAAACTTCTTAGTTCCATTTCAAATGACATTTAAGTTTTCCTCTGACAGTTACTTCCTGGTTCTGAATGTTAAAATCGTTGCAACTGACAGGCGGGAGTCCATGTAGGCCTATTTATTAGCACGCCAGTCCTAACGTCTGAGCTCTTTTCTTTGCAGGTATATATTTATGGCTCGAAACATTTTGTGGTGTGTGCACAGCATAAGTTAAATGTAATTTATAACTTGGAAGACATTCCTCTCAAAACTCAACTTCCTTATTCCAGGGGTTCAAACATAATCCGCATAAGCCATTTTGAACAACGCAGCTGCAGAAAAAGACGTTTTGTATTTTTCCGCTTTATTAATAACTTAGTACTCGGAACAGATACGCGCAACTTACCTCATAATAAAAAATGCTCAAACAACGTACCGTTCCCATTTAGAAGGAAAGCTGTAAATTTTGTTTGTATGTACACTCAAATAAATACAGGGTTTACATTATTGTGCTGTAGGCCTACGTATGAGCCAAATCCTTTCTATTTGGACTGCACATTAAAATACTTTTGCGGTGTCTGTCGGGTACATGGCCGTTAGTCTTACGCAAACACATTTGCGTTAGCAGGTAAGATTTTGTTGGAATATGGTATTTAAATGAAATTAACGAAGTAGATCCTTGGTTTTTATGGCTTAAACCGACAAATCTTAATGGAATATTTCGTCTGGCAACAAACTCAGCACGCTAGTAGATCGAAGAGACGTGATATAGCCCAACTACCAGGAAAATTTTGCTCACGTCTAAAGTTGATACCAGTCGCCACGGACTCACACCTGCGAATTTCGCTCATGTCTATCTCCAACACACGTTCATGCTCACAATGTAGTCGTATACCCAATCTAATAAGACCACGGTTTTTTCAATCGTGTTGTTGGTGATGAAGTTAAAGTGTCGGAATAGATCATCCTGCAAACATAGCATTGCCATTTACGTCCTGGTGGCCCATGTGTCGGTCTAATTTTAAAGAAGAGTTCACGTCAAGAATGATTTTCATTATTTAATCAAAACAAAAACTCTTTCGGATTCAGCTGTAGTTAATTTATTAAGCTAATAATTATGATTATAATAATAACAATATTGATGAGTTAAAATGATACAACGTTTGTATGTAATTTGTTCGAAAGTGCTGTAGCGACATAAATTACTATAGGCTATTCACGGTTAAATCATATTTTTCTGAAGCGCTGCTAAAGTTCTACTTTTGAGTACTGATTACGTAGTCTTCCGCTACATGCAAACAAACACACCGCTATATGACTTCTACGTTCCAACTATAAAATTATTTGTTTACTATTTTCAGCTGTTAAAATAATTCTGGCATATTTAAAAAAGGATTAAGTATAAATGTTTAGAATTTTGGTTTACAATCATATTTAGGTTAGCTTTATGACTTTTTAACTACGAATTGATAATATTTCTTTTAGTTATTTTTTTACATATTATTAACATAGCTGTGTAATTCACGATACAGTACGTTACACATAATACACGTTAATATTTTGCTACGACTGTATTTAACCCCGTTAGAACTGTGGATGAAAGAACTATACTTTTTAACCTCTAGTTATTTATGTGTGTTGGGTTACTTCGTGCAAAGGACGGTCTCAATTGGAATGAACATTAAAACGAACGAGCATACATTTCAATGAAAATATAGTAAACTCAAGCACGCAACTCGTGCCGCTTATAATTGTTTCATGACAGCGACAAACGTAAAGATAGGGCGAATATGCACACACACATGCATACCGTAACCTTTATTCCATTACACTCTTATTTCTTTGTATACTTAGTTTTTACTAGGTTTATTTAATGATTTATTTAATATTTGCTCACTGGGCTTTAGCAATTTGTTAGGATTGTGGAAAACATTCAGTTCACAGAAAAGTAAGCACGTTACACAATTTATTGTTTTTCGCACACCTAAGATAGAGGAACAAAGTTGTGAAAAATAAACATGCATGACTTTAAAATGATTAATTTAGACAGAAAATTGTTTACAGTTAAAACTTATAAATATCGCGCGTCCAATATTTGCTATCACACAGACACTGATCCAGCGTAAAGGCCACGAGGCCGATGCAATGATGTCAATTTCGATTTCATAAAAATCACTCCCAGCGGACACGACACACGTTAAAGTATATTTATTCCTGCCATGGAAACACAGCCTTATCACAAGCTCATAACTTGTCTCGGTAGGCTGATGAAGTATTTTAAGAATTTTTCACACGAAGAAAATTTAACACTTAGCTCAGTAAAAACCATAATACTAAATCATGTTGCCACTGCCAACTTCAAATTTGTAACTGTTACACTATCACATAAAAATATCACAATAAGTACTGAACCATTAAAATCTCATTTCAATTTTAGATCACTAATTCATACATTATTTTTGCTGCAATCTGAATGGAATATGCTACATGTAACAATTTCCAGCTACTAGCGTTGGGAAATTTGTAAAGTTAAAAACATAGAGACAAGTTCTGCTCTACCTATTCAAGTTTCTTCCTCGAATGAAAAAAAAAACAAAACAAAAAAAACCAGGTCACATAGACANGTTCTGCTCTACCTATTCAAGTTTCTTCCTCGAATGAAAAAAAAAACAAAACAAAAAAAACCAGGTCACATAGACATACGCGCCGTATTTTCCGCTGATATGTTTAACAGTAGCAATGAAATATGTTTCCATCAGTGCTATCTGAAAATGTAAATATTCCAATGTTTACATCGCCTGAACATCACCTTAACTTTGAACTATTTCTTACTAGCGTTTGCCAACGCATCGCTTATATCATTGTTTTGAATTCATATTGAATACGANGTTCTGCTCTACCTATTCAAGTTTCTTCCTCGAATGAAAAAAAAAACAAAACAAAAAAAACCAGGTCACATAGACCTACGCGCCGTATTTTCCGCTGATATGTTTAACAGTAGCAATGAAATATGTTTCCATCAGTGCTATCTGAAAATGTAAATATTCCAATGTTTACATCGCCTGAACATCACCCTAACTTTGAACTATTTCTTACTAGCGTTTGCCAACGCATCGCTTATATCATTGTTTTGAATTCATATTGAATACGANTAACTTTGAACTATTTCTTACTAGCGTTTGCCAACGCATCGCTTATATCATTGTTTTGAATTCATATTGAATACGAAATAAATATGAACATTTACTGAACATATGTTAAAGTTTAATTTAATCAAAAATATAATAATTTAAAGTTAATCACGGTGTTAACTATTTGTGGTATATGATTTATTTGTAAAACAGGCGAACATTTTACTCTTGGGGTGATTTTTCAAAGGTTTGTTTCAAAACGTGTGAGGAAACAGTGAATATATTGTACCTGTTGATTTGACTACTCTTTTGTGTGACAGACATGAGGGACTGTAACAATGGGAATTGCACTGGACAATGCTTAAATTTTTTACGCTTATGCAAAACTCCAGTCACCAAAACAAATGAGCCACAAGACGCACAAATTTGAAGGAATGGAAGTACTGTTCACTAAAAACTGAAATATGCAGGACTTCAGCTCTTCCTCGCATGACGGTAACGTGCCCATAGACAAAACTGATTGAAAGGCATTTGACCACTAACGAAGATCTGCTTATGGTATACTTTTCCGCCTACTGATTGTATCCTTCCACTGCATATAAAAGTAGTATTGTTAACATCCCTCTCACTTTATTCACGCGCCGATTAAATAAATCGGTGGGACAGTTAGGAACGCAAACATAACGTTAATGTGCTTTTTCTAATCATATGCACGTAAAACATAAACTACATTAAATTACTTATACGGTAACAAAATTAAAACAATATTCTTTTAATACGTCTAATAATAAATGTCCTACTTTTTCAACATCGCTGTCAACTTTACTAGGNAATTAAAACAATATTCTTTTAATACGTCTAATAATAAATGTCCTACTTTTTCAACATCGCTGTCAACTTTACTAGAAGCATTTAAGACAGTGTGTTAGTTAAAATTATAGCCTGGAGAAAAGATAGTCAGTTTTAGTCTTCTGCGCATGTCCCTGACACTGACTCGTCCATCTCCAGGACAACTCTCAAAGTCACACTGCCATCAGCGATGAACGTTTGTTTATATCTCAATTTTAAACAGGCCCAATATTTTTATAGGAGTAAAATACTTCGACTAAATCTAATATATTATAGTTGCAGTAAAATTAGCTTAGAGGAAGTGTACACATTTCTCAGAGAACCTAGTGTCATGGCGTTCAGTTATTTCCCAAATATGCAATAACATAAACTTTGTATATCTCTGTTTACGCCAAAGTATCTTATTTATAGTAAAATTAAAGTTTTACCCATATTTTATTTTTAAATTATATTTCATTTATAATTAATATGAATGAAAACAGTGAGAAAAGATGTGTATTGGTAGCGCCTAGTAATAAGAAGTTATCACGCTAAATGTTATTAGATCTGAGTGCACATGAATTCGGTGCAGTGTCCTTTGGTGTAATTTCCAGCCTTAATTTAGCTTGGTTTGCAAGAGGCGGAGGAATATCCTGGAAGTAGAACTTTAGCATGGCTACAGAAAAGTGTGAAGTAACCGTGAATGGATTATAACTCAGATCCTGTCGACGTCGTGTCTGGTGGTGCTACTGGTAGAAATGCAATCCAATGTTAGATCACGGAGAGTGGCTTACGTGCAACTGGCATACACATTCCACCCCATTTTTGCATTACGGTTAAAACAGGTGCAGTTACGGATAGATAATGTTTTTTTTTTTCAAAGGTTCATTTCAAAATTGCTCAGTAAAGTGTGGACCAGCTAATTATCAGTATGCATAAGTCGACAATCAGAAAAATATATGTTTTAATATTATGCCAGTCCTTAGTCTGGGGTGTAAATTTAGTTTTCACGATCATTAAAATAGTCTCTCTAGACCTCGCTTTTAAGAGCCACCCAAATCTTTTCACTCACTCACTCACCCGATCTTTTAAACGTTAACATATTTTAAGAAGGCAAAACATGGTATACATTTTCCAGTGCGATGCTGACTTTGCGATTAATACTATAGTCATTGTAAACGTAGAAATACCTCCAGCGACGGCCAAGTTTTCATTAAATGTTTATTAAAAAATTCTCCAGTTTATCGATAACCAGTGGTACCAACAGGAAGTGAATGGGCTAGTTCAATAATGTGCAAAAGAAGTAGTCAAGTGACGTTTAGAAAACATCGTTTTTATCTCAACTTCTTAAATTTTAACGTTAAAAATGCATATTCTCTCTTGAAACATAATGGATCGGGAATAATAATATACCGTTAACCGAAGGTTTCTTTGTATTTGCTGGAGTAACTTTGCATTTCTCAAATTATTTGGTTTTGGTGCAATCCTGAAAATAATCAAAGAACTTTCGCTAGGTATTTTATATATTTAATGCTATATACCAGGTAGTATTTGCTATTCCTTCACCAAATAGCACCAAACCAAACATTTTTAGTGGTGCAATGTTACCTCAGCAAGTGATAAGTAACCCTGATTTATTTATTTTTGGAGTTAATTCACCCTCCCCCCCCTGACCATGGCCAACACTTTTTTGTGTTCCTTCCTTAACAAATGTTTTAAGAAGTTTCCTCAAATGCCCATGATTCTATGTTTGAATGAATGTTAATAATCAAATCATGGATGTGTGTGTTTGTGCCGTTTTTGAGTTATGTGTTTAATTTAATATTTAGTCACCTCGCATTACGCTAAGAAGCATATGGAGACCTAACAATCTTCGAAAATAGTTTCATTAATTAAACAATGAAAATACGTATGTAAATGATGAGGCTCAAAACGTGGTTTGGTTCTGAATACAGGCTCATTAATAGGGAAATTTTAATGGGACCACGAACGCAGTGTAAGGCGCAATTTGTTGAGCAGTTCGGACTGATTCAACTGCGCGGTCCATTAGCCATAATGAGAAGCAATACTATATGCCGAAGGCAGGCATAGGCAGGCGGACACAAGGGTTGAATACGTGTTGATCGGCCGACATTGTGGAATGTAGGTCAGCCGCGTTGCAAAAGCGCTTGAAAATCCCTCCCTCTCTGCCCCTCCTCCGCAGGAAATTAAACTTCCTTCAGGCTGCGAAACGCGCGCTAAACTGCAGTCCCAACTGTCACAAACACGCATAACACATTCACCTCCGGAGCGATAACAAGTGGAAAATTTGTTTCTCAAACTATGATCGTGTACTACTTTACAACAATGATTTTGCGAGTAAGTTAACTTAGTGCTCGACGAACATTTTATCGTGCCAATAAACTTGAAAGATGTACTGCTCTGATGAGTGTTTTGGCCCTAACTATGTAGTTACAGATCATACAGGACAAAACGAAAAATGTCATCATTCAAAACCATAACTTACTTAAAATTGCAATTCTCTCAATTTTTTTGCTTCAAAAATAAATTAATTAACTCTCACATCTAGTAATAATAATACCCCATTGAATTTCAAAACCTCAAGATGACAAGGTTATCTTACATTATTCTGTGTAGAGTACGTATTTCTTTCTTTCCAGATAGTTTATCGCTTACGTCTTTTCAGAACAATACCACTTTAAAATAAACTAAATTTTTCTTAAAAAACCCTTAGTAAATANCTAAGCTGGACTGACGCCATCAATGAACTCGTTGCTACATCTAATTCTGTTATTAGTATTGCATCTTACCCTGTTTTGTATTCTCGTCGTAAGTTGCGATTTGAACTTGGAGATGCTATTTGGATTTTCAGAAAGTTAGTTGGTACTAATGGTGATGTAAGAATGTTTGGTCATGTACAGTATGTTTACGTTGCATAATAAATAATAACATGCGTTAAAATATTTGTATTTAATAATTTCACAAAACCCTCTCATTTCCCTGCACAATTCACGAAAACAGGTGTGGCCTTGGAAAATTGATTCAATATAGCGTGCATCAACCTGCACCGGATGTTGGCTTGTGCCGGAAGTTTAAGCAAGAACGAATTAAGCAGCAATAATGAAAATTTACATACAACATTTTAACACATCTGTGATTAAGTCATAACCTAGGCGTAATGATTAATCGTAATAATAATGGAGATAGAAACGACAGTTCTTATTAGCGCCCATACAAACATAGGATGAACTTTATTAAGGAACCATAGTTAACCAACTTTGCAAAAAGGTTTACAGCTTTACAAGTTTATAATAAGAGCTTTGTTAATATTATGTAATTTATATTTAACCGCCTAATTTTATCTGTAATATTCATCAGCATTTTTTAGACAATAGTAGAGAATGTTACTTTTAATAACAACATGACTGTACTTGTGACATCTGTGTATATAGTGCAGCCCAACTCAGTCACGAGTCAAAATTTCTATGATATAGAATTACGTTAGAAGTACAAAAATTTTTCGTTGAACTACATCGTATGGTCCTTTAGATTAAAATTTGATTTCTCATCATAGATACACGTAGAAATTTCTATTTTTGATTTGAATAAAATGCATACAAAAATTCCCGAGAGTACGAAAAATTAACATTGCATTCTCAGCACTAAAAGTGAGAGATCTACGCGTGTACTTCAAATACAGTATCTTGAAATATTTGTTCAGGCTTATAAACGGGCATTTATATTTTAGTTAAATGAACAGAGAGATTATCTGGATTTTTGAATATTTACTTTTAAGTTAAACGTTTATTAAAGTTTAAATGTTAGCTAAACATGAAAAAAACGCAGGATTATGCAGCTCTCAACAAAAATTAGTTTCAGTTAATTTCAAGAAAAATTAAGCGTAGTAAAAGCTGACTCTTATACCAATGGACACCGATAATTGTTCATGTCTTTGCGACCCTCTTCGCCCTCGTTAATTATAAGAGGACTTTTGTAGCTTTTTTCTTAATAATCTGGTTTTCCAATACTTATTTCAATACAAGAAAGCGTTTTGAAATTCCATTAAAAATGCTTCTTTCTAGCTTAACATATTTTACAGTTCTCCAAGTTTTAGTGCTACAAATGTACAGACTTTTCTCAGTCTTAGTTGGTTTCGTTTACATCTAATGTTATATCTACTGTATAAATATTATTCTGGTAAAAAATATATAACTGTTCATTATAAGAATTGCCTATACTACATGCATTGTTACCGTAACTAAATAATTGCAAGCATTTATTTTTGAAGTGTTATTATTTTTGTTTTATATTTACTTCATATATATTATGCAGCGAAGCCAGTTACATGCATCTTTGTCCTGGATGGACATTTCCTATCGCGATGGAAGGATATATGTACGAACAAGAAAAAAAAAAAAGCTTTGCGTGGAGGCTGTTCACGAACAGTTGCTAGCGTCATTCTTTAGAGGAGAAAATAATTTTTNAATTAAAACAATATTCTTTTAATACGTCTAATAATAAATGTCCTACTTTTTCAACATCGCTGTCAACTTTACTAGGAGCATTTAAGACAGTGTGTTAGTTAAAATTATAGCCTGGAGAAAATATAGTCAGTTTTAGTCTTCTGCGCATGTCCCTGACACTGACTCGTCCATCTTCAGGACAACTCTCAAAGTCACACTGCCATCAGCGATGAACGTTTGTTTATATCTGAATTTTAAACAGGCCCAATATTTTTATAGGAGTAAAATACTTCGACTAAATCTAATATATTATAGTTGCAGTAAAATTAGCTTAGAGGAAGTGTACAAATTTCTCAGAGAACTTAGTGTCATAAAGAATGTTCTATAGTCTATTCGCGGTTTCTTCGCACTTTTTGAATCAAACGTGCGAAAAATCACCTCGTGTGTACCGCGTTCAGTTATTTCCCAAATATGCAACGTAACATAAACTTTGTATATCTCTGTTTACGCGAAAGTATCTTATTTATAGTTAAATTAAAGTTTTACCCATATTTTATTTTTAAATTATATTTCATTTATAATTAATATGAATGAAAACAGTGAGAAAAGATGTGTATTGGTAGCGCCTAGTAATAAGAAGTTATCACGCTAAATGTTATTAGATCTGAGTGCACATGAATTCGGTGCAGTGTCCTTTGGTGTAATTTCCAGCCTTAATTTAGCTTGGTTTGCAAGAGGCGGAGGAATATCCTGGAAGTAGAACTTTAGCATGGCTACAGAAAAGTGTGAAGTAACCGTGAATGGATTATAACTCAGATCCTGTCGACGTCGTGTCTGGTGGTGCTACTGGTAGAAATGCAGTCCAATGTTAGATCACGGAGAGTGGCTTACGTGCAACTGGCATACACATTCCACCCCATTTTTGCATTACGGTTAAAACAGGTGCAGTTACGGATAGATATTGTTTTTTTTTCAAAGGTTCATTTCAAAATTGCTCAGTAAAGTGTGGACCAGCTAATTATCAGTATGCATAAGTCGACAATCAGAAAAATATATGTTTTAATATTATGCCAGTCCTTAGTCTGGGGTGTAAATTTAGTTTTCACGATAATTAAAATAGTCTCTCTAGACCTCGCTTTTAAGAGCCACCCAAATCTTTTCACTCACTCACTCACCCGATCTTTTAAACGTTAACATATTTTAAGAAGGCAAAACATGGTATACATTTTCCAGTGCGATGCTGACTTTGCGATTAATACTGTAATCATTGTAAACGTAGAAATACCTGCAGCGACGGCCAAGTTTTCATTAAATGTTTATTAAAAAAATCTCCAGTTTATCGATAACCAGTGGTACCAATAGTAAGTGAATGGGCTAGTCCAATAATGTGCAAAAGAAGTAGTCAAGTGACGTTTAGAAAACATCGTTTTTATCTCAACTTCTTAAATTTTAACGTTAAAAATGCATATTCTCTCTTGAAACAAATGGATCGGGAATAATAATATACTGTTAACCGAAGGTTTCTTTGTATTTGCTGGAGTAACTTTGCATTTCTCAAATTATTTGGTTTTGGTGCAATCCTGAAAAGAATCAAAGAACTTTAGCTAGGTATTTTATATATTTAATGCTATATACCAGGTAGTATTTGCTATTCCTTCACCAAATAGCACCAAACCAAACATTTTTAGTGGTGCAATGTTACCTCAGCAAGTGATAAGTAACCCTGATTTATTTATTTTTGGAGTTAATTCACCCTCCCCCCCTGACCATGGCCAACACTTTTTTGTGTTCCTTCCTTAACAAATGTTTTAAGAAGTTTCCTCGAATGCCCATGATTCTATGTTTGAATGAATGTTAATAATCAAATCATGGATGTGTGTGTTTGTGCCGTTTTTGAGTTATGTGTTTAATTTAATATTTAGTCACCTCGCATTACGCTAAGAAGCATATGGGGACCTAACAATCTTCGAAAATAGTTTCATTAATTAAACAATGAAAATACGTATGTAAATGATGAGGCTCAAAACGTGGTTTGGTTCTGAATACAGGCTCATTAATAGGGAAATTTTAATGGGACCACGAACGCAGTGTAAGGCGCAATTTGTTGAGCAGTTCGGACTGATTCAACTGCGCGGTCCATTAGCCATAATGAGAAGCAATACTATATGCCGAAGGCAGGCATAGGCAGGCGGACACAAGGGTTGAATACGTGTTGATCGGCCGACATTGTGGAATGTAGGTCAGCCGCGTTGCAAAAGCGCTTGAAAATCCCTCCCTCTCTGTCCCTCCTCCGCAGGAAATTAAACTTCCTTCAGGCTGCGAAACGCGCGCTAAACTGCAGTCCCAACTGTCACAAACACGCATAACACATTCACCTCCGGAGCGATAACAAGTGGAAAATTTGTTTCTCAAACTATGATCGTGTACTACTTTACAANCATAACACATTCACCTCCGGAGCGATAACAAGTGGAAAATTTGTTTCTCAAACTATGATCGTGTACTACTTTACAACAATGATTTTGCGAGTAAGTTAACTTAGTGCTCGACGAACATTTTATCGTGCCAATAAACTTGAAAGATTNTTACAACAATGATTTTGCGAGTAAGTTAACTTAGTGCTCGACGAACATTTTATCGTGCCAATAAACTTGAAAGATTTACTGCTCTGATGAGTGTTTTGGCCCTAACTATGTAGTTACAGATCATACAGGACAAAACGAAAAATGTCATCATTCAAAACCATAACTTACTTAAAATTGCAATTCTCTCAATTTTTTTGCTTCAAAAATAAATTAATTAACTCTCACATCTAGTAATAATAACAATACACCATTGAATTTCAAAACCTCAAGATGACAAGGTTATCTTACATTATTCTGTGAAGAGTACGTATTTCTTTCTTTCCAGATAGTTTATCGCTTACGTCTTTTCAGAACAATACCACTTTAAAATAAACAAAATTTTTCTTTAAAAACCCTTAGTAAATAANGCACAGCAATATAATGCAACGACCTGCACCGTACCACGCTCTAAGCTGGACTGACGCCATCAATGAACTCGTTGCTACATCTAATTCTGTTATTAGTATTGCATCTTACCCTGTTTTGTATTCTCGTCGTAAGTTGCGATTTGAACTTGGAGATGCTATTTGGATTTTCAGAAAGTTAGTTGGTACTAATGGTGATGTAAGAATGTTTGGTCATGTACAGTATGTTTACGTTGCATAATAAATAATAACATGCGTTAAAATATTTGTATTTAATAATTTCACAAAACCCTCTCATTTCCCTGCACAATTCACGAAAACAGGTGTGGCCTTGGAAAATTGATTCAATATAGCGTGCATCAACCTGCACCGGATGTTGGCTTGTGCCGGAAGTTTAAGCAAGAACGAATTAAGCAGCAATAATGAAAATTTACATACAACATTTTAACACATCTGTGATTAAGTCATAACCTAGGCGTAATGATTAATCGTAATAATAATGGAGATAGAAACGACAGTTCTTATTAGCGCCCATACAAACATAGAATGAACTTTATTAAGGAACCATAGTTAACCAACTTTGCAAAAAGGTTTACAGCTTTACAAGTTTATAATAAGAGCTTTGTTAATATTATGTAATTTATATTCAACCGCCTAATTTTATCTGTAATATTCATCAGCATTTTTTAGACAATAGTAGAGAATGTTACTTTTAATAACAACATGACTGTACTTGTGACATCTGTGTATATAGTGCAGCCCAACTCAGTCACGAGTCAAAATTTCTATGATATAGAATTACGTTAGAAGTACAAACATTTTTCGTTGAACTACATTGCATGGTCCTTTAGATTAAAATTTGATTTCTCATCATAGATACACGTAGAAATTTCTATTTTTGATTTGAATAAAATGNATGGTCCTTTAGATTAAAATTTGATTTCTCATCATAGATACACGTAGAAATTTCTATTTTTGATTTGAATAAAATGCATACAAAAATTCCCGAGAGTACGAAAAATTAACATTGCATTCTCAGCACTAAAAGTGAGAGATCTACGCGTGTACTTCAAATACAGTATCTTGAAATATTTGTTCAGCNCATTGCATTCTCAGCACTAAAAGTGAGAGATCTACGCGTGTACTTCAAATACAGTATCTTGAAATATTTGTTCAGCCTTATAAACGGGCATTTATATTTTAGTTAAATGAACAGAGAGAGATTATCTGGATTTTTGAATGTTTACTTTTAAGTTAAACGTTTATTAAAGTTTAAATGTTAGCTAAACATGAACAAAACGCAGGATTATGCAGCTCTCAACAAAAATTAGTTTCAGTTAATTTCAAGAAAAATTAAGCGTAGTAAAAGCTGACTCTTATACCAATGGACACCGATAATTGTTCATGTCTTTGCGACCCTCTTCGCCCTCGTTAATTATAAGAGGACTTTTGTAGCTTTTTTCTTAATAATCTGGTTTTCCAATACTTATTTCAATACAAGAAAGCGTTTTGAAATTCCATTAAAAATGCTTCTTTCTAGCTTAACATATTTTACAGTTCTCCAAGTTTTAGTGCTACAAATTTACAGACTTTTCTTAGTCTTAGTTGGTTTCGTTTACATCTAATGTTATATCTACTGTATAAATATTATTCTGGTAAAAAATATATAACTGTTCATTATAAGAATTGCCTGTACTACATGCATTGTTACCGTAACTAAATAATTGCAAGAATTTATTTTTGAAGTGTTATTATTTTTGTTTTATATTTACTTCATATATCTTATGCAACGAAGCCAGTTACATGCCTCTTTGTCCTGGATGGACATTTCCTATCGCGATGGAAGGATATATGTACGAACAAGAAAAAAAAAAAGCTTTGCGTGGAGGCTGTTCACGAACAGTTGCTAGCGTCATTCTTTAGAGGAGAAAATAATTTTTNAAAAAAAAAAAGCTTTGCGTGGAGGCTGTTCACGAACAGTTGCTAGCGTCATTCTTTAGAGGAGAAAATAATTTTTATTCAATTCTCGGTCAGAGTTTATGGTTCTGGGGAACCCCCTGGCGTGTTTAAAATTTCGAATTCGCATTACAACGCAGTAAGAAAAGTGATCTTATTTCTCTTAAAGAAAACANCCCTGGCGTGTTTAAAATTTCGAATTCGCATTACAACGCAGTAAGAAAAGTGATCTTATTTCTCTTAAAGAAAACCACGGCATGAATACGACTTCTAAGAAAAAATACGTATTTATAAATAAAAGTTATACAGCATTACTCCTAACATTCTGCCTGTTTTTGTACGAAAAACTGTGGCTAACAAATTTTAGCCTGAAACGTTATGNACAGCATTACTCCTAACATTCTGCCTGTTTTTGTACGAAAAACTGTGGCTAACAAATTTTAGCCTGAAACGTTATGTGAGAAATTTAACAGTTTTATTTTCAATGTGTAATACTTCTTAAATAAATGTATAAACTAACTGAAATAATTTAAAGTACAGTAAATGTANCTGTGAGAAATTTAACATAGTTTTATTTTCAATGTGTAATACTTCTTAAATAAATGTATAAACTAACTGAAATAATTTAAAGTACAGTAAATGTAAATGTTTGGGCTTGCCATAAACTTCTAAATATTTTGAATAATTTCTAATTGAACTTATTTCGTCACAATAAAAACCTTTAAACCGATTTATATTAGGCTTTACGGGAAAGAAAGCCATAGGTCAATATTTTAGTATCTCATTAATCAATTTTTCGCCTCTTAGTGAAAAAAAAAATATTTCAGATATTAATACATGTAACACATCAATTAACTAAAACTGTATGGTATCGAAATGTCAGGAATGGACCAGTGTTGATTGCATTACTTATTTTAATACCTAAGTTGTACTGTAAATTCCTTACCAGTGCCAAATTGTGGCTCGGCGTTCTGGAATACACGACATTTTGCCATTCCGGTAATAGGGAAATGAGACAAATCGACGAAAAACGAAAAAGAGCAAACATGCAGGGTATTTTACGAACGGAACAATTGTCAAGATTTGAAGAATATAAGTCAGTGATGCCCTATAAGGGTGGAGGATAGTGGTAAGTGCATACATGTTTACTTGTGTTTGTTAAAGCAGCCTCTGTCGAAAAACAACGTGCTAGCAATGGTAGATTAACAATAAAAAGCCAATGTAGAGCCCACGCTAATCGCCTTTCCTGCGTACACAACCTATGTCTACTGACATTGTCTTTATAAGAAAACAAATAAATGAACGTGTTCATGTTTCGCTCTCATCAACAGTACAGGCGGCTACACAGTAAAATTATTTCAACCCGAGCTAGAAGTAATTTTAGCTCTGATTCAAATAATTTTACTCTGTAGCCGCCATACCACTATACGGTTAACATATCATGAATGTATTAAAAACACAGAGTGCTGTTACAACATTGTTTTTACTTAATGTTAACAACAAGAAAGAAGATTAGAAACATGAGCACCTCTCAATTTATCACTGTTGTTATGAACAGAACAATAACGTTGTTATGGTTTACGTAATTTGTTTGTTAGCGAATAATTTAAAGTTACATAAATTTTTTCCTGTTCGTTGACTTTTTTTTTAAATTCAGTGTTTAACTTGTTTATTGAAAAATTAGAGGGAAAATGTAGCGTATAAACACAAATCAAAAGAAATGATAAAATGGATGTCGGCATCATTCTGATTTCTTCCTGAAACCGTTTAAACTGGTACGTAGATGTATGTCGCAAATATTTCCTTAATGTAGAGAAGTGATATCCGTCTACTTCAGTAACTCAGGGAGCCTGCTGCAAAACTCAGGTCATCCAAAATTTGCAGTTTAAACCTTGATACAAGTTCCTTGCTAGTAATGGCCACCTACTCAGGACCATTGACGTCAGTAAACTCCCGTATAGTAGAACGTTTGTACCACAGTAATTCTTATTTAACAAAGTCAGCAAAAAACTGAGTTCAATAAAGAAAAATTTTGCTATTCAATAAAATTGTACGGATATATAAAGCTATTAAATCGTTAATGTTTTGACATCCTCTTTGAGGGGGACAGTGCGTGATGATGATAATGGACAATGTTACCTATTTGGGATGCAAAACGTGTAAATAACAAAGGAATGATCTAACTAAAGGCCATATTTGTTTTAAGAGTTTGTGATAATTAATTTTTATCAGTGCAGTGGTGAAGGATTTTTACAAAAATAAACCTAATATGTAAGACATGATTTGATTTTGTGTAAATCTGCTTCTCGATTANTTGAGGGGGACAGTGCGTGATGATGATAATGGACAATGTTACCTATTTGGGATGCAAAACGTGTAAATAACAAAGAAATGATCTAACGAAAGGCCATATTTGTTTTAAGAGTTTGTGATAATTAATTTTTATCAGTGCATTGGTGAAGGATTTTTACAAAAATAAACCTAATATGTAAGACATGATTTGATTTTGTGTAAATCTGCTTCTCGATTANTGGTGAAGGATTTTTACAAAAATAAACCTAATATGTAAGACATGATTTGATTTTGTGTAAATCTGCTTCTCGATTATTTTACCAATGGTATGGCATTGCTAAAAATTTTACCCAATAATATTTTCACGCTCTTAACTTTATACTCATATTGTTTACATCATATTGAATGCATTGTCACTTTGTATGACTCGCAGTTTTCACTTCATTACAATTTCCCTCACCATTTGTAACTGGGGGCCGTGGTGGTGCAGTGGTTAGACGACTCGCCTTCCCCTTTGACTAACCAGGATCGATTCCTGACGAAGCCGCTCCCAGACTTTCGCATGTGATAATCGTGCAAGGCGATGCCGCTGGCCGGTGGGTACTCTTGGGAATCTCCCGTTTATCCCGCCCTTATATTCCGTCGCTGCTCCATACGCACCTCACTCATCGGCTCTCAATACCTCGATGTTAAGACACATTTGTTTTACTAGTNTTCCGTCGCTGCTCCATACGCACCTCACTCATCGGCTCTCAATACCTCGATGTTAAGACACATTTGTTTTACTAGTAAATGCTTGGATTTGGAATGAATATTTACATAATGTGCCGTTTATTCGTAAAATAAACCACTTTTAAATATTTCTGTTATTACCGAAAAACCACTTGCAGCTTTCTGAATGAGTATTTTGTAGGCCGATACGGAGGCGAGNTAAATATTTCTGTTATTACCGAAAAACCACTTGCAGCTTTCTGAATGAGTATTTTGTAGGCCGATACGGAGGCGAGATACGGAAAGAAAATGGACTGGACGCCATGTTGGATTCCGTATTTCCGGTTAAGATTTTGAATTGGAAATAGGGATTTGAGAATTGAGTTGTTTCCCTAATTGTTAAACAAAATACTTCTTGCGGCTTTGATAACAGGAAACAGACTAGTCGAAGCTGTATCATCCAAAATAAACTTGCAGTTGAAAAGTGCTTTGCCAGAACATTAATGTAGAGGCCTCAAACACATCTGCAAATGTGTTTAAAATAAACTCTTAAACATCATTTTAAAGTATATTGGATTTGGACAAGAAATGAAATAAACGAGGTTCACGTTTCCGAATATATTCAGCCGAACATTTATGCATCACTTTAAAACACCAGTAAATCAATTTAAGACAATATTTTACTGATTATACGCATATTTTAATACGAATTTAACCATAGCTTCGAGTAGTAAAAGATTTTCTTGCAGTTTTCAAAGATTTTCTGGTGATTTTCTAAGATTTTCAGTGATTTTCGAACATTTGTAATGATTTTCGAAGATTTTCTTGCGATTGTCAAAGATCTTCTTGCAATTATCAAATATTTTTTTTTTGATTGTCGGAGATTTTCTAGAGATTTTCAAAAGTTTTTGGTACTTTCCAAAGATTTTTTAGGGAATTTAAATTATTTAATTTATTTGCAAAGATAATATTGCTGACTATAAGATTTTTTTATTATTGTTAAACATTTATTTATATATTAAGGTTCCTATCTACAAAATATGTCTGAAATCTTAGGTAATTTTTAATACATAGAAGTGTCTTATATTTTAAGTGATTTTTCATGAATTCCCTAGNTATGTCTGAAATCTTAGGTAATTTTTAATACATAGAAGTGTCTTATATTTTAAGTGATTTTTCATGAATTCCCTAGAGTTTTAAAAGTCTTCTGAAAATTTTTGTTTGTATGAATTACTTTTTGGTTTTCGTGATTTCCAATTTTTTGTTTTGAATGTTAAAGAATTTTTGTGAGATTTATGGGATTCCTGTAAATATTAATATATTTATTTTTTATTATTAATGACTTGAACAGGGGTAAAGTAGCATCATGATTTTTCTGAATTTTTCTGGGGCACAAAGCTGGGTAAGGGATTTTGGCATGTGAATGTTCCGGATGCCACTAATTGATACCCACTCTCAGAAGTGTTGTTCACCTACTACTCACAAAGCAGATTTTTTTTCTTTTTTGTTAAATATGTTGCGCGGGTTCGTGCATAGCCACTGTTCGTGCCGGACAACTGTAGTTTTATAGTGAAAGATCCGGCACCCTTTCCGGAATCAGCTCTTCTGTCACGGATGGGGCGTGACTAATTTGTCGATTTCACACAGCGTCTTCTGAACGCTGGTTATATCCGGGAAGTGATAAATTCAAAAGGGAATATATAACATTAATACTGATTTCTCTCGAAATAAATACCACGTATAGCAATAAACTTGTAGCCTAATACCTTGTTTATATTTTTTTACAAAAATGCAATAATAATGGAAGCTAGTACCCGCATAGTGTTTTCTCACAAAATAATTATCATGTATAGCAATTTANATAATTATCACGTATAGCAATTAACTTTTAATACTGTCATAATATCTGCAAATATGAATTTATAATTTTCAACACGAAAATTTATTAAAACTTATATATAATGCGACATCACAGCTATGTGTCTATGGCACAGTAGGTTAAGCAAATAGCATGGTGCAGGTAGTAGGTAGGGCTTAGCGTCTCGCCAACAGAAAGGTCATTAAAGACGGAGCATGTTGCTTAGAGCAGCACGAATGTGGAGGAATTGGTCGTGGACAGAGAAAAAATTTTAATCTTGTGATAACAGTAATTTTTTGTAACATGTGAACGGTCAGTTACTAATGTTGTTGTTATTATAATATAGTATTAAGCTATTAATGTTAATGTTACATTGTTACTTTCGTAACAACATTACCTCCATTCTGTTCTGTCGACATTAAGGTGGTATTTTATGTTGCGGCAAAAAAAAATTGTGTTTAATTGATGTTAATATTTGCGTTACTTATTTTCATGTATTTTCTTCAATTAAAAACATTCCGACGTAGAATATATTGCGTAGAATAATTTTGTCACAAAAATTAATATTACCAAAGAAAAAAACTACAACTAGGATGGGAACCTTACTCGCGCCTTGTTTATTTGACTTTCTCCACGTTACGGAACCTGACGTCCTTCCAACTGCTCTCTATTAATATGTATGATTGCGTGTCATATTCTGTGTTTTCAGAACACATTAACGACAAACTACAGTTCTCTTTGGTTTGTGGATATACTTTATGCTCTATAAATGGACGCACAATTGTCTGGTATAAGTTATATTTAGTTATACTATGAATAAAAATTTAAATGAAGTGGTTTAATCTTACAACGCCGCCATTTTACTACTACTATCCGCCCTTTTACACCGCAAAGTNAAAATTTAAATGAAGTGGTTTAATCTTACAACGCCGCCATTTTACTACTACTATCCGCCCTTTTACACCGCAAAGTCAGTGCAAATTTGTGTTGTATGGGCAATTTTAAATGTCGCAATAAAACTAAAAATTTTGTTAATCCTTTTGTTTTTAGCGTAATACTACTTTTGGTTGCCGCAACAGTGCTTGGAGGCTTTAATATTATTAACACTTTAAAAGTGTATTTGCATTATAGTATTATAAGAGTTTGTAAATGGTTAACATTATTAATTTTAGTACTACATAAACGTTTAAAGAAATACTTATTTAGTAATTATTTTTCTGCAAGAACATTAGACTTTCTTCGTGTAGCAAGGAAACATCGTAACATTAGGATGGAATGATTTCGGGAAACCAATTAAAACCGGAATCAGGAGCGCCTTTAAGTACCGTGTAAAGAATCTGAGCAATTGTTCATCTCTCCGAAACCAATGCCATACATGTTAAGATACTGTTGCAATTAGCTAGTCTATAAATAAGTTAAAAGAGTCAAGTATTACTTTGTTTGGTAATAAGTGCC
>NQII01001053.1:416671-435672 GCA_002778355.1 Clitarchus hookeri
GCTCTTCTTAATACTCCTAATTACGCCATGCGTCAAAATATTAGTTCTAAGAACTCTAAAAAATGTGTCGTTATTTTTATGTTTCTGCAAGTGTGAAATATTCAATCACGAAGATCTAACAAATTAGTCTATATATGTTATTTTCTTAATAACTCATGCATGGTGGCTAAAATACCTACATAAAATTATGAACATATAATTTTCAAAGAAAACTTTATCAATTAATTATTACTATGCTTGTATGTAATAAAAATGTAGTAATAATGATTGCAAACATTTTTAATAATTACTATTCTGCACATCCATTTCAACCACAAAAATTTATTCAAAAAGTTTTCAACATAAGTGCATACTAATATTTATTACATACAATCATAGTATCTATAATTAATGCTGTAGTTGTGGAAGATTTTGTCTCAAATGTGCTACAAAGTTTATACATTCTTCTTGAATTTGTAACACAAACCTTACTTTTCTGGAAGTTTTCGTAGTGTGTGTACTTCTGTGAGTTCTGCGNATTCTTCTTGAATTTGTAACACAAACCTTACTTTTCTGGAAGTTTTCGTAGTGTGTGTACTTCTGTGAGTTCTGCGTGTTGTACAGTCGAGTGTAGTGCTCCACAGAAAATCACTCACGTTCTACCCTAATAAAGAGTGAAAAATTGTTATGCCATTAAAACTACATAGCACCAAAAAACTAAGCTTTACGATGNATTCTTCTTGAATTTGTAACACAAACCTTACTTTTCTGGAAGTTTTCGTAGTGTGTGTACTTCTGTGAGTTCTGCATGTTGTACAGTCGAGTGTAGTGCTCCACAGAAAATCACTCAAGTTCTACCCTAATAAAGAGTGAAAAATTGTTATGCCATTAAAACTACATAGCACCAAAAAACTAAGCTTTACGATGAATATTTACGAACTAATATTCGGTATACTTGAAAACGTTTGGTCCATAAGTGCCAGCGCGTATTTTGCAACGTCCGGCCATGTAAATCCAAATAATCGGTGAACCACAAATTAAATTAATGAAACGTATGCAGCTTGCTGGAACGTAATCACAAAGTTTGCCAAAGCCATTCGGTACTGTTTAGGAAAATCTCTCCGTTCCCTCCACAGGGCACAACCAGCATTGTCCCATGTGAGAGGCAGCATTGCCCAAACGAGGTTAACTACGCGCATTTACAGCTCAGTGAATGTCATCGCTGTGGAAATCAACAAACACGACTGCGGAGAGTTATTTCACTCTATGTCTTTTGCCGAGTACACTCGAACAACATAAAAAATTTCAATTTAACAATCGACAGTCGTCACGAATTATGAACATTTCACCTACATTCATAATTGTGAAATCACAACGGTACACTGCCCTTAAAATTCCCGCAAATTGACTCATAGTGAAAATGTATGTAAATATTTAAATATATCAAATTCCCACGGCCACTCTTCAATTAAATTGACTGTGAACGATTAAACTGTATAGATAAGGTAAAGTTATCCAGTTTATACAATTTTATGCCTGCATGAACGATTTAAAGCTTTTTCGCATAGTGTTGTTACAAAAGTTGGAAACGCAAAACGAAATAGATAGAAGTGAAATAAATATTAACCTCCGTTTTGAGACATCATTATAAAATTAATATTCTATAACCTTCAAAAAGTTGTATTTTCTATCACTTATATAAATATATCGTTGATGCCAAAGGATCAAACATGTTAGTAGTGTTGTAAACAAAATTATTTTGATACAGATATGACAAAGTTATATTTATATATAAATAAAAGTAAATTATTACAAACATACGAGCTCGTCCTTGAAAGAAAAGCACTAAGAGGCGCCAACACGACGGCACTACAGTAGCTATATATCTAAAACGCCCGACATGTGTGCAAGACATGTGCGGCAGTTTTTTTTTTTAGTAGTCCAGCTCGGCTGTTCTTCTGCAAAAGTGCGCAGAAAAACTTTCCGTTTCAATTGAAGAACTCGTGTTCGCGCCAGCACGGCCGATGTAAGCGAGTTCACTCCGAGCCGCACGCTGCCGCCTAGGTGAAAGCAATTACGAACTCAAGTTTTCCTTTGTCTGCGAACTTTCACCTGTTCGTTTAACAGTTGAGTGAAAAAAAAGAGAGAAAGNTTTCCTTTGTCTGCGAACTTTCACCTGTTCGTTTAACAGTTCAGTGAAAAAAAAGAGAGAATGAAAGAGAGCTAGCAGCGTTAGCACTAAGTGAGACAGATATCACAAATTAACTTCCATCCAAAATGGTAACCTCTATTTTTACTCTCACATAATGCATCCGAATATCCGCGCCACACTCCGTTCTTGCCCATTTGCTGTGCCGGATCCACTGCCATGAAATGCGCCACTTTTATGACTAACAAAACAGAGGCGTAGTACAAAACGGAATGTATTCTTAAAACACTGGAAATAATTAAATGCTAAGTAATGACTTATATTTATTACTGAGTCTAAAACTGAGGTTACTATCATTGCAGTGCCATAGTGTGTCACAGGCTGCAGTAAAAACTCAAAATTTAGACCACCATAAAAAATATGGTATTTTAAAAATTAAAAAAATTAAAATCTTTGAAAGTGGTCGAATGTAATACGTACATTTCTCTGTTAAACAGACACAGTATTTGTTTTCAACCAGTGTCTTCTAGAGATTTAACGGGTAGCGTTAGTATTACACCACCTCTAATTCAGAAAGCTCTAAAGTGAACAAGAGAGATTCGAGCGACGTTATTTGAGATCTTCAGCGATGATGAGGGTGAAGTGACGTAAANGCTCTAAAGTGAACAAGAGAGATTCGAGCGACGTTATTTGAGATCTTCAGCGATGATGAGGGTGAAGTGACGTAAAGGTGGAGTATAGATGAAATACAATTGCAGGGGAAAACTAAACCAACCCAAGAAAACGCAACATACATCACGTTTCTGGACTTGATCTCGTCGGGAATATAATCACATTCGCCGTAGTGGCCCTCAAAGTTTTGAAGAGCAGTTCAGTTCCTTCTCCAAACGTCATCTTACATATCCGCTATTTTATAGTCCTAAATTTACACGCAGTAATGCAAATACAAAAAAAAATATTTCTTTGCTAAATAATGACTTCGGTTAGAAGAGAAACTTTTCGCTGAAAGTAACATTTTCATTTGAAAACACGATGACGTATGAAGACTGCATCAGTAATTTATAGCCTCAGAATGTATGTAATATGGCGNGAAGACTGCATCAGTAATTTATAGCCTCAGAATGTATGTAATATGGTGCCAATAGCTACCGGATAAAATGTTCATAATAATGTTATCTGAATCTACCCCGTAAAAATGTGCTTCAGTGGTACTGGGTTTTTCTGAGAGGAAGCACCAGCTTTATTAATATTATAAAACTTTGTTGCCTAAGCCACACACTCTCAAACTTATCCCCTTGCCTGTTTCAACCTCTTTCGACACTCCTGGAAATTTTTTAGTTCAATTATTGCTTCATGTAATGTTGAAGATATCTGCTTCACATAAACGGGCGTAGTAAGGGTATCTTGGATGGACAAACTAATTCACTCGACTTAAAAGGCTGCGTCACCCTTTATACAGAAATTATTNTAGTAAGGGTATCTTGGATGGACAAACTAATTCACTCGACTTAAAAGGCTGCGTCACCCTTTATACAGAAATTATTCGTTTTAGTGCCACACCAGAAGTGTCAGGGTCATAACTGAAAATATTTAATTATAAAAGCATTACATTTCATAGTTCAAAGCAATTTTTTGTACTTGATTATTATTGAGTGTTCCCTAGTTGTCATTAAAAAGTGAGAATTAATTAATATATACAATTAGGTATAAAGTTAACTTCTTCATTAATATGCGCTAGTAGTTCATGTATTAAGTCTGTAATGATGGGCAAGGCAAATAACTAAGTTTCTAATGTCGCATTTTTCAATAAATCCTCCTAAATTGGAATTAGGAATAAATAACTAAAATAATAAATATGGCGGGTAACACAGGCTCTTAATAATTAACAACTTCGTTTATTCATCATTTTATATCACGCCTCTATAAATAAATACAGTTAAATGTAAGGTATTATATTCGAATAACAAAATGATGTAAAAGTAGTAAAAAGTGAAATAATGAGAAATAAAAAGTCAGCCCTAAGAAAGCCAAAATAATTGTAATGGTGATATAGCAGTCAAAAATCGATATCGTTGAGGAAGGTCGTCGTCGCTTGATGCATGTGCTCGCACGTCATCGCCGTGGTATTGTCTCTCTCATATAATTTGGCGAGATTTTTACAGTCAGTGAGTAGCAAATTGAAGTATACGAAACAAACAAATCGCATATTTACAAAATCCTGAATCAGCTGATGCACGAACGTACAAAAGTTAAAATTACGTTGATTATTCTAAGTGCACTGCCAACGCACATTAGACAAGCAGAAAATACGCGATAAGAAAGAGTTCCCAGATTAATAAATACATTTTATTTTACGAGGTCACAAAACAATGGTTGTTAGTGTTACAAACTAAACTTCGTGATAATGTAGTAATNTTTACGAGGTCACAAAACAATGGTTGTTAGTGTTACAAACTAAACTTCGTGATAATGTAGTAATGTATAGGTGTTAAAAATGAAATGCACAATAAAACGATCTGTATCAAAATTTAATGCAACTTCAAAAACCCTTTTTCACGTCGTATCACCCCTCTCCAACCATGCTTTCCAGACGTGCTTCATATTAGTTCCAAAAGCATACAGAAATATTGCACAATATTGTTGAGTTATTTTTTCTAATAATTTGAGGAAATATATTTTGAACTCGTGTCGTTCCAAACCAGTAATAGAAAAACAGTCAACTTTCAAAAGATGCTATCTATTGAGCAATGGAAACAGCTCTCTCCTCGCTGTGTCATGGCGCGCCATCTAGTCTCTCTTTCCCGAAGCATTACCAGCCAGAGAAGAAAGCTTCCATGCTTACAGATTTATGTACAGAAACCGATAGTTTTATTTTTCCGCAAGTTCTGCATAATTTTTAAAGTAACATATATTTCGTGGACAACGATTTTGAGTACTAGTAATTTCTATTCGGCCGGTAATCGTTCATCTGCATAAATTATACGCCATTTTGTTCTCCCGAATACCAATTTCCTTGGTTCCGTATTAACGAAGAAAGTGGGACACGCATAAAAAGTTTTTAAGCATTTCTAACGTTATTCCATGTCACATATTTCCAACTCGAATATATTAGCTATAACGTCCAAAGTGTGATAATAGCTACAGCTACGGTATCGAAAATTTTAACCCAAATTCACTCTCTCGGAAAAATTTAAATAGTTAGAAAATATGAAATTTTTTCCAACGTTTTGAAAATTATTACTTTTATAACCTACTAATTATTTTTAGACTGATGTCAGTCTAAAATATCTTAAAATTTGTTTAGAATTAGAGGACAATGGCAAGTGGATTAGCTGACAGCATTTTGATAAAAAATACAGCGTCTACTTGACGCACCAGCTGATGGTGAAAGGATACATAAACGAAAAGTAAACATTAGCGCTACTTTCGTTGAACTATCAGAATCTCGCCAACTTACATGTGACAGACTACAATATTGTGGCAGTCTCAAACTGAGGGAGATAAAGCCGTTAATGGCGGTTCCGTATTGTAATCCATCATTCGACGGCGTGGCTTGGGAGGTGGAAGGTCGTATTGTGCGATTGATGAAAGTTTGGTGTTGGTGTTATGCGAGCAAGAAGGGTTAATTTAGTGGCCACTCTGTCAGTATGTTTATAAGGACAGAGCATTCCTCATTATCGATAGAGCAGGTTACAAATATTTAATGGTTACATGGAATTAATTACAAATTATAAGACCTATCTGATCCAAAAGGCAATAACGAACTTATGATAAACATCTTTCTCCTACAAAAGAACCTACTGCATAGTTTATTTGTAGAACTGTTCGACTGAGTCTCGCCAAATATATAAAAAAACGTTGCTATGAGAAAAAACTAAATAATTAAAAAACAATAATTTCTACAAACATTATAATTTCTGGTGAAAAATAGGCTAATTGACTACAATTTCGCATGGAATACCAAACGCCAAATGTATAAAATAAATCTTACTATGAAAAAATTTTAAGAATTGATAAAACAATTAGACACTTCATAATTTCTTTTATTAAAAAAAAAATATTTTACTATACTATTAACGTGATATACAATATATTTGGAACCATTTTACACCTTTAATCACACTGATTAGATTTTGAAGTATCTAACATACATAATCTTAAGTAATCAATAATATTTTCCATTTACCACCTTGGGAGAAAAACGTCCGTGAAAAATTAAGAGAATATTTTATTTTCATGAAATCCTGAATCGATTATCTCCAAACTGAGTATCGGTACTAGAAAATGTTAAGGAACACAAGTGGTATGGAAAAACATGTTAAATTAACAGCGTATCAAACCATACAGATAAAAACAAATAGTTNTTAAGGAACACAAGTGGTATGGAAAAACATGTTAAATTAACAGCGTATCAAACCATACAGATAAAAACAAATAGTTGAGAAATAGACATTCTGAAATCACAAGCATTGATTCCAAACAGTGTACAAAGAATGAGTAAACAGCGCATGTAGTTTTAGTTTATTTCCGTTTCTAGATCACAAAATAGATGCCGCGAAATAATATTTATATTTAAGTGTTATATCCGCGTCTGTCTTTGTACGAATTAAAAAGTATTTTATGCTCAAAAGTTTACAAAATATTTTTTTACTTTTAAGCAACATTTTTGCTTACACTGATACGTTAATAAGGCCATAAGTGCTTCAGTAGGGAATAGTTTTGAAAATATGCATCACTACAAACAATTCACTTAGCAAAAGTTTCCATTTTCAAATTCTTGCAACCATTTTCTGGAAATATTCTGCTGTTTGGAAGTATAAAATCATTTTTAAGAATTTATGATTAGTTAGTGCTATCTGGATGTATCAGTAACTTTCAGTTTTTTTTGTTTAATGATTATTTGATACCCGAAATACGCATTAGATGTAAGTAAATCATATACTAAAACTGGATTAAAACATTGGGCTTGTTACAAAAAAATAATAAGCCACCTTTACTTACATTTCTAATTATTTCAATAATGTTAAACCCCTTTCTCCATATCATTGCATGCACGAGGATATCGTTTACGCTCTTTAGAGTTTTATCAGGACATTATTTCAGTGGTCTTATTTTCACATATTATTACGTACATATTAAATTATATTTTATGGCACCGAAATTGGTTGTTTAGATCTACTTCAACAAATCATTCATGTTATTCTGGTATACCCAGTTAATGGGACAGAATTGCAGTGCCCCTCTCACTTGACAATATTTAGTGTAAGGTGAAAATAAATTAATATTGTACATGCATTCGAAAATTGTCTGGTCTGTCGGTATAGCTAGCCAAAGTTTCAGATAACAAACAAAATATATGGAGAACATTACTCTGAGGTTTGGAAATTCACAGATACTAGGGCAGTAAAATAATACCTGAGATGCTTTATTTTNATGGAGAACATTACTCTGAGGTTTGGAAATTCACAGATACTAGGGCAGTAAAATAATACCTGAGATGCTTTATTTCCTCCTAGAGGCATTAAAAAATTAGATAAATGTTGCATCCTTTAACAGATAAATGAGACGGCTCTAATAACACGCATTTGTAGATTCCCCCACCCCCTCCAAATTTTATTACTCTATACCCGAAGTTTGTTAAACATTCTCTATGCATATAAAAACCATGCATAAATTAAAATACCTGTGACCCATACGGAAGCGATCTAGGAGTTTCACAGAGCCTTTGGGTGCAACTCCCGAGTAAGGTACGAGTTTTTATCAGTTTGTATGGCGTTTCTGGGGTAGCAATTTAACATGCATTAATGTTGGGATGATAACAATATCCCTTAAGCAATAATTAATGCAATAAATAAAAGGTATTATCCGATATTTAGCTCTGTGGCAGTTAACTTTCTTACTCGATCATTCCAAAATTTCATATTATAACTTCGGAGAACTGAAACCAAAATACTTTGCATACTTAACTGTTCTTACTTAAAGGTTTAATTATGGAAAGAAACCAGTAATAATTTTTGTGTTCAATGGTATATTAAAACTGTGTTTAATTTTATGTAATACTTCTAAGCCTATAAAATTAAGAGGCTCCCAATAAAATTGTTTTATGAACTATAAGTATATTTGGTTATGTGGAGATGTGTAACAGTTTATTGTTGTTAATATTTTTTATGTCTTCTATTTTTTTTTTAAATAGTGGACACATGTATACGAATGCACACCTCAACGCATGCTTTCTTATTGCTGTAGTTATATAACTGTTCTTCAATACAACTTTGATATTTAACAAAAAGTTTGGAAATTTCAGCATTATAACAAAGCAACAATAAACACATTAAAATTATTGTCCTAAATATTTATAGTCCGTATAAGGAAGATTCAATAACGTGTTGATTATGTAAAAACATGTAAATTAATACAAGTTATGTATAAGATGTCGTAATGAATAAAGGAAGTTAACAATCAAAGTGTTATACGTTGCTTCTCAAGATTGCTAAACAAAAGAGTGAAAGTTAATATTTTCAAGGACTGTGAGGACACTATTGTGTAATCTAGTGTTTGTTCAATTCTCTTCCGTGGTCAATTTTCCCCGAAACAGCCCAGGAACAAGTGTCTGCTGGTCGACTTATTGATCGCGTGTGATCGCTGAACTCTTTACACTGGAACGTGTATTCAATTATCGGCCAACGCAAACCTAATTTCGGTATCCAGCGTCAGTCAGTAAAATACGATCTTGATTCACGCTCCGTTTATTTTTCCAATTTAGCGTGCTGGGACACAAGAGGCGGAGAGTGAGATCCGAGATAATTGTGCCGAGTTAACGACGACGCCCACAGATAACAGGAAATGATAGCCATGAATTATTGTGTAAGACGGTATACTTACATATTTCCTGCAGCGTAGTTCTCAACTTACAAAATTACTTATGGTTACTAGAGTGCTTCATGTAGTTTTAACATAAAATAGTCAAATGTTTTCGGTCCCGTGATGACTCTCACTTTTTCTTCAAACTAGAAACACTAACGCAGAAACGTTTAACATGCCATAGTGGTATCAAAATGCTACTTTACTTTGTATTCCTGTAATTATAATTCATGTACTGAAACTAGAGTTGTCAATAGAAGAAAGGCNGGAAATGATAGCCATGAATTATTGTGTAAGACGGTATACTTACATATTTCCTGCAGCGTAGTTCTCAACTTACAACATTACTTATGGTTACTAGAGTGCTTCATGTAGTTTTAACATAAAATAGTCAAATGTTTTCGGTCCCGTGATGACTCTCACTTTTTCTTCAAACTAGAAACACTAACGCAGAAACGTTTAACATGCCATAGTGGTAACAAAATGCTACTTTACTTTGTATTCCTGTAATTATAATTCATGTACTGAAACTAGAGTTGTCAATAGAAGAAAGGCGACAGTTTTAAGTGACTGACTTGCGTTTTGTGACTGTTCTTCCTACATTTTCAGCAGTCATTAAATGAGCAACTTTCACAGTATATATGAGAATATGAAACTTCTAAGCTTAGAGTGAGTAAACAGATTCATAACAATACAGGCAACTATAAATAGCAATGTAGATAGGAATACCAAAGGGCAGTACATTTAGAGATAGCTGCCTCTGCCCACATTTTGACCTGAACAAGATGTTAAAAAGTGTTTCCAGAAGTCATACCGATGGCAGAGAATGTATATGAAACCCTGCTTGTATCAGTTAGACTTCCTTAAACAAGAAAGGAAATTTATAAACTTATGCAATATTCAAGGAAAGATTTTGCCTTTAACAGTCAGCCATATAATATATCTTCCCACTAGTGTATTGGTGGTTGTTTATTAGTCCGACGAAAGCAATTGCCTGAATAAATGTTCCACAACAAAAAATTTAACTGGTCTGAAAAAATGTGAAACTTTGTTTTTTAAATAAAGCTTGGTTCACCATAACTTACCTATTCGTTTAAGTTAGGCAGAAAATCTTAAANACATTTTCAGCAGTCATTAAATGAGCAACTTTCACAGTATATATGAGAATATGAAACTTCTAAGCTTAGAGTGAGCAAACAGATTCATAACAATACAGGCAACTATAAATAGCAATGTAAATAGGAATACCAAAGGGCAGTACATTTAGAGATAGTTGCCTCTGCCCACATTTTGACCTGAACAAGATGTTAAAAAGTGTTTCCAGAAGTCATACCGATGGCAGAGAATGTANTGCCTCTGCCCACATTTTGACCTGAACAAGATGTTAAAAAGTGTTTCCAGAAGTCATACCGATGGCAGAGAATGTATATGAAACCCTGCTTGTGTCAGTTAGACTTCCTTAAACAAGAAAGGAAATTTATAAACTTATGCAATATTCAAGGAAAGATTTTGCCTTTAACAGTCAGCCATATAATATATCTTCCTNAAGGAAATTTATAAACTTATGCAATATTCAAGGAAAGATTTTGCCTTTAACAGTCAGCCATATAATATATCTTCCTACTAGTGTATTGGTGGTTGTTTATTAGTCCGACGAAAGAAACTGCCTGAATAAATGTTCCACAACAAAAAATTTAACTGGTCTGAAAAAATCTGAAACTTTGTTTTTTAAATAAAGCTTGGTTCACCATAACTTACCTATTCGTTTAAGTTAGGCAGAAAATCTTAAAACAGTTATCATGTTCACACTGTTGCCTTTTCCGCATCCTGGTAACTTCCAATAAAGAAGTAAGGTGAGGATTTAAAGTGTCCTTAACCATTGAGGTAGCACAATGTGCTCTGGGGTGGACGGGGCTGCCTCTGTTCGCTCTGGTCGTTCAACCAAGGATTGAGCGGTTGGCTTATGAAAACCCACTTGTGCCATATAAAGTAAGTACAAGCACGGACTGATCAGTCAGCCCCAGCAAGATGTCATCTCTGGTAGCCGATCATAGGATTGGACTCGTGCTGCTAGTGGTTAACTCAGTGTGCTGGAGGACGGCTGGAGAGATTCCCCTTATCGAAGAAAGACTGGGCGGTGAATGGACACTGTTCCGGTTGTGTCCTGGAGAGACACTAAGTCATGCCGTCGCTTTTCATCGCTGCCAAAGCTCAGAGCGGTGGTTCTTCAGGCACCTTGATGGGCCGTTAACTACACAACAGTTTTGTAATGTATCATACAGAGGGTTAAGTAAAGGCTAATCCCTTCCCAACCCTCTGCACCATAACTATTCGTAGTTGCGGAGGTTTCCCACCGTATCTACATTAAGGAGCCCACCAAGTTACCCCAGCAAGCCCGGTACCCATTTAAGTAAGGGGAGGACAGCCATATGGGATTTATTGAAACGCTTTTTCCGAGCCTTGAACACGTATTTGTGGTACCTAGCACTGCGTGGCGCTAGTGGTGAAGCTTAAATGGTCTCAGCGCCATCCCGAGACAGCGGATGAAACTAAGGGCTGCCTGCTCCGGAGAGTCCTTACCCACACCGCAATTGTTTGGTGGTCAAACAAGTTTTTGTTGAACCGAGTTACTTTCACGGAGACAGAATGTATCCAAACATTTATCCCTTCCTATATTGATTCTAGCAATGACGCCAACAAAATGTTTTTATCAAAAATAAATTATAAAATATTTTATATTGAATGAATAATTATTTAATTTTTCTATCATAAATCATTTGATTTTAAACGTTATGTGATTCCTCGTGTTTTACAGCCCTCCAATACTGATACGCGTCATAAAGATTATGTCTCTAGCAGTTATAATATCCCTGTTCCTGCCTTTATTTTCAAAATAAAACCTCTCATTTCTATTTAAGTACGTTTTACGCCGATAATATCATACAATACGTGTCACACATTTATCCAAATAAAATATCATTTCACGTTGTTTGGAAATAAGNCACATTTATCCAAATAAAATATAATTTCACGTTGTTTGGAAATAAGTTCTTTACAAAGTCTCTTTCGAAATGTACATACTTATGTTGAAAAATTGTTTCGTTTAAAGGCGTAAGATTAAAAAGTTTTTTATAATATCCAGCAAACAAATCATCTTCTTTGATATATAACATATTCACAACACGTAGATAAAAATATATGGCGAAGGAAGACAGTCGGAAAACTGTCTGCTGCAACCAAATGTTGGTAAAAGTAACGGACATCACCTTGTCAATATTTACGGTACTGTACCCGCTATGCTGTTATTTTAAAACAAATTATAAAAAACAATTGGAAAAAAATGNATTATAAAAAAAAAATAGGAAAAAAAGTTACTGGCTTTTTGGGTTACGTCAGGAACATAGACTTTACTTCAATCTATTCAGAATACGGCTTATAAAGCATAATTGGTCTGGCCATCTAAAATAATTTATCGTTTAGCTAAGAAAACGTCTAAAAAATTAGTAATTTGTTACATTCTTCCCTTCTGGCTGACACGAAAAGTGCTCTTCGGAGATATGGCACCGTATTCAGTCAGTTACTTATACTCGGTAGCTATAAAAATTATTCATAGTAAATTTCATATTCTGAAAAATTGTTAACAGTAGTAAAGTTATTGTTTAATTATGTCATACGTTAACTTAGAGGTCCGACTTTCTTGAACATTAAATGGTGCGCAGAGTTAATGACACACCACTTGTTAAAAAAAACGTTCAAGAATTTATATAGAAGTATGCTTATGTCTATAATTGAAGTGCCCCAGTCATGTTAAAAATTACATTTTCTTTTATGAATAGCGTATTCTTTAACGCAGAATTATATTCAGGCATTAAGGTACTCCAACGAAGTAAATGTTCATCTTTTTTATTATGCCATGAATAAACGGATATTTATTGATTGCACGCCTATCCATTGCCTTGCTCATAAATGCAACAATAGCAAAATAAATTCAGGTAGGTAGGCCCCTTATGTATGAATTTTATTGCGTTGTGGTAAAGTTTAAAGGATAATTTCGATTTCAACAATTTGATAAATAATTTTTTTTATCTTCAGATTTTCTGAAGTGTTTGTTGGTAAATATTAGGCAGTCGTGCACTTTCGCTCAAGTTGTATGTAAAACATTTTAATTTCTCTGCAGACACTATAAAACTGTTTTTGATAATGCGCTCTAAATTAAAAATCAGCAACGTTCCAACAAATGAATTTCTCTCTGTTTACAACCAATGTTATCGTATATAGAAATTAGAAAATAATTTTAATTTCACCACTCTTCCAAGCTTATTTATGAAAACTGCAGTCGTGTCGGCTACATTCTGCTACGTTTGACACGTTACTAGATGTTTTACCTTCAACTTTGGCCCTTATAAAAATGAAATTCATTAAGATAATAATAAATTAAGATAAAAGAGGAAATAGTTGAAACAATGTAAATCTTCTCCCCCACATAATTTCAGAAGTTTGACGGCATTCCCTGAAAGTGTCCGCGAAATTTCGGCTATCGAAACACTATATAAAAGAAACACTAAACACATTATTTATTTTTGTCCTGGGAGAGAATCGCATTGTTTGAATGCTTGTTTCATCCAAACTCGTTTTATACACGTGGGTTGCATTTTGAAAATAATAATATGAGAATTTTTTACATATATCTAAACTAAAATGAGGGTATGTATCGTTATATGTCAATATTATGAAGTAAAATAGCATTTTCTGTCCGGTCAGTATCATAGCGCTTTGACCAGGTAATTGTGCACTGTAATGGTGTGCCATTATTGCTTTAAAGAAAACAGTAGTTAGTGGTGCCTTATTGTGCTATGAGAACAACATGGCTACATTTGTCCATGAGTAACACAATGTTTGTAATTAATTCAAATAACCGTAGAATGAAGAAGAAAATCGTAAGACAGTTAAGTGCTGTAAAACGTGCTTAAAATGTATGGTTACATTTATGAATGTGAAAATTTCACTAATTTTCTATGGTCGTGTACAATAAAATTTTACTTTTTATTTCACATCACGCTCTCCTATTCCTATTCTTAACATATGACTTTTTGATATTTTTTCCTAGGCGATTTCAACATACAGAAACTTCTGTTTGAAACGTTTACTGTAACTTCTGAAATTATCCAAATAATCGCTATGTCTGAAATTGAAAGTCTTGATGTTCTAATTTGGGATTCTAAACAGTCAATGATCATGGATNCCAAATAATCGCTATGTCTGAAATTGAAAGTCTTGATGTTCTAATTTGGGATTCTAAACAGTCAATGATCATGGATAATTCTCTTATTCTGTAATTTTGTATATTTGAACTCTTTTAATTTGAAATAGTTTTAAGATCTTAACATATTTTCAGCATATATTTATTGTTGCGAAAACGTGACAGTTAGTTGTACTGCAATGATAGAAATGTGTAGGTAGCTAAAAATACTTTTCTGTACTGTGCCAAACTATTTGATTGGTAAGAATCAACAGTGCGAAAGAAATGTTGAATGAAACGAAACTGGATATACCTAATCATGTTTTAGTTTTTATAGGGGCAGTTAGATATTAAGTTGTTAGCACGGAATTATTTTGTTTTTTTATGTATTTGTCGCAAAAGTGTAATCAGTGGAGGTAAATGACTCTAAAGTGTGGTGCAGCGAGAATGATAATGAACCACCACCCACTCACCCCTACTGTAAAACTGCAGTAGTTTGTATGTAGAGCACCCCATCAACATGACACATAGTCCTATAATTAACTGTAGTGTGATAAGACCGTATAACGTAACTTAACCACCTGGTATGCTATGTCAGTTAAGGTATAGGTGGTTCGGGATAAAGTGAGCACTCTTGAAATAAACCTTTGAAAACAAATCACTGCCTGTAACTGCGCATTTTTTAACGGAAGCAATGACTGCGATACTCACAGTTAAGTTGGCAGCAAATACGACAAATAGTTCCATGTTTTAACATCATACTATAAGTAAAGTTAAAAATTGTTATCACCTCTAACACAGTTCATTTTTGCTGTATGCAAATAAGAATAACATGTGGCATGATTGTAACACATGTGTATCTTCCAAATCATCACCAGACTGACGCATTGTTTCAGTTAGCTGATTCGTTGTTTTGTTTTGGTTTTTTTTTCCGATCCACACTCGTGTGTCAACTAAACAGCTGTTTAAGACCAACGTGATTTAAATTGTTTGTTTGTATCTTTTGAAATAAGCTATTCGTTAACGTAATAAACAAAATTTTTTTATACATGTTCTGAGTGAAAAGGCTCTGTGTGTTATTCATTTCTGATGTATATCGACGTATTTTATTGTCCCAGAAATGTTTGGAATTTCACGTGATAGGTCGACAGGGAAAAAGTGCTGCTTTCTACAATTGAAGTCGGTATATAATTTTAAACCTCGAATAAAATTTAAGAAAATTCAGATGTATGCGTTTTGTCATATTTGCGATATGTAATACAATTATGAAACCTTTTATAATGTGTGCATGTTATTTCGTATTTAGGTGATACCCAACTTATGATCGAAGAATTAATACCTCGGAAAGANTTTTATAATGTGTGCATGTTATTTCGTATTTAGGTGATACCCAACTTATGATCGAAGAATTAATACCTCGGAAAGAATAACGGCATGAAAATGTTTTATACTGCACATGAAACATTCCTTGAGTGTTAGGAATACGTTAAAACGGTATTATAACGTCTGCCCGAACGGTATTATTTCTATGAGCCCATGTATCAAACAGTAAGTTTTAATTTCCACGACTATACTTAAAGGTAAGTAATTTGGGGCAAANTGTCACTCATTTTGAAACAATAACGGCATGAAAATTTTTATACTGCACATGAAACATTCCTTGAGTGTTAGGAATACGTTAAAACGGTATTATAACGTCTGCCCGAACGGTTTAATTTCTATGAGCCCATGTATCAAACAGTAAGTTTTAATTTCCACGACTATACTTAAAGGTAAGTAATTTGGGGCAAAATTATATTCTGCATTAAATGCGTGGATGCAGTTTAATGAAATGCATTGTCATCGGCTATGTATTGTGTTTTAAGTACTGTGGTGAAATTATATTCATACCTCTCTACACATTTACATTTTAAAATTGAAAAGTAATTTTTTTTTCGGATGCAGAGCTGTAGGCCTTAGCAAACGTTACTGTAATGTGTTATTAAAACTGCGTGGCTTGACAAATTTTCACGAAACTTGCATCGAGTGACAAATATTGCTGTGGAAGTATGCTGTAAAATCTTGTATCTATTCTGTTCAGCCATTTAGTTTCATGACAATAATGGTTTTCGCTACGGTACTCGTAATGAAATAGCAACGCCCGCAATTTGCTTGTGCGTAGTCTTGTATTAAATATTGATTTGTGAATTATTTACGCCATATAGTTCTACTCATACATGTTATTAAACCAAATTCTTAGATTATTTAACGATTGTTTAAGGCACGTTGTCTTCGGTATGAAAGAGTAAAAACACTGAATTTCCAAAANATTAAATGCGTGGATGCAGTTTAATGAAATGCATTGTCATCGGCTATGTATTGTGTTTTAAGTACTGTGGTGAAATTATATTCATACCTCTCTACACATTTACATTTTAAAATTGAAAAGTAATTTTTTTTCGGATGCAGAGCTGTAGGCCTTAGCAAACGTTACTGTAATGTGTTATTAAAACTGCGTGGCTTGACAAATTTTCACGAAACTTGCATCGAGTGACAAATATTGCTGTGGAAGTATGCTGTAAAATCTTGTATCTATTCTGTTCAGCCATTTAGTTTCATGACAATAATGGTTTTCGCTACGGTACTCGTAATGAAATAGCAACGCCCGCAATTTGCTTGTGCGTAGTCTTGTATTAAATATTGATTTGTGAATTATTTACGCCATATAGTTCTACTCATACATGTTATTAAACCAAATTCTTAGATTATTTAACGATTGTTTAAGGCACGTTGTCTTCGGTATGAAAGAGTAAAAACACTGAATTTCCAAAAGTTTCAGCTGTAAAACGTAGGTGAACGTTCGAAACGTAAATGCGTGGGTTTAATAACGGGAAATAGAATTTTTAAATCTTCTGCTAAGCTGTTGATGACTTATGTCCTCGGAAGTGTTGACCACAGTTAACGGCATTAAATTGCGTCTAAACAGAAAAATAATCGTGAACATCAATCAATATTCACGAACCAATATTTTTTGCTGAAGTTAAAGTGTATGTGCTTACAGTGCTAATTTAAATATTCATTATTTTTTTTAACTTTATTAATGAATATGGAGTGGCGATATGAGCCAGCTGATATAAACACCACCCGATAGTCCATGGCTGTGTGTTTTGATAGATTCGCGGAAAGATGCGCAGCCAATGGGCTGAAAGTAGAAATTTAGCAGGGCTTTCAAAAGTGCTCACTTTACCGTGAACAGCCTTTACCCACCCACTCACCCACCTCCTTTCAATGTGCAGCAGCCACTTCACTTTGCTTATGGACTTTCTACCACTGCGTGTACTAATAGTTTGGTAAAACCAAAGATTTGTTTTAGTTCGTTAACTCCACTTTTATTTTCTCACAAATAATCGTAATTTTTATTGCGCCCGCACACTTTACGACAGCATGTGAATCAAGGATGTTCGCAGTTCTGAACTCGTTTCCACACGATGCACACATACAATAAATGCATGGTTCTTCCGTAGACCAGTATCCTTACTGTCTAGAAGTAGCGTCTTTGTAATCTCGGCAACGGTGATGAGTGGTACGACGTGAATATAAATATAACGCAATGATTAAGCTAACCCAAATACAGTTAAATTTAGCTTAAATATATGCACAGAGAGAAAGACGCACGCACACCAATTATGTGAATAAATTTAAAACCACAGTAATTTCGACAGGACGCAGCACTTTCAAACCTCTCCTTACATCAATATTTGGATNATCAATCAATATTCACGAACCAATATTTTTTGCTGAAGTTAAAGTGTATGTGCTTACAGTGCTAATTTAAATATTCATTATTTTTTTTAACTTTATTAATGAATATGGAATGGCGATATGAGCCAGCTGATATAAACACCACCCGATAGTCCATGACTGTGTGTTTTGATAGATTCGCGGAAAGATGCGCAGCCAATGGGCTGAAAGTAGAAATTTAGCAGGGCTTTCAAAAGTGCTCACTTTACCGTGAACAGCCTTTACCCACCCATTCACCCACCTCCTTTCAATGTGCAGCAGCCACTTCACTTTGCTTATGGACTTTCTACCACTGCGTGTACTAATAGTTTGGTAAAACCAAAGATTTGTTTTAGTTCGTTAACTCCACTTTTATTTTCTCACAAATAATCGTAATTTTTATTGCGCCCGCACACTTTACGACAGCATGTTAATCAAGGATGTTCGCAGTTCAGAACTCGTTTCCACACGATGCACACATACAATAAATGCATGGTTCTTCCGTAGACCAGTATCCTTACTGTCTAGAAGTAGCGTCTTTGTAATCTCGGCATCGGTGATGAGTGGTACGACGTGAATATAAATATAACGCAATGATTAAGCTAACCCAAATACAGTTACATTTAGCCTAAATATATGCACAGAGAGAAAGACGCACGCACACCAATTACGTGAATAAATTTAAAACCACAGTAATTTCGACAGGACGCAGCACTTTCAAACCTCTCCTTACATCAATATTTGGATACTACTCTGAATGCAGTGGCGTAGCAAGACATTTCTCATGGAAGGGGTGGGGGCACTAACTGAAGTGATGGGAGGAAGGACAATTAGCACAAATTATAAAATAAATGTACTTTAGTGTATAATAAAGTTCAGTATGTTAATCAAACAATTACATATTTGTATCACAGTTAAAGGATTTAATAATTTTATTACTAATGACAACTTAATAGTAAAAAAGGGGGGTTTACAATACCCCCCTAACCCATCTACGAGTTGGGGGGGGGGGAG
>NQII01001053.1:438464-563320 GCA_002778355.1 Clitarchus hookeri
CTATGTCAAAGTTTCCCACTTAACAAAACATTTTCACATTCCAAGGAAACTAGTAATTTGGACCTATAAATTATATAAATTAAAGACAACTATACTGATAAGCTGACTTTGTACTAGTAAACAGTATTGCAACAATATCTAAACAACAAAATCGTAGTTTAGAATACGATATCATTAAATATATTTTAGTTCATGGGCACCTGTGCAGATGTATAGAACAAAACAGTTTGGTTGCGTGAACTAACATTTGTTCAGCGTAAGCAAAAACCTTTAAAATTTATGTATTTGCTACTAGCGACTTATTTTTTTTAGGGTCTCTAAATGCTGTAATTTTTTCCTTGCTTTAAATTTGTGTGTTTCTTGAAATAAATGTATCAACATATACGTACAATTTTAACCTTTGTCGTTCTCATTTTCTATAGATGTATTAGATAGGTTACATGATATGTCACTTTGTATTTTATCCATGCAGTAGTAAACTAAACTCGTCTTCAATTGTTGAATGAAATACTGTATGCATTCTTATAAAATTAATTTGTGATTGATATTGAACAACATAAATATTTATTGCAAACATATCATTATTCCATTTCTTGGAAGAAATAATCTTCCAACGAAATAAACAGAACGCAATAAACATAAATAAATTACCAAGCAAAATTGGACTGAGGCTTTGGTTGTCAAAATACTTCCTTAAAAATAAAATATCGTAACTGCTTCAGTTTNACCAAGCAAAATTGGACTGAGGCTTTGGTTGTCAAAATACTTCCTTAAAAATAAAATATCGTAACTGCTTCAGTTTTGTTGCCAGGTACAGCATAGCGTAAATCAACAAAGCTTCATATAACTTAAAATATTTTATTTTAATTATTTTACTACACTTTAGAGCCTGAGTTGTTATATTAAGAAACACAAAAAATGAGTACTGTCAGTATTTATCCAAGAAAATTTTGCTATTAAACTGACCGTGTGCCTCAGATCAATCCTTTAATTTTGGGTCCTCAATTTGCTCAGTCAGTCTTTGGCTTTTGAGTGTGTTTATGTCATAAATTAAGACCATCACTTTCGGTATGAATGTATTTACAGTATATTCACAATCTAGAACGCAGTGCCAATGCAGTGCGTAAACTGAAACAGGAAATATTATTCTGTTTTACGAAAGTATTTACAGGGTGAAGTTCTTGAAATTATAAAATGCTCTCTAGTTAAATAACGTGAATTTAGCTAGACGAGTGTTTTTCAGGTATCAGCAAGCGAACGTTCCAACAAAAGAGTGCCATGGCTTAAATTTGCCTGTAATAAAATTACCGGCAAAAAAGTTTCATAAAATAGGTTAAACCTATTAAGCGATATTGTAATTTCCATTGGCTCTTTTTAGATGGGATGTGACATAAAACGCGTGTTGTGTAACGGACGTTAGGACAGGTTGAGCGCACTTTTCAAGTCTCCACGATTGTCCCATCAGTGTAACAGCAACAGAACATTTCACTTTCTTACACACTTATCTGTGGTCTAAGAGGCATTTCAACACTTTAGCAATCATGTCATNGCAACAGAACATTTCACTTTCTTACACACTTATCTGTGGTCTAAGAGGCATTTCAACACTTTAGCAATCATGTCATCTCTATCTCTAAATAGTAAAAAACAAAGTCTCTTATCCGCGTCTGCCTGTGTATTCGCTTAGTACTTCTAAATTTCTTAATGGATTTTGATGCGATTTTCAACATAATTTAGAGAATTGCATGAGAAAGGATTTGGTGTAAAATACTTTTTTTTTAGTGTAAGAATAGTAGAGAAATGTCGAAATGTTTGTAATCAAGTCGAAAAAACCCCGCTTTTAAGGCGCTTAGATGANGTGTAAGAATAGTAGAGAAATGTCGAAATGTTTGTAATCAAGTCGAAAAAACCCCGCTTTTAAGGCGCTTAGATGGCTTTCGCTGACTAAACTATAAGAGATACATCACATTAATGTACAACAGAATTGCAGCTCTCAGAAAGGTTTACAGAAAAGTCCGCGATAACATATGTTTATATTTTAAGGGTGGCCCACAGTAACAATTTNGTGTAAGAATAGTAGAGAAATGTCGAAATGTTTGTAATCAAGTCGAAAAAACCCCGCTTTTAAGGCGCTTAGATGACTTTCGCTGACTAAACTATAAGAGATACATCACATTAATGTACAACAGAATTGTAGCTCTCAGAAAGGTTTACAGAAAAGTCCGCGATAACATATGTTTATATTTTAAGGGTGGCCCACAGTAACAATTTTTGTCTTTCAAAGTATCACTGTAAAATCTAAATTGTTACCGGGCGAAGCCGGGACGGTTCGCTAGTTTGAGTATAACATGATTCCAAGCTGTGATCATTTCAATACTAATTAAAAATGGAAAGGAAAGGAGTATGTTGATAATGGCTAATACGAAGCAGTTGTGTTGTTAGGTAAAATATTACTAAAGTGATTTCTTTAATGCTATTTTTAAATTAAATATATCTTACTATCATATTGTCATGTATAAAATAAAAGCTATTATTTTTTACTCTAGCGAGCGCACAAATAGAGTGCGTTGGTTTCTCTTCCGAGTTTCCTTCCACGTTTGTTTACGTTCTGTTTAATTATGGCTGAAGGATATGTAGAGGGGAGGCCGAAATTAGAACTTCAGCAGGGCTTTATAAAAGTTGGAAGTATAAACTAAAACTAGTTTATTGCATATGTATAATACAATATTTGAGATCTACTTGTGAGCAGCTGAGGGCGACGTCTGTTTGTGGGTATTGTTCGTCTCCGAGGTTGAGACGAGTGGAAGCGCTAAGGGCGACCTAGGACAGTCTGCTCGCTGCCGTGGTGGAGCANCCGTTTGTTTACGTTCTGTTTAATTATGGCTGAAGGATATGTAGAGGGAGGCCGAAATTAGAACTTCAGCAGGGCTTTATAAAAGTTGGAAGTATAAACTAAAACGAGTTTATTGCATATGTATAATACAATATTTGAGATCTACTTGTGAGTAGCTGAGGGCGACGTCTGTTTGTGGGTATTGTTCGTCTCCGAGGTTGAGACGAGTGGAGGCGCTAAGGGCGACCTAGGACAGTCTGCTCGCGGCCGTGGTGGAGCAGCGGCCAGGACGCTCGCCTCCTACCAAGGCAAACCGGTTTCGATTCCCGGCGGGGCCGCTCTCGGATTTTCGCACGTGGGGATTGTGCCGGACGATGCCGCTGGTCGACGGATTATCTCGGGAATCTCCCAATCTTAACAGCTGCCCAAATTTCTTCTTTCAACTTCACTGTGTATTCGCCTTTACAAGCGAGGCACTGAACTAATGTGCCGTCTCTCTAACGCGTCTATTCGTCTCTATTCCAATTTCAGTTGTGATTTTAATGATAAAATAAAAAAGAGAAAAGTGTGATATATAACCATGTTAAATAGCCTGTACTGGAATTTTATACCTAAGAATTATTAATAAAAGTTTGCTTTAATTTTTCTTTGAATTTAAAAAAATTCACGTTAGAGGCCGGAATAGAAAATAGAAACCAGTATTCCAAAACGAAAAAATGTCTTGAATGCTATTCGTAAACAAATATTGCTCTTAATATTGAAACATTTTCAAATGACAACTACATGACTGCAGCTCTGCGCTCATTTCGGAGGCGTGGGCAGATGTCGCACTTAACTTATATGTAACTGGCCGGAAGTTTCCATCAACTACACGACTTGTTGCTGAGCTAATTAATAAACATAAATAATTATGGCTGCTACTCTTCCATAAAATTTTGTGAAGCTGAAGCATGATTGGGGTGTTAAATGATGAGTTTTTAATTAGTATGTCAAAGTTACCGAAGTAGGTAGGTTTGTGCTTTTTCAGACACAGGAACGCGCATGCTCAGTAACAATTCGTCGTTGGGAAATAAAAAATGTTGTGGCGTCATGAAATGTAATGGAAGAAAACTTGTCATTGGCCATTTTTTTCATCAAATAATTCCATAGTAATGAGAGGTTATGCAGACGTCACAGGTTACAGTTCAATTAAATACAACATTTCAAAGAACATAGTGCTCAATCTAAAATAATTAATTATACTTCCAATAAAATATTGTTACAGCTTCGACTATACACGTGTTCCACAGAATGTTAGGAAACACTATAGATAAAATAGTTGTCTACGTTTATCACAGCCTTTCACGCAATCATGCAAACGTGTATTAACACATTGTTACATTCACACGTTTTTGCATTCCCGAATAAACGTCATGAATATTAACACATATGTATACAAATATTAATACATACTTGCATATATTATATCCATGTAGGTGAAGATACGTACATGCAAAACAACATATATTCCTATACATACATAAATATATACACATATACCTATTATACATATGTACATACACACATTCTCTGTTCAAACAACATGCATAAACATNAAACCAGTATTCCAAAACGAAAAAATGTCTTGAATGCTATTCGTAAACAAATATTGCTCTTAATATTGAAACATTCTCAAATGTCAACTACATGACTGCAGCTCTGCGCTCATTTCGGAGGCGTGGGCAGACGTCGCACTTAACTTATATGTAACTGGCCGGAAGTTTCCATCAACTACACGACTTGTTGCTGAGCTAATTAATAAACATAAATAATTATGGCTGCTACTCTTCCATAAAATTTTGTGAAGCTGAAGCATGATTGGGGTGTTATANAAAATTTTGTGAAGCTGAAGCATGATTGGGGTGTTATATGATGAGTTTTTAATTAGTATGTCAAAGTTACCGAAGTAGGTAGGTTTGTGCTTTTTCAGACACAGGAACGCGCATGCTCAGTAACAATTCGTCGTTGGGAAATAAAAAATGTTGTGGCGTCATGAAATGTAATGGAAGAAAACTTGTCATTGGCCATTTTTTTCATCAAATAATTCCATAGTAATGAGAGGTTATGCAGACGTCACAGGTTACAGTTCAATTAAATACAACATTTCAAAGAACATAGTGCTCAATCTAAAATAATTAATTATACTTCCAATAAAATATTGTTACAGCTTCGACTATACACGTGTTCCACATAATGTTAGGAAACACTATAGATAAAATAGTTGTCTACGTTTATCACAGCCTTTCACGCAATCATGCAAACGTGTATTAACACATTGTTACATTCACACATTTTTGCATTCCCGAATAAACGTCATGAATATTAACACATATGTATACAAATATTAATACATACTTGCATATATTATATCCATGTAGGTGAAGATACGTACATGCAAAACAACATATATTCCTATACATGCATAAATATATACACATATACCTATTATACATATGTACATACACACATTCTCTGTTCAAACAACATGCATAAACATTTGCATTCATATATGCATACACGCATGCATGCATACAGAAATACCTTCATACATGAATGCATGTGCGTGCATACACGCATTAATATATTTTTACAACGTATTATCTGATTCATTTTATATACATGTATATATACACATTATGTAATCGGCAACCAGGGACATGGTTTATAAATATACTATTACAATTGAGTTTTACAGTGATACACNATACACATTATGTAATCGGCAACCAGGGACATGGTTTATAAATATACTATTACAATTGAGTTTTACAGTGATACACTAATAAATAAATTGGGAAAAGACAATTCATTTATGTGAAAACAGAATTATAAAATTATACTATGTTGGCCTAGGTTTTTAACTGATTACGGCAACCCAAAAGGAAAATAATAGTTTTTACCCGATAGCCAAGAAGTAGGGTATTGTTTTGGAGTGTATCTGTGCAACTATCGCGCAGTTGCCACATTTCTGCTTTCCAGCGCCGATGTATGAAAATAATAACGTAATTTTAATCAAGTTGTAGCTTTAGAAATAAGTGTAGCTACGTACCACTTTTTGGGCTTGGCTGAGGGATCTTAATCGATCACCAAAGTTAAGCAACGTAACAGGCGGCACACATTTGGATGGGTGACCGTTTAGTGGCATAACATCTGAGCGCTTCCGGGCTTCGGAGGGCACGTTAAATGTTCGGTCCCGGTTGTTATCGATTATTAGTAGTCGTTAAGCCATTTCAGAGGTCCTTGAGTGAGTGGCCTGATAAACTTTGGCACCGGAGGAAAAAATATTTCGCTCACGTTCCCAGCCGTTGCAGAATTAGGTTTTGTTGNGAGGGCACGTTAAATGTTCGGTCCCGGTTGTTATCGATTATTAGTAGTCGTTAAGCCATTTCAGAGGTCCTTGAGCGGCCTGATAAACTTTGGCACCGGAGGAAAAAATATTTCGCTCACGTTCCCAGCCGTTGCAGAATTAGGTTTTGTTGNGGCCTGATAAACTTTGGCACCGGAGGAAAAAATATTTCGCTCACGTTCCCAGCCGTTGCAGAATTAGGTTTTGTTGTTATTCCACAGGAACCATACAATTTTCTGGGATAAAATGTATCCCATGTCCTATTCCAGGACCTAAAGTACCTACATACCAAATTTCATCACAATCCGTTCAGCAGTTATGGAGCTGAGTGGTAACAAATATACACACACACAGACTTTCGCATTTATAATATTACTAGGATATTACCACCCGTGAAATGTTCCCGAGAGCAACCCACCCAAATCTTTCCAGTACTCGTGCCAAGAGCTTATCGACGGCAGTAAAGTTGATGTACACAATGCTTTTAAGTTATGTCCAGCGTCTGAAGGTCGACGGTCCCAGTTACTCACAAGGTCTGACTAGTAGGGCTACGTACCCCGCGTCACAGACATTCCTGCCCTTGTGCCGTGGAATGTCTTTGGACCTTGATAGTTGGCCCGGCACGCACCCTACTCCCGCAGGCAACACCATCTCCTCGCCCCAGTTACATTATCAGAACGTGAAAGTCTGAGTATTTCAATGCCACAGTTAGAGAACATCCGATAAAAAAAATTCATCAGCGATATCGGGACAGGAATGTGTCTCTCTTCTCTTAGGCCGTTTGGCAAATGGAGGTGAGTGACAGGCCCAATTATTTGGCTAATTTTAGACTCAGGGTAATATCACAGTATTAAAAAAAACTTGCTTTACAATAACTCCTCCGAACCATAAAAGTCTTACTTACAAGTTCACTTGCAGGCACCGGGAATATGATATAAATGTAAAGTTGCCACTACCGCTGGACTTTATGCGCGTACATATTTTCTCGCTAAAGCATAGGTACTTTGCAGACTTGGAAGTCCCTCGGAAGTTCAGTAACAAAACTTAAATGGTGGAAATCTCCAAACAGAAAGTTGCAGTTTAGAAATTTGGACTAATTTAAAAGTCACTGCAAGTATCACTACGGAAGTCGAAAATCAGAGAGATAAAAAGTTCATGCCGCAGATTATTAAATTATATTTTCCAGATTAATTTTTTATTATATTTCCTTAAACTAAATTTAAAATAAACTTTTTTGGCGGAAATTACTTTGGACGCACATGCAACCAATGCCACCTGGCACGTATAGAGTTTGCATTCTCTTTACTTGCATTTTATAACACCTAATTTTCTGTTGACAATATTGATAAATTAAGAACAAACTTAAGGAATGAGTACTTCTGAAGAATTTAATCAAAAATAGACATGACTGTTGAAGGGAGCGCAATAAAATGTTCTTCAGACTAAGTGGGCCTTAGCGGTTGTGCGGTTAGCGCGTGCACTTCATACCATGTGCCTCGTATACTGTATGATTGTTTCAGTAAAATACCTAAACAANTTGTGCGGTTAGCGCGTGCACTTCATACCATGTGCCTCGTATACTGTATGATTGTTTCAGTAAAATACCTAAACAATAATGTACTTTTAAACTCCTACATAGTATGGTAAATGTGCCATATATATAAGGCTGCCAATATATAAATTATTAGAGTCGGTATATAAATCATGTATTATATTCTTTCCTGAAAAAAAGTAAGAAATATGCCTTTCATGTAAACTATCTGATGAAAATTATCCGTACACCCCTCTGTAAAAGTAAATTCCCGCCTAGATGTCACTACGGCCGCCGCTGCCGCAAAAAAAAAGAAGCAGTGGGCTCGAAAGTCGATATTCATCATTTAAGGTGTCGACTGTGCACGGGGGGAGGGGGACATTCCCAACTGCGCGTTCACCCCTCCACTAGGGGGCTGGTACCTCACACCCTCCCGGTTAAAAACAAATTCAAGCGTAATCAAGAAAAGAAAGACAGCCCTCCCGACCAATCTTTCTCTTCAAGTGTTTCAAACACCTTTTCAATAAAGATTATACTTTCCCATCCTCTGCTCTAGTATGTATCTTTTTCTACTTCATAAATTGCATGCTATTGTTAAATTATTTTCTGTCGAGGGATTTTTGCGGTGTCAATGCNTAGGGGGCTGGTACCTCACACCCTCCCGGTTAAAAACAAATTCAAGCGTAATCAAGAAAAGAAAGACAGCCCTCCCGACCAATCTTTCTCTTCAAGTGTTTCAAACACCTTTTCAATAAAGATTATACTTTCCCATCCTCTGCTCTAGTAGGTATCTTTTTCTACTTCATAAATTGCATGCTATTGTTAAATTATTTTCTGTCGAGGGATTTTTGCGGTGTCAATGCCGATTTTCTCCCCTCCCTTTGGAGATCAGTTAAGGTTAGCAAGGGAGGTAACCATGGCCCCAATTGCGGCGATGTTTGCCCAGTCCTCCAATCCCAGAAAAGTCACGAGAATGTGCCCTTGTAGTTATAATCTTCCCTGCATGCTTAGGCGTATGGGACTCAGCTCTGAGATGCACTTAGGTCCCTTTCCTTCCTTAGACCTTCGACTCTCCCCATAGATTTAAGAAAGGTTAGAAAAATATGTTGGTCAGTGCTACACGATATCGGAATAATGGGTGGAGCAAGGGCGCTCAGAGACTTGGAACGTGCAGCAGTTATTAGTAGCCGCATCAGTGAGCAATCCTCTGGGTCTTTTCCGCTCTTCTCAAGTTGTCTTAGTCAATCGTCGGGGACATGATTGTGAAATGAGAACGGGAAGGCACAACCACTACAAAACTATGACCTAGGCTACGTGTGATGACCGACAGGAACCATCGAGCATTCAAGAACGTAGTACGGAAACATCGCATGCCACCATGTTATACTATCACCCCTTGAATTCCGCAGTTTCCACTAACTGTGCAGTTAGCACCATGACTGTGCGCCGGGAGTTNTGTTATACTATCACCCCTTGAATTCCGCAGTTTCCACTAACTGTGCAGTTAGCACCATGACTGTGCGCCGGGAGTTATGAAGATTGGGGTTGAAAGCTCAGGATCGCGCCCATAAATTTTACCTGTGAACGTGGGGTGCCCCATCCGGTGGGGTAAAGAGCGCCGCTTCTGGAATGTGAATGACTGGAGACGGGTGATTTGGAGTGATTGATCACGTTATACCATATGGCAGTCAAGTGGGAGTGTTTGGGTGTGGCGAATATCAGGTGAACGCCACATACCCGCCTGTACAGTGCCCACGGTTTAATTTGGCGGAGGTGGGGTGACATTATTGGGACGATTCTCATGGGAGGGAGTTGGTCCTCTCATAGTACCATGGGGCACATTAAAGGCGGAAGGCTACAAAGACATTTTGGGTGGCTGCGTGTTGTTTACGGTATAAAACCAGTTCAGAGATAACTGTGTCTTTCAGCATGATAGTACTTCCTGTNGGGTGGCTGCGTGTTGTTTACGGTATAAAACCAGTTCAGAGATAACTGTGTCTTTCAGCATGATAGTACTTCCTGTCATAAAACGCAGTCTGTTTGTGAGTGGTTTCTGGACAATAAGGTTTCGGAAATGGACCTCAGAACCATCGAACATCTCTGGAATAAAATTATATGGCTAACTGCGCGCCAGACCACAACGATCCACATCACTTACTACACTTGTTACAGCTCTGCTGGAAGAATAGTCAGCCATTTCCCCGAAGATGTTCCAGCAGCGTTAGAGCTGTAATGTTGGCCAAGGGTAGGACCAGCCTGCATTAATACCCGCTACTGGGCAGTTTATCGCAGGGACACTTTTAAAACAGTTTCGCGTGGATGTTCGCATACTTTTGATCTAATAGTTTACCTGGAGGTGCCATGCCTGATAAGCAAATGCNGGGTGGCTGCGTGTTGTTTACGGTATAAAACCAGTTCAGAGATAACTGTGTCTTTCAGCATGATAGTACTTCCTGCCATAAAACGCAGTCTGTTTGTGAGTGGTTTCTGGACAATAAGGTTTCGGAAATGGACCTCAGAACCATCGAACATCTCTGGAATAAAATTATATGGCCAACTGCGCGCCAGACCACAACGATCCACATCACTTACTACACTTGTTACAGCTCTGCTGGAAGAATAGTCAGCCATTTCCCCAAAGATGTTCCAGCAGCGTTAGAGCTGTAATGTTGGCCAAGGGTAGGACCAGCCTGCATTAATACCCGCTACTGGGCAGTTTATCGCAGGGACACTTTTAGAACAGTTTCGCGTGGATGTTCGCATACTTTTGATCTAATAGTTTACCTGGAGGTGCCATGCCTGATAAGCAAATGCACTAGCACAATAAATTTCCAAACAATTTCTCAAAGTGTGCTAGTGCTCCAGAGTAACAGAGTCCGGAATATATCACATGACACAGGTGATTCCAGACGAATGTTAAAGCAGTTTTTCAATATGTGCCACACTATCAACTCTCCTATTGAAGTGATGTGTTGCCCTACAATTGGATGAAGTATGAAAAATAGAAGTAGTCCATAGACTCTAAATCTGAATCAGTGATAATTTTACTGTTTCAATCAGTTAACAACACCTTACTGATTTAACAGGCACTTTAAATAATTCAACTTATAAATTAGTGTAAAAATGCCTGCTTTCCCTCTCTTATTGATTTAGTGACATTTTCCACTGCATCAGCCAATTTTTTCACTGTTTTTCAATGATTTGTTTTTTGACTAATGGATAAGTTAAACAAAATTTAAAATGGCCATTTAAAAATTTCAAATAAAATATCAACGCATAAACTAATATAACCAATAAAAATACTCTCTAAAATGCGAGTTTTGTCTTTTATGACACCTTTTACGAAGTTTCCGTTTTTTACGTCTTTCATTGCGTTTCCATGTAATCATCACGGCCGACGCTCGGTTTTGAAGGTTTGAACTGCATTTAATGTGGTGAAGTATTCATACGTACTATTAGTTTTAAAATCCTGACGTTACCAATTATACTTAAAACGAAAAGAAAGGACACGACATTTTAAACCTCACTTTCGATGAATAGCTTTAACATATATATTTTCCATCTTGCCATTAACAATTACTTCGCAGCTAGATGGTAAGACCGCGGTCTACGACAACAGAATGAGAATGGCGTGGGATTAATCCCAAGCAGCCGCAAACATTTTTTCATTTTTAAATTAAAGAAAATTGCGCTTAATAAATAGTAACTATCGGAAATATGTTTATATCACGTAATTTTTGCCTAAATTCAATTAAAAAAAACTATATTTCATTTATTGCACGCAGTCGGCCGGTACTTATTCATTCAGTGAATTAGTTTCACGTCACTTATTCAATCAGTGAAATTATTCAACTTAAAAAGCTAGTGGTTTTCCACTGATTATATGTGGAGTCATTTTCAGTGATTTTAGTAGTTGAATGTCATAGCGAATCAGTGGTTTTTCACTGATTCTAATTGAGAGTGTACGTCACACAGTCAGAAATATTGAGGGTGAAATATTTTCCCGCTCTCTAAATCATATTTTTGTAATAATTACTTCACCTTTTTTTTAATTATTTGATATATGTTAAAATTAAAAACCATTGAAAATTGATTTGGCCATAACAGCCATGTCATGCAAAACTATTATTCAAATAAATAAGAATGTTTTGTTGGTTCAGTGGCCGTATTTTTAACCTTTTAAAGTAAAAGTTTTTAAATTCTGTATTGTATACCTTAAAAATATGTTTTCCAGACTACCCTGAACAGGCCACACCATACCTTATGTCCTAAATAGGTTCTAAGTGTGTTTTGTATGCAAAACTACATGCAGTTATACTACTGCTGATGGTAGGCCTGTAAATATTTTTAAAAACATATATTACTGACGGACGTTTCCTATCACCGGTATGTTTCTCCGGGGTTCTTCTATTTCCCAAAGCTTTAGGAGCTTCCACGTACTTCTCTTGTACTTCATTCTCCTATTCATTTATTGATTCTTTCTCAATTTTAGGGACTCATTTCACGTTATTCTTTAACCTCTTCATTGACCGTGTCCTATATAAGAGACGTCGCACAGAGAGTGAATGTAATGACCCACACTGTACTCCTCAGAAGACAGCACACGTTAAGAAAAGTCCCTCGCCTGTACGAGAGATCATTCGTTGATGGGACTATATTCCAACTTCTCATGAACATCTGCTGCCAATACAGTCAAATATAAACTAATTTGTATTGATCCCGATATATGACAGGGCGTGTTACTGATACTAATACGGTTTTAGACAACACAATTTATTTGTTGCAATGTTAAAGTTATATCTTCATTTGTGACTCAGAGAGATAAAGAGCGCTATTCAGGCGTCATAAATAAAATAGGTTAAAATGTCCAGTAAAAATATTTATTGAATTCAATTTATTAAACTAAAAATCACGAATATAATTGGTTAAACCGCAACAAATCTTCTTCATATTGTTGTACACTTTATTTTTAAAAAAAATTTTGCGTCATTATTTTGTAATATGTTTAAATGTGTGGACACAACTATTGTATTATGAGATTACTTCCATTAATATTATTAGAAAAGCTGTTATCAGCGATTAAAATTTTGGATTCAAGAAAATACAAAACATGTTAAAAACTAAAATCACGAAGGAATATGAGACAATCAAGAAAATGAAAGAGTCTGTGGACAACAAACGAAATATATCTAAATGAAAAAGTGGTATCCCAGTTATAAATGCAAATAAAAAATTCGGCAGGTGATTTAGAGATACGTTATAAGAAGGCACAAACAATTTAAAACCATGGAACTAACAACAGACTTCAATAATTGAAACTTAACGAATAGAAAGGAAGGTTGTGTATGATGACCCTACATCTNTAAAATTTTGGATTCAAGAAAATACAAAACATGTTAAAAACTAAAATCACGAAGGAATATGAGACAATCAAGAAATTGAAAGAGTCTGTGGACAACAAACGAAATATATCTAAATGAAAAAGTGGTATCCCAGTTATAAATGCAAATAAAAAATTCGGCAGGTGATTTAGAGATACGTTATAAGAAGATGGAACTAACAACAGACTTCAATAATTGAAACTTAACGAATAGAAAGGAAGGTTGTGTATGATGACCCTACATCTNATGGAACTAACAACAGACTTCAATAATTGAAACTTAACGAATAGAAAGGAAGGTTGTGTATGATGACCCTACATCTGTGTCAGATAATGTTTTACTGTATTCAGTTCAGTTACAGAAACTAAACATATTTTGCGATTGCATATGCCACTGAATCCATTGAAATGAAACCATCGGCAGGGATGCACGTGGTGGTGTGGTAAACGAGTTACCCACCACGAACGTCGTACTGCTTGAACAGTGAACACGTGTTAACGACAGTGAAAGAGAGCGAGCATATCCTCCCGTAGTCTATTGTAGATTTAGCCCGNTGAACAGTGAACACGTGTTAACGACAGTGAAAGAGAGCGAGTATATCCTCCCGTAGTCTATTGTAGATTTAGCCCTTACAAAACACAGTGCATAATGCGTGTCCCTTCTCACACAGAGAAACGCGACCATAAACCTCTTAACCACTTCTACGNTGAACAGTGAACACGTGTTAACGACAGTGAAAGAGAGCGAGCATATCCTCCCGTAGTCTATTGTAGATTTAGCCCGTACAAAACACAGTGCATAATGCGTGTCCCTTCTCACACAGAGAAACGCGACCATAAACCTCTTAACCACTTCTACGNTACAAAACACAGTGCATAATGCGTGTCCCTTCTCACACAGAGAAACGCGACCATAAACCTCTTAACCACTTCTACGGCTATCCAATAGAAATGTGCGTGCTGAGTTACCTCTACAAGAACCACCCGATGGCGTTTGGCTGGAATTGGATTATATGCTCAATGTCCGATGAGAACTATTTGAGTCTGAGCTATCGCCNTCAATGTCCGATGAGAACTATTTGAGTCTGAGCTATCGCCAGCACCAGTAACTTATCTCTCGAGGCCGAAACCTTAGGACTACGGTACAGGAGAAAAATGATCAACCTGCACCCTCCGAAGAACTCCACTACTATGATGGCCATGAAGAATGAATGATTTTAGAGGCCAAGAAAAGCATTACCCTGCGTTTGGAAATACTTTATTGCCTGTACAATCTTGAGTTATTTTGTAAGATTCTCTAAGTAACATTCCCTTATTCGCTTTCAACGCTCCTGCGTATATTATATGGTTTCTTGCCTGTTCTGCTTCTCAACAATATATGAGATATTTAGACTCTGTATTGGTCTGGTATCATCTTCAGGAAGTCCCTATAATGAACAAGTCTCTTCTAGCATTCTGGGTCGTCGTTTCCAAAGTCACCCAAATACGGTAGAGAAAACTCGCGTGTACACAAAAAAAAACTAACAAAGTACTTCGAAATCTATCTCAGACAGTGTATGAACTATAGATTGAATGCACTGCGAAACAGTTTCAATTGAAGTGTACGGTGGTGTTAAAATACCCACTATCACTATAGCAACATACAAGTGTCCTGCTTCGTATCTATCAGCGAAGACAATGCAGTCGCTTACTGTCAGGACGTTGAAGGTTTTTTCTTTGTGGGAAACCACGCAGGTTACCTGGAAGCGCCAGCCCATTTCCCGGGAGGACCTACTACTGTCCCTCCCACCACCAAGCCAGTGGAACTGCCAGCGGCTGCTGCCCCGTCCCAGTTCAGCTCGGCAGGCTGTGAACACTTGGGCCGGTATAAAACGCGAGCTGGTGCTTCCCGCCATGATTTATCGTCGCTGGCGAGACTTGGAAAATACGTGGAGTGGGAAATGAGATCCGACGATGGCCAAGCGGGGTTATCAGTCGGACACACGCCACGTGCTCCGAGCGTGTGTTGCAGCGCTCGCGTGATGGATCTGAGACGCCCGCAACGTCGTTACTCAGCTGAGAATTATTTTCGCCCCAGACAAGCTGCCAGTCCGCGAGTACTCGCACGTTACCGTAGCAGTCACATGTAAGAGAACTTTCATCTGTGAAATGGCTTGCGAATGAAGAAGGCATCTTACACAGTTTCCTTTCATACATTCAACACCAAGAAAATCGGATTCCAGAGGGTATTTTCAACGTATCGAAAAATAAATAAATAGCACATAGTCGTATAGACAAAAACAAGCAGAAGCAGCATTAATGTATATATGCCGAAACGGGGACATGCATCATGCAACAGGAGGTAGGAGTTTTCTGACATATTGGTAGGCACGGACGGTGGCTATGTTGTTCAAAAATTCATAAGTCGTGAAAGAAGATTAGGGGCTCTTAGCGAAATGTGCCACTTAATCCTCAGAGCAGAGGAGGATTCGAGACTGCGAGTCATGGTAAGAGGACAGGGGAGGATCAGCNCCCACCAGACCCCCCTCTTCATTTGTTTCTCTGTATAGAACTCAGCCGGTTTTTTAATCTTCTATCATTATTGAACGGAAGGATCTGTGTTATATCAGATGGGACTTTTGGCTACTATCCATGATCTGTAAACGTCGGAGAAACGTAAAGATGGAATGTATGAAATAATTAGAAATATAGACTGTATACAATAAATAATTAATTAAATTTATATGTACATAATGTGTGAATTTGATTTCTTATTCCGACCATTCTGCTTCTCTGAAAGACTTATTTATTCAGTTGTGTTTAGAAGCGATTGCGAGAGTCTGTTATAAATAAAATTTATGCGAGTGTGTGCAGGAGGGGCCATGGTAGGATATGAAGTATTATTTATGCTTTACTCGGGTCGTAATTTAGTGGTTAATAGGAAAATTCAATTAATTTGTATGAGTGGGGCGATAATTTAGATTATGTAAGGCCAATGTTTAATTTGGTTGAGAGGAGTGATGGGGATAGCAGGGTGAGTGTGTGAGGTAAATGTTATATGTTCCTCTATGTTTAGAATTTTAAGACCAAGGGGTGGGAGATGGTGAGGGTGGTGGTGTGGATGGGAGAGGTTGAAAGGTTTGTGTGAATAATGAGAGGCGATGAGGATGGTTGTGGCGTGGGGGTCAGTGAGGTTTGTGAGGGTGGTGATGGGTGGTAAGGTTTTGATTAGTAAAGAGGTGAGAATGGGGGTAATAGGATGGAAAGGAGTGAGGGTGTGAGGGGTGGTGATTTGGGGAGAGCGTTGGTGAAGGTTGGTGGAGAAGGGTAGGTTTGGTGGTGTGGTGTTTGGTGGGAANGGGTGGTGATTTGGGGAGAGCGTTGGTGAAGGTTGGTGGAGAAGGGTAGGTTTGGTGGTGTGGTGTTTGGTGGGAAGGTGAGGGAGGTAAGGGTGAGGCGGTTGTGATGTTTGTCGTGGAGGAGAGGAGGAGGTAGCGGTGTGTGGACGTGGTCGGTGCAAGATCTGATCGGAGGAGGGGGCCATGTCCGTTTATCCTCCCCCTTCCGCTTGACCATCCTCGGAGTCTCGAATCCTTCTCCAATGCTCTGAGTATTAAATGGCTCATTCCCTTGAGAGCCTCTAATCATCTTGCCCGACTGAGGATTTTTCGGCCCTTGCTTCGAGAAGCTCCGATTCAGCTTGCCTCATTTTTCCATTTTTTTTGNTTGCCCGACTGAGGATTTTTCGGCCCTTGCTTCGAGAAGCTCCGATTCAGCTTGCCTCATTTTTCCATTTTTTTTGTTATTTTTTTTTTAAATTATTTTTGGGCGAAATGTTTAATTTCGGGTGTGTTTTTGGAGTGAAACAGNTTTTTTTTGTTATTTTTTTTTTAAATTATTTTTGGGCGAAATGTTTAATTTCGGGTGTGTTTTTGGAGTGAAACAGACAATTTTGATGCATAATGAATGTCCCCGCTTCGGCATATTTATACTATTAACATTATTTTCAGTTCTGTGGATTGATGGTGACACGATTATGAGTGCTGGAACTCGCAACAGAAGGATGTTTCTTTGATAATCGGAATGCAGAGACTTTACACCATTATAAATTTACTACACAAGACATTAAACTCTTTTTTATTTCACTAATATTTTTGAAGTTTTCTACATGTATTTTTTTACACTCCGGTGGATATCAGTTTTGTTCCTTACAGAATACTAATATCCACTGACAGGTTTTCTGGCATATCGTTGACTCGACTGTCATGGGCTTTAAATTTTAATACATAATCTCACCGCAACTGAACGCATATGGTGGGACGCGTGTTTCAATAAACGTTTGCATTAGAATGTGTTTGCTTATTGCAGTATTAACACTTCTTAAAAATTTTACTCCTTCGGCTTCACTTCACGTGGTCACGACATAAAATTGTTTTTTTTTATCATCGAATTCTAAATTATGATGAAACGTTTAATTTTGCCAATATCCTTGAAAATCATATTGAAGAAAATTTCTAATACGCTGTAATTAAACATGCAACAACTAAAGGCATCTTAGTTTACACTCTCAGTAGTGAACCATACAATGTCAGTCATTTAAAAGTTAAACCAGAAAATTTACTTTGATGTTAGTAGGCATTTAAAGTAAAGTAACATTTCGAAAAATTGTAATTAGGGAATGTTGAAATTATTTTATTTAAAAATTGAGTGTTCAAATGACACCAAAAAGCAGAATATTCTGCAAGTTTCCTGCACCGATTACCTGTATATCAATTCAGGTGGCGTGTGGCGGGATAGTTGGTTGGTTACTAATGTATCTGCTGGATTCTCTGTACGTAAGTGTTCTGAATACGAATTTTGCAGTGTTTGTTATGTTATTATATTAAGGAAACTTACATATTAAAAATGGTTTTCGCTACTAAACTGAAAAAAAGAAAAATTATTTACTTGTAAATAAAGAAGTATAACATAGACAACATTAATTCTCCAGTAATGCAACGGGATCCAAATTTACCACGTTTATACAAAAAGTCACACGCGAATCTTTAACGTTATCGCAAAATACTACGTGAAATAACATCTTGTTTTGCCATAAACGTCTTTTTTTGTTGTAAACTGTTTTATTTGTTGTAAAATGTGCCTGTAAATATAACTTAAATTATACTCCTCCAAATTCTACTCCCGTGAATGAATTAAGATATTTTAAAATTACATATGCCTTGTTTTGAAATGTAGAAGAAAGAAAAAATTAATATATAAAAATATTCACCCATGTTTGTGAGAAATTCAACATTATGAAGGGGCCATCAGGAAGGAAAGAAATATATTACGCAAATAACTAAAATTATTAAAGATAAATTAGTGCAGTTTCAAAGCAATGCAACAACGTAACGTGCAGAAAGAAAGGTATGTAGTTAGGCCTTCAAAGGTTAAATAAGAGCCACTACGAAGAGTGGCACCAAATCAAACAGGTCTTGAATGTGTTCCTGGGGAATATTCTACTAAGTTGCTTCTACCCGAGACTACAGTTCATCGATACTGACTGCCGGATGAGAATGACTAACTCGTTGCTGAGTGGGCGTATCTTAGAAATGTTCAATAGGTGACATATCGGGCAAACGTGCAAGTCAGGGAAGAAGCTGTATCTGCCTTATATCGAAAATGGGCTAGATTTTCTGGCAGCATATGGTCGGTCGATGTCTTGTTAGAACACTGCAGGAGTGTGTTCAAGGAAGGGTACGACTGCCGCCTCCACAACTTCCCTGATGTAGCGGTTACTGTTGAGAGTGCCCATAATACGTAGCAGCCGAGGTCGCCCATCTTACTTCATGGCTATTCAAATCATCACGCCCATCCTTCCAGCAGTATGATGCTGGATAATGCACTATGGAAGATGGCGCTCACCTTGATATCTTCAAATGCTATTACGGCCATCACTGTAATCCAAACTGAAGCCAGACTCATCCGAAAACACGACATGTTGTCATTCTGCACACCAGTGGGTATGTTTGTGAGCCCATTGTAGCTTGTGGCGTTGATGGTTCAGGATCTAGGGAATCTTCCGTAAAGGAAGGCATGCACGCAGTCCTCCGCAAAGCAGACGCCATCGCCGTCGAACCATGGAAGCAAACTATGTCAGGACGTTTGCAGTGTTTCTACTTTTCGCTAACATTCGAGAGGAAGCACTGCTTCAACACGCGCATCTGTCGCATCATTATGCCTCGTGTAAGTATACATTTCGCGGTGTGAAAATCCTTCTTCGCTAAATTTGATCATTCTGCCCCGTTAAACCTTAGTATCGTTCTTAATAGGTGCTCTTTTATTTCGACGAGACATACTGACTCGAGTAGAAACGTTCAGAACTTACTGACGATGAAATATTTGCCTAGACCCTCAAAAGTCCTCTGTTTATACGCTTTTACACGTAAGTTCATATTGAGCGCTGCTGCGTCTACATATTTGTAATCGTTCTCAAAATATATTCACTTGCATATCTCACCCTACTTTCCATGTCCTGTTATTTTAGTTTTATTTATACGTTTGCTTCACGGTGTTGCACTTTTCACACACGTGNACCCTACTTTCCATGTCCTGTTATTTTAGTTTTATTTATACGTTTGCTTCACGGTGTTGCACTTTTCACACACGTAAGTGTATTTAAATAAATTTAACAAATAAACATTGATTTTATTGAAGTTATGTTGACAAAACAAGATTAGATGGAAAACAAAATTGAAAGTTTGCAGCCAACAAAACCTGCATTTGAATTGACTCAAAATTTTTTTTTTTTTGTGTTCTGAGAAAATCTAACTTAACAGCAAATTTTGTTAAAAACAACAGCGTGCGTTCCATTTCATTAAACGGAAAAATGTTGGTTCCCTGCATCATTCTTCTAGCACCCTCGCCCCCCTTAATATTTTTTGCTGTAGCCCGCCTGCGAGTTTCGCTAGAGTATGCCTTCTGACGAAGAAATATCTTTAGGGACGCGGGACGCGTCAATATATTTTTTAAATTCTCCGAAACTTACACCACCGTCTCTAAGGAAACTTACATCTGTGTCTTTGCAAACGAAAACTGTTACACTTTNAATTCTCCGAAACTTACACCACCGTCTCTAAGGAAACTTACATCTGTGTCTTTGCAAACGAAAACTGTTACACTTTCCACATGCTTTAACCCCAAAGAATTTGTCAGTGTTTTTAAATAATTACCTAAAGGTATAAAATAAATAAAATAAATAAATAGGCAAATTCAGGCCAAAAATATACAACATTGAAACATAAAACCTTTTTTTAAATGAACTTGTGAGTGCTTAAAAAAAAGGAGGAGGGTATACGCCACTAATAATAGCGTAAATTTTCAGTTTTTTTAAACCAATGATGTTTAAAAAGGGCACTTTATGTAAAAATATAAAAATCGGAGGCCATTTACAAATTTGTGGCTCCATATAAAGAAGAATATTTAGAAATTTGGAACTAATTTTTTCTGCAAACAGTAGTCTGCAAGGGATACTAGAACAATGAAAAACATATTCCTACTACTTGACGCTGAATTTAACATGAGGCCGCCAGTAAGTATCAAATACTTTAAAAACATTTATTTGAAATTACACATTGTAGTTTTTTTTTGCGGTAACGATTCCCAGCAACCTGCAAAAAATAACGCCATTTGCCCGTAGAATGAGAATCTTTCAAAAGGCACACTGAACGATTCTGCTCCTATCTGACAGTTCAATTCTAAGCAAAACATGAATAAATTACGCAACCCAAAATCAGTTGAACTTGTACACACGGTAGTCTTAGTTTCCTCAAGCGTGAACCGCACGGGCCTACAGGATACTCAAATCTGTTCCGTCAGACCACATTTACAGTTTATTTGGTGGTTCGTCAACTCCACAATTTCTTACATTCCGGGTAGTTTAAGGCGGCTTACAAACTTGTCTTTACGTAAAATTACAGTTAAAATTGACACACAAATTCACAACATTTGCCAACATTCGAAACTTGAAATATCGAAGTCCGAAATAGACACTCTACCAACATCGGCCAAGTACATACCAATTAAATACATTTAATAATGTTGCCTTCCTGAAAAACTAAACATAAGTTTGATTTGCAAATACTGTAAATAGAGCCAGTTTAACAACATATATTCGTATTAGTCACTACCAACATACCTCTTTCTCTCTCAGTTTTTATGTCATATTATCTATGATAATATTATTATAACTGTTTAAAAAACGTTTTATTCAACCAAAAATAAAGAACGTTTATGTTAATGGCAATATAAAACGCTCTATATGCATGATTAATTTATGAGACAAACATACATGTTTTACACGGTTTTTTTTTCTTCAGTGTTTTTATTCTGAATGTGTGAAGATATCGTGAATAAACTATATACACTTTTCGTGCCTAAGTGGTAGTCCCCTAGTCACTGATACCTCATGTCACGGTTATATCGCACGGCTTCTGGGCCAAATGAGAGCCTGTTACTCAAGCAGGCAAGTCTGATAGGCAACAAGCGACTGGAGAAGTTGTGACAGGTAGAACAATTTCTGCTACCAGGCTGTCAGATTGAGTCACACTTTTTCCGAAAAGCTGACGAGTAAAATATAGCTAGTCTAAAACAAAGCAGTCCCTAAAACTGTCAATGAACTGTATAAAGGAAATAATTATCGCACGTAGTACTGAACCTTGAATTTAATAGCAGGGAACGAGAGTTTGAAAAACTGGTTGACATGTGATCGGTAAACATTAAACCATGTTTTCTAGAAAATTAATAGCAAGTCATTATTTCACATCACTTTTGGTGAATCTTATAACCGTAGCATCAACAGCTGCCAGAAGTTTAAAAACAGATCATTTTGATACTGCATAAGGATGTTCTTACATCTATTTTCAAAGAAAATTAAATGGTTCTGAAAATCGGACAAGACGCTGTCCAGGATTCAGCTGTATTTTCTTAGCCTAAAGTTATTAAAGTTTTAGCAACGAAAAAAAAAATGTGATTTTATATTTGTACTACGTATTGTTCAACTTGCAAACATTATCTGCAACAACTTTTTCCTGAGATAAATATTTCTTCGATCGCATGGTTTTGTGCAAAATCACATGTCAAAATCCAAATTTTACTGTTCTTGTAACGCACAAGTAAAAAAAACCTAATTATTTGCAAAAATGTTAAAAGGCAGCTGAAATGTCTTGTCTTAAGTCACTTTTATGGTATGCTCAGAAAATGTTATTTCACAATAATTCAGGGACAGCCATAAATTAAAATATCCAAGAATTCCGTTACTTTTAACAATATTTTGAAATTAACGTTAAAAAAAAACCTACAGTTTTTGTATACTCCAATAAAACTAATTGAGTTTCAAATTCAGGGAGCGTCTTGAAAAATAAACCTGTAGGGGAACGGTATTTTAGTCCGGACGGTAACACCAAAAAGAAAAAAAGGTCGATGACCATAATTGCGTGTAAAAACGTGATTTAAAAAAATCTAAACTTTTAGTATCTGTAACACAACACTGAACAGTGTATACATCAACACCTGAAGTCATGAACCTGTTATTCCTAGTACCTACGTGCTTTATAGACCCGAAATGCAATTTCTCGAATATCGATCAAGATATTTCACACGTCAAATAATATTTTGAAAATATTGTTTTACAATTTTAGTAAAGATTCGTCAGTGACTTTTATCATAATCGTGTACTATTTGGAGCCAGTGTCCTTCATTCAGTAATATTGTAATTGAAATTACGATATTTCTTAGGTGGAAATGAATTAAATTTCTTGACTTGTTTACGCTTAAGTCTCTCAACTAGTTTTGAAAATAAGAATTATTTGAAAGTAAATATATTGAAAATATAATACAGTTCGCATTCAGAACATTGCCGATGAGGAGCCCATTCCTCTCTAAGTAAACAATCACACATGTGCAGAATATTCTCCTTTTTGTGGGATCTTTTGAACACTTAATTTAAATTGAAATATTTGTAATTTTCCTTAGATTGTTTTAGATTTTGCTTAATATGCGTATTAAAATACACTTTCATTTGTTTAATATGTTTATTAATTATAGAACAAATACCTATAACTTCACAGATAAAAATGTGAAAATGATGTAAAATATGAGCAATATAAAATACATTTTGCTCTTAAAAATAAAAACCCATTTATTAATCTGAATGGCTCCTTACATGAAAGTCAATTTTGTGTTTTAGCTTGGAGATTACATCCATTAATATAGAGCACGTCATGCAGTTCACTTTTGAGAGTGTACACTACCGCGCTCTTAGTTTTAGCACGTTTTATGACAGCTTTAAAGTAATTATGAACAATTTATCTTTCAAGTTATTTGGCAATACTATACCTCATCTAGGATAAGCATAAAGGGTTATGACCGCTCATAAAGAACATTTAAATGTTGTGGCTGCGTGTAATTAAGGCGACAGATGAAAACTTAAAATAATTTTCATGGCACAACAAACAGTCGATTTGCGATGAATACGATTATAAATGCATACGTGCTGCCATGTGCGTTCTGCTGGGATGTGATTATTTCTATCAAAGCAATGGGATCGTAGTCGATAAGCCAGAAAACCCATCACAGAGGAGATTAATTTTCGGCACTAAATGGTGCTGTTTTCCCCTGGAGTATAAAACATCATATGGGCAGCTTTAATAACCTTAGTATTTTCGCTTAGTCTATCACAAAATGTAACATTTTTAGGAAAGTTAAATATTTGCATGGGTATGGCGCAACTCCGTTATCAGTATGCATAATATTGCAGTAGAATTATATTCACAGTTTGCCCATTAATTTGTTTGATCAGCTCTTCCCCGTGTTGATAGCGCGCAGCTTTAGCGGCATTAACGATTGACCACACTCATTTTAAATCCTGTATGAAGTGCATTGTGCACCAACTGGAACGAGCCTATAAACCGTTTTCTGGCTGAAGGGCATCTGTGGTGAATTTTCGATATGCAGTTGTTCAGTATTCGAGTCCAAAATTATTTTCCCAGGAAAATATGTATGGTAAAGCCGTACTCATAATTAATTTAAACAAAATTTTACATATTTCATGCTCACATTTTTTATAATTATAAATAACAGATCATACAACCCCAACAAATTGTGATTTTCACTCTATTTTGATATAATGAAGTAATTTATTAGTAATGACCCAATCATTTCGCGTTGTAGAACGATGTTACAAAACTTCAGTCATATACAAACTAAAACAGATCTCATATACTCATTGACCGCTGCCACAGTTATAACTCGGGACGCCAGATTTTGACGAAAAGAGTTCCCTTATAGTTCTATTTCAAAACACTTTAACTTATCTCTTTACTGAATATTTTAAACCGGTACAGGTCTTAGGTGCGCGTCCGCAAATCGTAGACATAAATTACCGGAGTGTTGTAACCTAATTCTGATTGACCCAGTATAATACCACACCCTCCTTACAATGAATACAGTAAGTGCACGTGGAATATGGAAGTTTTGCCTGCGCAAAAATATGTTTACGAATATCAGGTGTTCCTAGTCATACCCAGAGCCCTGTTCAACTTGGTCAAACTAAATTGAAGCCACCGATGTTCTACAAGTTTACTATTGGTTCTGAGTCCTGAGGAGGGAAGTACCGTAAGAGCCGAGTTCCTAAGAAACACATTATGCTAACTTATAGGCCTACGTGCTACTTTTGTGAAACTTAGTCTCTATTTATTAAAATAAAAAAAAAGGCGATGGCTACAGTTACGTGTGAAAACGTAATTAAAAAAATATAAACCCTTAGTATATGTAACACGACACTGAAAAGTGTATACATCAACACCTGAAGTCATGAACCTGTTAGACATNAAACACATTATGCTAACTTATAGGCCTACGTGCTACTTTTGTGAAACTTAGTCTCTATTTATTAAAATAAAAAAAAGGCGATGGCTACAGTTACGTGTGAAAACGTAATTAAAAAAATATAAACCCTTAGTATATGTAACACGACACTGAAAAGTGTATACATCAACACCTGAAGTCATGAACCTGTTAGACCTAGTACGTGCTTTTTAGACGACGGATAGTAATGGGAGTGAGGATGGGGTAATAATGGATTAGGACCAGTGGTTGCTCCCAATCCTTTCTTCCCTGAAACTAGTGTTCGGTGCAGTGTTAGAATGCCATCAATCAGATGATCGAGAAATCACGGAAAGAAAACCACGTGTAACGAGGAGATGGGAGGATCGCCAGCGATACGTGTAGGCAGCACGAACCAAGGAAGCAGTGCGCTAGAGCTCAGCCTACAAACATGACCCGCAAGGATCGTTCATTTCTTAGCCTGCAGGAATAAATTTCCAGGTGGAACTTGTGGCCTCTGTGTGTTTAAATGGCGAGATAAGTTCCTGCTCGGAACTCTGAACTCTACTTCCTACCTTCGTCCTCTACATGTTAACTGTAACTTAACTCTGAAGAGCAGAAAATAATTTGTAATAAAATAAGTGGAAGGGAAGTTGTTATACTCAAACTTCGTCCTAAAAAGAAGTGAAGAAATTATTTAATTTCGTCTAAGTGTAGAAACATGTTTGTAACGGGACGTTACAAAATACGTAGGCCTCGTTTGCTAAAAACGCGTAAAGCCATAATCCTTACTATTTCGAGAGAAAATAACCAAACTATATAAACAAATCACGGTTACAAGTGATTTCAGATAATTTAGAGCTACATGATTTGATGAAACTACGTTAAGAGAAAAAACAAGGGCGGCTGTTCTTTGAACACTTCATAATTTTTTCTAAGTACAACAAGATTACATCAGCGCGAACAATCCTGCAACAAATTATTGAACTGTTTATTGAGATTGAAGAACATTATTTTAAACATCACTACCATAAAAACAAACAGAACAGGAAAAACTTAAATGACCTAATTACTTAGGAATTTATTTCCTCATGAATATAAGAAAATGTAGCACATTAAATTGCTAAGATTGTAGTGCTATAGAATAAAATACTCTGTTGAATAGCTGAAGTGTATCAGAATTTGCGCATCTGTAAAAGGCTGTGCTGCAACTGTGTTGAAAGTGGTCGGCACGCCAGGTCGACGTAGGCACACACTGTTTGAGCAATTTACTGAGTTTGGGCAAGGTCTTATAACAAGAATCCGAGGAGGCCATGTTGTCAGAACGGGGAAATGCACATCATTCTGGACGAGTATCATCACTATGTTGGCGTCGCTCAGAAGATGGCGCACACGCCCGCCTGCGAGCAGCTGCACGTCAAGATCGTCACTTCCTACAAGCGGCCATATGCCGCACCGCAACTGGAACTACGCGATATACATTTTTCATATCGTTTCGAAACTGTTCACCCCATTGCTCTCAGAGAGATATATCCCTCCCAGATAGTATTAAAAATCTATTGCTATCTATCGTAAATATTGTTTAAATTGATATCGGAAGTATCGTCATCGAAAATATCGGTCATATTGAAACCGCAAAACGCACATCGCCATCGCCATCACATAACACCAACAACACATATCGCTAATATGGCACATAACCAACACCGCATGTCGCTAATATTGCATATCACTAATATCGCGATAGTACATATGATGCAAGAGAACTGGACTGGTGACCTAACTTCAAACATCACTTTTAGGTTACATTTTATATAATTAAAACTCACACGTTAGACAAAAAAAATCCAAAACCTAGAGCTCCCAAAAAATTATCTTTTTATCCATCAACTCAGATAGAATATACAATTAAACATAATATTTCAACAAAACAAATATATTTCCAAGTTAACAAATTGAAAAAATCATAATCACTGTTGAAAATAATTATAGGGACATAATTTTGGTCAATTGCAGCATTTAACCAGGATATGTTTGAGTTTTAAGTGTTGTTTGGTCTTGTTCCGATATGGTGTCCAAAGACAAAAGCAATATGAAACTAAACATCGTAGCTTCTACGATGTTGTGAAATGTATTGTGTTATGTCGAATACTAAATTGACCACGTGCCTCACTGCACGTGGTCTTACGCCGGCATCTAGTGTCTGTAAGTGACAAACTCATGTTCGTAGAGCTCGTTTACATTCAGTTAGTCAAAATTTGGTACCTAATGGTAGCGAGTCATCAAGTTCTCTTAAGCTCTTAAAATATGGGGAATCAGATAATGGCTTAAGTCATATGGGAATATTATTTTTCTTATATGTTTAGGTAGTTTGTTGAATATATGCATGCTTGAATAATGCATAGCCTTTCATAATAGGTGGTATTATGCTGAAAGTGATTGTATGTCCTTCCAGAATAGTGGTAATATATTATTTTAGTTTCGCTTGGCAGGTTTTAAGAAATTAACAACATACTTGTAATTAAAGGGCAATATCTCAGAAGTTATAAACAGCTTCCTACAAGATGTGCTGCTAACATTACCTAAAATTCTGAGTGGATTTTTTTTTTCAATAACTAATATTATTTTGCTTTTACTTTGATCACCCCAAAATTGAATTTATTATGTAATCTGGGAATGGAAGATAGCGAAGTAGATCATTCTAAGGGTTCTAGTATCAACATTTTTATTTCAGAGCTCTAGCATAAATATGTAGATAAAAATTTGCTCTCGAAATATTTAACACGATAATATTATTACATTTTTTTTTCCAATTAATTAAGAACGCCAGAAAAATATTTATTTTTATAAGAGCTCATTTCAGGCTAACTATCTTTAATTTGTTTATCAAAACAGATTAATCATGTTTTGAAAAATTTAAAAGCACACTATTTGCCTGAAACCAACGTACTTAAGTTTGTAACGTTATTTTAATATGTAATTTTAGTTTAGTATTGCTTTCATCACTTTTGATTATACATTTATCATCCACAAATAGAGTAGGTTGACATTTAATTTTTTGAAGAAAACATCGTTGAAAGAAAACAAAACAATATAGAGTTTTAATACTATTTTGTGGCACATTATCTCTAATCTTTTTCCTATTTTGAAGTTGGTATAAGACCTTTTTCCTTTTCAGATTCCATCCTTTTTTGTAATATTTCCACTAATACCAAAATACAAGTTTATTTAGTAACATTTATAATAAACTATGTCAAAATATTTTGTTAAGTCACAAAATTTGCCGTATGATTTGTTTAATTTGTTCAGAGCACTTAATAGATTATTTACTTCTAAATATTTAATTTATCTATTGTAAAAATTACCTCTGGAATATTTGAGAGAAAACTGGCAGTAGACTGATAGGTCTGTAGTTTTCAGTTAGGTGATTTTTTTTATATACTGGCAAAACCTTAGCAAAATTTAATCTGCCTGTAAAGCAACCCTAAGAAAAGGACTGATTAATTAAATGCGCAAGATGTGTTATTTCATGTTTTACACATGATTTGATGGACATATTTGATAAATTATAAATATCACAAGATTTTTATTCTTTAGTTTCGAAATAATATTAATTTCCTCTTGATCTTTTTTTTTTAGTACAAATTAACATTTTGTAGTATTTAGATTTTTAAATAGCAATTACATTCACAAAATATTTATTAAAGGCATCAGCTTTATCATTTTGAGTAGATATAACACGTCCATTAATTAATAAGTGTACTTTGGTGACTATTTGGTTTTATCCGTACGCTTTTAATTTTAATGTTTTTCTACGCTTATTTAAGATTATTCAAACTACTTTTAATTTTCTTACTGACACTTTATTTTTTTGCAATTGTAACAGTTGTACGATACATTTTCTTGTAATTTTCCTAATATTCTTGAAAGTAAGGATTCTGTGTTCCATATTAGTGTTTCTTTCTTGATACAATTACACCAGATGTAATCCATACTGATCTACGTTTGTTGTATTTGATAGGATGATAGGTTATCACTTTAGTTTGTTTGGGACAGGATTCCTTATGATATAATGGGAAGGAATTCGGAAAAGTGTTTAAATTATATTTGACATCATTTAGTTCATTTAGTTCATTCCGAATTTCTTTAGATAATCTACTATTAAACATATAACATTTTCTCTATTGATTGCTTTACTTTTAGTTTGTTAGTTAACACTACACCAATTATAAAAAAACTGGGTACAGTGAATAGAGAAACACGGATCTAGATTAAAATTTTCTATGTCTATTTGTTAATTAGTCCTACACAGTACACAGTCAATTGATGTTGCAGTAGAAGCAGTAAGGCGTGCACTAACATCAGTTTTGTTTTCTAGATCATTCAACTTATGTTCGTTATCGAACAATATTTTCTTTCGTGTTTAATATCAACACACACACACACATCTACACACACACATATATATATATATATATATATATATATATATATATATATATCCACATATTACTGCTTTGTAGTCTACTTTCGAAGGGAATATAGGGGCGAATGACTATATGAAGAATTTTGGACATTCGCAATGGCGAATGTCCAAAAATCACCATATAGTCATTCAACCCCATTGCACTATTCATTCAAAGATCACACTAAATGATTTTTTTTTTAATCGAGGCTATTTTAAAATTGATGGTTCTATACCATATATAATAATTTAAAAGATTTAAACATAATTTGGTCTTTTGAAGGTACATTATGTAAAAACATTGAAATTATTGAGGGTATTGTTATTAGTCTGCCATTTTGAAAGGCAGGACTACATGAAAAAATCAGTATTTTATATCATACCTCAGAAACATATAAACTGATTTCCACCAAAGTTGGCATGTAAGTAATATTATAATAGGCCATATAAATAGAAATATATTTGAATCAGTTTAAATAATGATATTACTTTCAAAATGGCAGTCATATAAATATTTTATGTTGAATTGCTATATCTACCGCAATGTTTAACCAATTTCGCCCAAACTTGACATACTGTATATATTAGAAACTTCAACAATGGGAATAAATATGATTTATTTGTCTGTCATTTTATAAAATAGTGTTGCACAAAAAACTANTTAGAAACTTCAACAATGGGAATAAATATGATTTATTTGTCTGTCATTTTATAAAATAGTGTTGCACAAAAAACTGTATTTTAATTTCTCGAGAACAAAGAAATCAATCACTGTCCAATTTGGCAAACAATTTGTAATACGGGGTGCCATGTAAACTGTTTTAAGAAAGTCAAGCACTTTATTTTAAATGGTGGCTATAAAAATATNTTAGAAACTTCAACAATGGGAATAAATATGATTTATTTGTCTGTCATTTTATAAAATAGTGTTGCACAAAAAACTATATTTTAATTTCTCGAGAACAAAGAAATCAATCACTGTCCAATTTGGCAAACATTTTGTAATACGGGGTGCCATGTAAACTGTTTTAAGAAAGTCAAGCACTTTATTTTAAATGGTGGCTATAAAAATATNTTTGTAATACGGGGTGCCATGTAAACTGTTTTAAGAAAGTCAAGCACTTTATTTTAAATGGTGGCTATAAAAATATTTTAGCTTAGTACGGTGTATCTGCGAAAATGTACAACCACTTAGAACCTAACTTTGGAAGCTGCGATATATATTTCAACAAATAAATGTATATTTTATCTGCTATTTTGTAAGGTAGCACCATATGCAAAAATTAGATTTTAGTGTCTTATCTTGGCATCTATCTTATTTTTAAACAAGTAATATTATGGTAGGTGGTGTAAAATTGCATGTTTTAAGTTGACCAGGCCCTTATTTTCTACATAGCAGCTATATAAACAAATTATTTTAGGACACTACATCTAAGAAAACATGTAAAAATGTTAGCATAACTTGGTATACCGGTAGTATCTATCACATGCATGAAATTATTTTGCATATAATGTATTTGTTCCGCCATTTTGCAAGATAACACATCAATAATAAAGTTTAATGAAATATTTCAGGAAACCATCATTCAACTCCTACCATATTTGGAAAACAAGTTTTACTATGGCTGGAGATTAGATATATCTTTCAATAGGCCTCATTTTAAAAATGGCAGTTTTATAAGCCTCCTTATCTTATGTTTCTAGGTATAAGAAATCACGTAATCATTTTCAACCTCACTTTACGTGCTGACACATGTGTCTACACAGTGCCTCTTTTGTCCACCATTTTGCAAAATAGCATCAGATGAACAAATAAATTCTTTATCATATCTCGGGAGGCAATATACCGATTCATACCAAAATTTGCGCACAAGTGGTGCTACTGCAGAGCTTATAAACTAGCATGATTATAGAGAATCACTTACAGTACTTGATTTTCGAACGAATTCCTTGTAAATATTTCAGGGTAATAAACCCTGTCTACCGAAACATTAGAATCATGTAAACTAATGTTTATACTCCTAATTCTACCTCCATAATGCAGTTAATAACATGTCAGATTGCGGTATGAGGGGATCAGTGTTCGTGTCCTGGTAAGATACGTGTGTATTTGTAATTGTCTCATTAGTAAATCTTATGTTTTGGTTTAATCTCTAACGATATCTCTCTCAGAAAGACGTCAAAGCCTACCTACACTCACCGCTAAGAAGAACATAATCAAATATATTTGCATCTACGTAAAGAAAAGTAGGTTTATTAGTTACATCGGTAGTTTCTTGTTTATTTTTCTTAAGAAATGCATTTTTACAGTTATAAAAAAAATTTAGTAATTATCTAACGCGTCATGGGCATTAAATGAATAAAACCCCATCAACGTTATTACAAAAAATTATAACGCACTTAAAAACAGGCCTTGTCATGCGTGATATCACTAAATGACTGTATACATCTAAGAAGCGAAATGTTTTGAAGTAGCAAACTAGGTATGTTCCCAAGCATGGAAGGTGCAAGAGCAGCACGTTAAACACTGCAAACGTTGGCAGTATTGACTGTACTTTAATATTTAGCTTTGGCTGTTGCTTCGCCTGCACAGCACGTACGGCCAGCTCCGAATTATTCGTGTAGGGGTGGGGTGTNTATTTAGCTTTGGCTGTTGCTTCGCCTGCACAGCACGTACGGCCAGCTCCGAATTATTCGTGTAGGGGTGGGGTGCTGGAGCGTCCACGGAATATGCCTCGTTATTAGGACGACGAGCAGAGCTGCCAATATTGCAGACTGTGAGCGCCTCGGGCACAATAACTCCGGCGCTGCTCTGGCTAGCGTGGGTGGGGTGTTGGAGCGTCCACGGAATATGCCTCGTTATTAGGACGACGAGCAGAGCTGCCAATATTGCAGACTGTGAGCGCCTCGGGCACAATAACTCCGGCGCTGCTCTGGCTAGCGTGACCTCCGCTGTTGCACCGATGAAAAGAATGTAATCCTCTCTGGCCGGGAAATGACGCGTCACAGTAATTCATTTGCAAATGGTGCGTGACCGGTATGTGATGTGAGCACGAAGCAGGCGTTTATTAGACGTCGTCAGTTACATCTCCGCGACACGCGTCGCTCAGTGTTCGTCGTNCAGTTACATCTCCGCGACACGCGTCGCTCAGTGTTCGTCGTTCAAGTGTTCCTTCCACCATTTCGCAATAAAAAACGTTTTGCAGTTCTGGGAGAAATAAAATGAATGATGTCACCGCACCGCACTGTAACACCAGTGAAAGCAATTGTTCTAAGAATACTTCAACACGGTATATATTTATGTTTACATACATAAATGCATGTCTTCTCATCCTCAACAAGCTTTTCACTTCAGTATGAACATTTCTCTCGGAACAATCTCCATGCCCTTTTAATGTTTGTNGTTCAAGTGTTCCTTCCACCATTTCGCAATAAAAAACGTTTTGCAGTTCTGGGAGAAATAAAATGAATGATGTCACTGCACCGCACTGTAACACCAGTGAAAGCAATTGTTCTAAGAATACTTCAACACGGTATATATTTATGTTTACATACATAAATGCGTGTCTTCTCATCCTCAACAAGCTTTTCACTTCAGTATGAACATTTCTCTCGGAACAATCTCCATGCCCTTTTAATGTTTATAATTCTGCCATTGTTGTAGCAAACAAGTTAAAATCTGTAGTTTGTTTAATACAGCACATCTAAACACGGAAAGACTAAATGCGGCTAGAGAGCTTGCGACCGTACTAAGCTTTAATTTGCGTACTCTCCGACACTATACTGTGAATTATGACAGGGATTGGGCTCAAACCGTCCCGCTTTGCCTCTGCAGAAAATTGACGCCAGGTTTGGTTATCAACGGTCTTTATACCAGCCTGTCCACCAGTAGATTACCGGTCAGCCGGGAGTACTCTTTTGGAAATAATATTCCTAATGCAGCGACTAGCATTAATGTACCGAACAATTTACGTCTAATCCGATTTACAATAAATCATTTATTTAAGGGGCTGCGGTGGTACAGTTGAACCTGTGGTAAGGGTCTTCACTAGTCATTCATGTTGCCGTTTCTTTAGCGTAAGAGTATTGAGGAGTTTTCCCTCTGGCCATTCTGCATAGCCTTTGCCGAGAATTCTGCGTCCCGACGGCGTGGCTGCAGGTTCGGCCACAGACTTCTGTGAGAAATATCCGATAACGCAATCATCTGTAATGGAGCGCAGTTGCTTCTTTATGAGCTTAAGGAGATATTCTGGCTTATGCAGCCTCGCCTTTTTCCTGGTACTTTTTGATCCTTTCCTGGAGGCTATTATACCTTCCTGCTATGAACTGGATGGATCCTACTCAGGTCTTCTGTCGACCAAGATGGTTCTGGCCAGCGTTATGGAGTATATTTGTTTCAAGCTGCGAAATAATTTTATCTATAGTTTTGCAAAGGTTTTTTACCCTGAATTCATAACGATCTACTGATCATGTAACTGAATTCACACAGCTGCTCTGTTTCAAGCAGGCACTAATTATAATTTCTTTATTTACGCACCGAGTTTTCTATCATCCCGTCATTCTGTCTGATTCAATGTATACATTTTAGTTCATCGAATTTTATGTAATGCTTTAGGTTGATCCAGAATAATTGATAATTTTTACTCCTTTCTCCTACGTTTTATTCATGGCACTAATTTTATGGCATGAATCTCACTGTTGCAAAATACACAAAGGGAAATCAATGCAGTTTCAGTAACTATTTTTCGTGGAACAGATTTTCAGGCACATAAATATTTTCCTGTATGCAATTATTTGTGTATAATAAGATTTTAATGACAAAATGTCAATTCAGGGGTTTATATATCTTGAATTATCGATGGCGGAACTACAGAATGTCAAAATTGTTTAGTACTGTGATGTATATACATACGCAATTTTAGGATGTGAGTTAACGTGCCGTTATAAGTTTGTTCTTTCAAAGGAAGTAAATTAAGTTGATCAAAATAAAGAATCATTTATAAACCGATTTGTAAACATTAATGTTAGTATTACTCTTCTAGTTTTTTATAGGGCTGACACTGTATAGTTTAGTTTAACTTCTATCACAGGTAGGAATATTCATGCAGCCTACTCACTATAAAAAACTTTATGGTGATCACAAAATATATATTTTTAATGAGCGTATCTCAGTATTATCTTTGTTTTTGTATGTAAACGTCTGAGCAGAGAGACCTATTACGCCTCGAATTGGGTAAATGTGAAACATCGGGAAGATTAAGTGTTGTGAACTCTCTTAACATAATCTTTACATATGTACTGTTGAACTTTTATAGCATGAGAAAGAATTGATAATCTCCCTAAGAGAAGTTTTGCGTTTATTCTAAATGTTCTCAATATTCAAGCGATGACTGTAACTTTTAATTAGAGCAATTTATTCGCAAATGACGGATGTATTGCATTGTTCTCCGTTTTAACAGTAACAGTTTAATTTACCAAGAAATTAATTATTATTGGTGGATATTGTTATCCTATATTTTTTAATTTCGAGTAAATAATTGAGTTGAGAGCTTTCAATCAGAAGTCTTCAACGCCAGTGAGAGTTAAATGATGTGAAGATGAAGCAGCGGCAAAATGAGAGCGGGGGAAACGACGGTGCATTGCATAGCCCAAAGAGTATAACCTTGAATTACCAAGTTTCTAGGGCCACCTCACACTGCCAATACCTGCTCTTCATGTCTAAAGTTGAAAACCACTATGAACCTGATAGGCTATTCAGAGTGTCATCTATCCTAGAGCGTGGGTAAGAATATTTCTTGGTCACATTATTAAGTTGGCAGTAATCAACACAAAATCTAGAAGAGCCATCTTTCTTTTTAACAAACACAATGGGAGAAGACCATAGACTGACTGACTGCTCCATCACATGGAACTCACTCATCTCTTTCAGAATACCGTTAGCCATCTCGTGTGAAGCTAGCAGTAGTTACCTTGGTGGTTGCTTTATGGGCCTGGCATTTTCTGTGTCGATGTGGTGGCATGTAACATTTGTTTGCCAAGGTCATTGGCCTCGCAGGAGAAAGCACCTCTATTTATCTGTAGCAATTCTGAAACTGCTCTCTCCTGTCGCCAGTTGAGGTTTTCTCTTGGACAGAAATTCTCCCAGAGCATCTGGTACAGTACATTCGGTATTTTGGGGCATTGAAGCTTCTAGAACACCTGTAAGACATGCTTGCATACCCCTATCGTGGCCCCTTCCTCAAGACGGATAGCATGGTCAGATAAATTAATCATCCTAACAGGCACACTGTCTGATTTTGAAGGAGTCAAAGTCCTTGCTACAATGACACCACCTGGTAAAATTCCACCTTTCTCAGCTGGTTAGATTATACCCAACCGCCTGACAAATTTTCTCTGTCATCGGTCAAGAATAACAACTTCGCCAGAAGCAGGGAGCACAGTCGACTGATTACACACTACTGGGCAGCTCATTGGCGAAGGTAAATCTCGTCGTGTTGACACCATTATCTCTTTATTACTGGCCCGTAACACCCGAGTATCGATACAGCACTCCAGCTTACATAGTACATCAATACCCAAAATGCATTAGTAATCTATTTATGCTGTGTAAATATCATGCTCTATGTTAAGATTACCGAGCTGTTAGTGTACCCTTCTCTCCTGTGACCACGATGTCGTCTAGGTACACTTGGCGAATGTCCAAGAGAAGAATTTTTTCAATCAGTTGTTCAAACGTGGCAGGGACATTGCATAGCCTAAAGGGCATAACTTTGAATTGCCAGGTTCCTTTCGCTTGGACACAGAAGGCAGTCTTTTCTTTGACTTCTGGGGTCTCCTCGCACTGACAATACATACTCTTAATGTCTAAAGTAGAAAGTCACTGGGAACCTCCTGCTAGCTACTCAGTGTGTCGTCTATACTTGGAAGTGGGCATGAGTCATTCTTCGTCACATTATCAAGTTGTCAGTAATTAACACAAAGTCTAATATAGCCATATTTATTTTAACAAGCACAGTGAGAGAATACCATTGGTTGACTGATGGCTATATCACATCTAAATCATTCATCCCTTGCAGAATACCGTCAACCACCTCATGTGAAGCTAGCGATAATCGCCTCGGTGGCTGCTTTATGAGCCTGGCATCCTCTGTGTCGATGTGATGGTATGCATCATTAGTTCTTAGTTCTGCCAAGGTAATTGGGCTCACAAAAGAAAGCACCACTATTTCTTTGTAGTAATTCTGAGACAACCTTCTCTTGTCGCCAGTTGAGTTTTTCACTTGTTCTTGTTAACGGTTCCCCCAGAGCATATGGTAGAGGACATTACATATTTTGAGGCATTGAAGCTTCTGGGACATTTGAAAGTACATGTGAAACCTGCTTGCAATCTCCTATAGTGGCCCCCTCCTCATGACGGATAGCATTGTCAGATAAATTAATCATGCATAATGGCAAATTGTCAGATTCTGAAGAGATCAATATCCTTTCTACAATGACACCATCACTTAAAATGCCACCTTTCTTAGCTGGTTAGATTATGTCGAACCATCTGACAAATATGCCCTGGCATCTGCCTGAAATAATAATTTCGCTAGAAGCAGGGAGCACAGTCGTCTATTTATACACTACTGGGCAGCTCATTGGTGAAGATAAATATCGTCGTATTCACAGTATAAAATTGGTATTACCTGCTTATAACACCCCCAGTTGAATATTGATACGGAATGCCAGTTTACGTAATACATGAAGACCCAAAATGCATTCGTCGTCTCTTTTGCTATGTAAATATCATGCTCTATTTTAAGGTTACCGAGCTGTAAGAGTAGCCTTCTCTTGCCTCTGACTGGTGTGGTCTCCCCCGTTACTGTAGTTAACTAGCAGTGATCCATGATCTTAATGGACGATCGCTGGGAAGAAAGCACGAGAATGTCTGACCTTAGCACCATGGTAGTCGCCTCTTTTGCAACGACCATCTGACAAGAAACATCATTAGGCTCCTCTCCACCAATATCGCACTGAAGTCCTGCTTCACTGAAAGCACCTGCCAGAACATTAAAGCCTTCCCTCCAGCAATCACTGACTTTTGCCCCTCAAGATCGTTCCTTATGAGTTTACCGAGGATGTTGCACTCTCGCCTGCTCATCGCTGCCTACTTCCTGGTTGCCACTCCTGTTGTTTCTGCTGGGTATACAGTTGGCTCTCAGGTTCCCCGGCTGTCCACATGACCTACATTCAAGCCGTGTGAATGAGGACGGCCAATCTCCGTATTAAGGACACTGGAAGAGATGTCCTTCAAAGTCGTCTGCATTTATTTCAGAGTTGTCTTGATGCTGTCGTCCTCCTCTTTATTCAACATCACTGCCCGCACTGGACGTTGGAGTACTGATGCTTGCTTTGCTGATTCCACCTCCAGTACTAGGGGCCAAGGCATCTACCATGGTATCAGAGGCAGCCAGACGCACAGTTTATCGCGCTTCGGTGTGAGTAATATCATCGACGAAGAAGCAGACTGCGATGATATCTCGTGCCTATTCAGAGCATCCCTACAGAGATAGGCGTGTCAGTCTCACGATGTCTTCGCACAGCTCCTGCAGTGGTTCCCCATGTCACTGGATGCATTCTCTTAGTTGATAATGGCGGGCATGTCACAGGTATCGGTCACTGAATGCTTAGTGCAGGTCTCCTCAGTACAGCCACCTAGTACGTCTGCTGCTCGTCAGCCCAGCCGTTCAGTGAGGTAAAGATCTCGAACTGATGCCGGTATTCGCGCCAAGATGTTTGTTCATCGTAGGGGGCGGGCTTTATTGTCACGCCTTTATCCACCCCTGGCTGAGGTGTATCCACACCGCAGAACTGCTGAGTCTCTCCTGCGATGGCTGTATTGGCGGCGACAACTACCTTCTACTCGCTGTCCATATTCGTCGGCTCGGTGGTGGTCAGTCTCAGCTCTTCAGATGCTGCATGTCTTCTTCAATGCTGCTGCAGGAATTCCTGTCATTCCTTCTTGAAGGCGCTGACTTCCTGTTTCATTTTCTGCTCCACACTGCCCATCCTTTTTTTAACTGTCCATCCTTTTTTTAAATGTCCATCCTTTATTTAACTGTCCATCCTTTTTTTAATTGTCCATTATTTTTTTAACTGTCCATCCTTTTTTAACTGTCCATCCTTTTTNTTTAACTGTCCATCCTTTTTTTAATTGTCCATTATTTTTTTAACTGTCCATCCTTTTTTAACTGTCCATCCTTTTTTTAACTGTCCATCCTTACATTCACACTGTCCATTCTCTCGCCTACTCTGTCATTTGGCCTGTCCGCACAGTCTATTTTATTGTTCACTAATTCGCTTACACCTTATATCTTTCAGTGTAAATTTTCGTTCATACTGTATATTTTTCTATCCACATTTCCATTCTCGCTGTCTATTTTCGATCCACAATTTCGTTCATACTAACTATTTTCTTGTCTAACAGTTAAAAACGCTACCAAATGGCTATTTACAGATTCACTAACAATAACTATTTCATTATTTACATTTTCATTATTTACAGATTTCCTTACTCTAAAAATCTGACTATTTACATTACTTATTTGACTACTTGATCCTTTGATTAATGAACTGAGTGCTTCAATGTCTGCTGGCATTTTCTTAATTAGCTTCCAAAAATATCTTAATATTCCTTGGACATATTACTGCAGGTACTATTATATTTACAAAACTATCTTACCAGCTAATATCCTACAATAATCTTAATTACAAATATTTATTTAAATGTTTTTTTTAAGAAAATGCTTCAATCCCACTTCTGGACCAGTGATACAATTTCTCAAAGTCAGTGGGCTATACCATGTTCGTTAAGGGATGGTAGTCCTAATTAAATTAAAAATATATATAATTTATTACTGTATTTACAACAGCTATGAGTAAAATTCTCTCGACTCAATATCTCACATTAAATGTATATGTCTTGCTATTAACAATTAATAAATTCAATCAGTGCAATATACATTTACCTCAAATAAATTAATGTAATGAAATAACTGAAATCATTCTGAATTAACAATGTATCAGAACATAGAATTACTATCATGTCCATATTTGACAGTTCCAATATTTAAAATTAAGTCCGTATTACATATTCATACAGTCCTTCCTAAGTTTAGTCCAGATTCCACCAGTCCACAATGTTTTAGAGTTTTCTGAGTGACATAATGCGCAGTAGCCTTTACTCGTCGGGTTTCACGCCCTCTCGTTCATTCACACCACAAACACCTTTTCAACCACCGTATAGCAATCTCCCGTCGTCGTCAGTCCTCTTCACCATTGTCCCTCGCCGAACACAACTTCGCCCGATTACCACACTCGGCAAAATACTGCTACCAAACGACTGGCGACACTTGGGCCGATGCAATATTTATAGGGTTGTTGGTCATCACCCATAAATGTGTCCAAATGCCGCGTTGTGCCGAGGGTCGTAGTGCCCAGAACATTCTTGCGCATCCCCTAAAATTTTCGGCTTCTCCAGCAAGGGGAGATGAAGCTATGACGCTAGCCAGATCAGATGTCAATCATTCCCGGCCACTCGGCGACGAGAGCGCGAGCGGGTCTGCCTGGGGGAAGGGGAGGGTCTGGGTGGGTCATCCCCCACAGAGCAAAGTCCACGCACAAGGCTCTCCCCATGTGAAGGTAGGCACGTAACATTATTGTTGAACTTCTTAATGCAATAATTGTGTTTAAAGATAAAGTTAATTTAACAAATAGTCGAGGAAATTTAAGAATTATAGCAAATATAAAGTTTAAGATGTTATAAGCTTCATTCACGCGTGGTCATACATTAACGCAAAGAAATTTATTATAGTGACACCGATATATCGTAACCTCACGTGAAGGGAACTACTTACAGAACGTGGTTCACGATAAAGTGAGCAGTCGTAAAATCAACAAAAAAACCGGCCCGTAATTGCGTATATTTAATCGCTAGCAATGACTGCAATACTCAGAGTTAAGTTGGCAGCGAACTACGAGAAGTATTTCCATGTTTTGACGTCTTACTAGTCGTAGAGTTAAAAATTATTGTCACTTGTAATTTAATTATTTATTTATGTTTGTATATAAGGAAACAATTTTGTGTTTTTTGTAATACATTTATGTTTATAACTCTTTCACATCATCACCTGGCTGACGCAACGTTCAAGTTATAACTGAATCTTTGTTATTTTTTTTTTAATTCCGTTTCACGCTTGTGTGTCAAAATAGCATTTTGGAACCAACGTGATTTTAAGTGTGGGTTTGTAGTCCCAAAATAAAGTATTCATTATCGTAATAGGTAAAACATTTGTATATCAGTTCTGAGTTAAGGGTCATCATATTTTACTACTTTCTACTGTATCNTTATCGTAATAGGTAAAACATTTGTATATCAGTTCTGAGTTAAGGGTCATCATATTTTACTACTTTCTACTGTATCTCCACGTAGTTTCATGTCCAACAAATTGTTGGGAATTCACATTGCTGACCTAGAAAATGTGATACTCATGCAATTTGTCTGTATAAATTTTGAAGCTCGAATATACTTAAAGAAACCTCGGAAGTGTGTTTCGTTTTATTTGATATGCGTTGTAATTCTAAAAGCTTAAATGAATGTGCCTGTTTTATTTATTATTTACACAAATTCCAGTTTACGAGAACACATCGGCATGCGTATGTCACTCGTTTTGAATGAATAACGCCATCAAAATATTTTATACTGCACGTGAAAAATTCCTCGAGCGTTAGGGATACGTTGAAATAGTATTATAACGTTTGTCTCAACGATTCGATTTGTATGAGACGATATGTGTAACAGTTAGCACTGGCTTCCACGATTGAAGTTCCAAGGTNTTATCGTAATAGGTAAAACATTTGTATATCAGTTCTGAGTTAAGGGTCATCATATTTTACTACTTTCTACTGTATGTCCACGTAGTTTCATGTCCAACAAATTGTTGGGAATTCACATTGCTGACCTAGAAAATGTGATACTCATGCAATTTGTCTGTATAAATTTTGAAGCTCGAATATACTTAAAGAAACCTCGGAAGTGTGTTTCGTTTTATTTGATATGCGTTGTAATTCTCAAAGCTTAAATGAATGTGCCTGTTTTATTTATTATTTACACAAATTCCAGTTTACGAGAACACATCGGCACGCGTATGTCACTCGTTTTGAATGAATAACGCCATCAAAATATTTTATACTGCACGTGAAACATTCCTCGAGCGTTAGGGATACGTTGAAATAGTATTATAACGTCTGTCTCAACGATTCGATTTGTATGAGACGATATGTGTAACAGTTAGCACTGGCTTCCACGATTGAAGTTCCAAGGTNTGTCTCAACGATTCGATTTGTATGAGACGATATGTGTAACAGTTAGCACTGGCTTCCACGATTGAAGTTCCAAGGTAAGTAATATGGGGCAAAATTATATACTGCGGGAAATGTGCGTATGCAGTTCCATGAAATATATTGTCATCAGTTAGTTATTATGTTTTTCGTATTGTGGTGAAATTATATTCTTATCAGTGGAGGCATTTTAATTTTATTAAAGGAAAGTGATTTGTTTTGTAAGCAAAGCAGTAGATCTTAGCAACCGTTAGTCTATTGTGCTTTAAAAACTGTGTGGTTTGACGACTTTTCACGAAACTTCATCGAGTGACAAATATTATTGTGGAAGCATTCTGTAAAAACTTGGATCAATTCTGTTCTGCTATTTTTTCATGACATCATGACAATTGTTTTCGTAGCAACGTGCGCCATTTGCATGTTAGTAGTATTCTACAAAAATATTGTTTTTTTGTTTTTGTTTTTATACATTGAAAATCTACTCGAAAGTGTTGATAAACATAATTCTTAGGTAATTGAACGATTGTTTAAGTCACGTTATTTTATACGAAGGAGTTAATACACCGTTTTATGAAAAAGGGCATCTTACTTATGAATATGATACATAAGCATTACAGGGGAGCGTTTCATTTTATCAGTTTTTTTTTTAGGTAAAGTTTGAAACGTCTTGGCATTGTTTTTATAACGGGAAAAACTATCATGTTTGACTCTCCTGCTTTTCTGTAGACATCCTAAACCGAACATATTTTCTTATGACTGTGANGGGAAAAACTATCATGTTTGACTCTCCTGCTTTTCTGTAGACATCCTAAACCGAACATATTTTCTTATGACTGTGGTATTATTGATCACAGTTAAAGGCGTTAATTTATGTCTAAACAGAAAAAAAACATCGTGATCANCGGGAAAAACTATCATGTTTGACTCTCCTGCTTTTCTGTAGACATCCTAAACCGAACATATTTTCTTATGACTGTGATCACAGTTAAAGGCGTTAATTTATGTCTAAACAGAAAAAAAACATCGTGATTATCGGTCAATATTCCCAAACCAATTTTATTTGCTGAAATTACTCTGTACAAGCTTATAGTGCTGATTACAATATTTATTACTTTTCGTTGTTTATTTAATGAGTATGCAGTTGTTATATGAGCCAGATAATTTTAACACCAACTGAAAGTCACATGGCAGTGTTTATTTTGAAAGGTAGCGAAAATACACGCAAGATACGGGATGAATGTATATACTTAATAGGGCTTTCCAAAGTACTGACTTTATCGTGAACAGCCTTTAGTTATTGAATCATTTGATAGCATTAAAATATTTATACATGGAAAATATATTAACGATCTCAATAATCACAATGCCACGTTTAAAATTACATTGTTATTAGCGAATCGTACCATTAGTTAGCATATTAATTGCAGCGTATTTTATGCAGAATTTACAGAAAATCACATATAACTTCATTGGGTATATTTCATAAAACTAAATTGTAAATGGCTCATTTGAAAGTTTCTATTTATAAAGAGATAAACGCACTATAAAAAAGGTTAAAAATGACGAATCGTAACACCGGAGTTAGGTGCACGAGTAAAAACTGCAAAAAAAAAAAAAGTACCGGTAATGTTTTATTATGGCCAACCATTTGTTCTCAGCAGCCCTCTGAAACTACCGGATGATTGTGTGTGAGGCACCACGCTAGCTACACGGTAGTGCAGTATTGAAGGCAGTAAATTATGCATGACTTTACACATGATGTGCTTAATGTAATGAAAGTACACTTTATTGTCACATCACTCTACAGTGCAAGAGTAAGCGCCGGACTAGCGATCCACCACTTTGTGAGACGGGCGGGTGGGTTTGCATCAGATGTTCAAAGTAGGCTTATCTACTCTCTAGTTGTTGTCATACGGCTTCCACGCATGTTTTCGCAAGTGGCCTAAACATTACGGCTCAACAGCTTCTTTGTGTAGTGGTAGCGGTGATCCACTAACAAAACGACCCGTCTATTTTTTTCCACAGTTTTCACTTCTCTACGTAAACACGGTGTTACGATCCACTTTTTTTTACACGTTATATACAATTAACGTATTCATACAATAAACATGCACAAGGTCATAAGGCCATTTTTGTCGTCCAGGTTCCCCATTATTACTTCCTTCAACTTTATACTACATTTGCTAACTCTTAAGTTACCTTACCTAGTTATCGTCACAGAAAATTTCGTTAGCTGGCAGATTCCATCTATAGGTACCCACATGGCGGACATTCAATTTTGAAAACATTCTTATACTCATTAATTTTTACTTTATTTTCGAAATGAAATACATTTCAGACCGTCTATTAAGAGTGTAAAAGCTGCTTCACTACGTTCTGTATTTAACGATTAAGTTTGTAAAACACGTTTCATTTCCACTTTTCGCACAGTAGTCGACGTACGGAGAGGATATTTGCTAAAGCATGCCTCCCAGTGGTTGCAGAAAATGTTATTTATTGCCTTACGCTTAAAAATTTAATGCATTCCAAACAAAAAAACCTGTAGTATTACTCGCGCATTTAACTTCTGGATGAAATCAATTTTATAGTTTTGCAGCGTAAATTAGTCACTTGAACATTCCTGTCGTATTTATTGTTACAGAGTAGCTGTAACCAATGAAGAATAGTATAAAATCTAATGATGCAATATATTTAACGCTATTCGTAATAAAAACTATATATACTCTCTTAACGCTGAAATAATTGATTATTTAGACAGTTAAAAACAACTTACAGTAGCCTACATCATTTCCCGTAACGGGTTAACTGGCAGAATAATATTTAACATGTTGTATGAAATTAAGGTTCAGTATGCAGACCACTGCAAAAAATATATATATAGCATAGGGAAACTCTTAGGTTTTAAAGTCGATATGAGGTATAGTCTCTTTGTTGCTTATTTGGGTAATCGCTTCATTGTAGCGGAACTAGTAACATTCCAGGTAAAAGCGAGAGTGTGGGAATATTTGAAGTTCTAGCTTTACGTATGTTCTTTGGCGGAATTTCCTTGTCGAAGGCTTGTGAATTCGCCAAGAGGAAACACGTGAAATAGGTAAGTAGGAGTGTAACAAAGCTAGACATGTGGTCACTTGGAAGGCAGACACGTGCTCGCGGTAAGTACACAATAGCCGGGTACTCGCAAGCAGCATAGCTCATTCACGGCTGCTTCCAACTTTTCTCAAGCCCTGATATAGTTCTATCTCGGGATAATCCTCCCCCTCATGCAAACAAAACTTAATTTAGTCTAGAAAATTACACCAAAGGTACATCGCACCGCATTCATGCGCATACATTTTATTAATATTTTATGTATGAACTATTTCAAACTAGGCATTATCAACAAACAAGTCTTCTCCCTGCTTTAATTCATATTATAATTTATAAGTAAAATATGAATAAATGATTAATTTAACCAAAAATTAAGATTATTTTACGTTAAAAAAAGTATAAAATAACTATGATACATGATATATTTAGGAAATAAGCAAACACGTCATACATGGAGTGACTTTTCAAAGGTCTGAGTCGAAAAGTGTAACGAAACCGGGAGTAGACCATAGTAGCATGCTTGCCGCAAATGCGGGCACTCACCTCGTTAGAGTACTTGACAGAAGGCAGTGGAATCCAGTGGTAACCTAGCGCGCGGTCCCACAGCAGGCCCTTGCTCCACACCTCGAGCATCAGACCCGTGTTCACGTCGTTGGTCTCACTGCAACACAACGTACGTCATGTTCAGGTGACAAGGTGACAAACCACACTATCTGCACGTAAAACAACACAAATGGGACATACGTCACTTATAAAGACAAAATATGATAACAAATTAATGTTCTTATGGCATTGTTAATCAGATAAAAATTTACATTTAAATTCAAATTTAAAAAAAAAATCATATTTCAAATAAAAATTAAAAAATATGTTTTTTTCAAAAGCATTATGCGAGCCTCGCGTAGCCTATCAGAGACGACAGAATTTGTTTAGCCTCGCGTAGCCCATCAGAGCCCACGTTGGGATGAATGCGTGAGCAGGGAAAACTCTGTGATGACATCATCGGCTGCCACAGGAGACGCCATAGCTCGTCCCTCGTCCCCTGCCAGGTGCCAGGTGATGCAGAACCCCCAGTTTCTATCTACATTTGTATCCAGACTAAGGCCAAATTCGCAGTCAGTTATAAAAAATGGTTCTATTTAAAACTTATTGTTTGAAAGTAATATTTAAATTTGTGACAGTTAAAGTCGATTTTTTCATACGCATAAGAAGATTGTCTACTGGATGATCTATGTACTGGAAGTACAAAAGCCAAGAAGCTATAAGGGCATAACTGGTACGCCCATCACGTCCTTCGTCACCGCTAAGCGCAAGACTCCTCTGATTGTACATCATTTACCACGGGGCATTATTTTATTGACGAGCGCCAGAAGAGAGAAATTACTGCGATATAAACAAATTTATAAATTTTTTATATTTTTTTTTATTTGGCACTGATGCTAGATCGGGACTTGGTTACTATCATGTACGTGCACATAATAATAATAATTTTTTTTTGTATTGTGGCTAAATACACAGTTGGCTGAAAAAATAAACTATCAGGACTTTCGAACATTTTCTGTTAGCCGTGAACTAGTTGGTGCTGTCCATCGTAGGTAATTTTGATTTATATGGAATCTTTTAACGCGGACTGCACTGAATAAGTATCTTAAGATTTTACAGAGGAGCCTAAAAGCTCGGATAAACTGCAAATATGTAAAGTTTTTCAACATAACGAATGAAAGGTCTGAAATCACGTCCGTTAATTTGCAATATTAAATAAATAATACGAAATAAAATATTACGGTAGATATTGCTACCCGAAGTTAAATAATACACTAAATCTGTCACTGAATAGTTTCTGAGCAAATATGAGTTGCGTTGGCGCGCAGACTGTTTAAAAATTCATTAAAAAATATTTTTCTAATTAAAACGTTTTGATGAAAACGCTCCAAGTTCAAAGAGAGGAACTATTAACACAGCTCTACCAGAATCACTGAAATCTCTCGGATCATAACAGTCTGAATTCCTCACATTAAATTGCTATTCCTTCTTATTTACATTTATACGACTCAATGACCCCATTTAAATTTACTTTTACACTGCCGTTTGTATCGCAAACTAAAGCTGAGACAGACTGATTTTGATCTTCTGTGCATGTCCCAACATTGGCTAAATATGTTCCAATAACACATTCAACATCATGTTATCGGACAGTAATACCCGCTTACATTTACTTTTCAATAAATCCGTATGTTTTATAAATATATCATATGGGTAAACGTACCTCCAATAAATTAAAACTCGGGTAAATAAGTGTAATAATATTTTAAGCCTAATGTTTATGTACATATTGGTGGTAACGAAGAGTTCATATTGCATGGTTCTGACATGTCAATTGAGAAATAGGCGTTAAAATGTGTGACTAGTGTACAGCCGGCATGCGCTGCCTGTCTATTTCCTTTAAATATAACTTATTTTTAATTGAATGACTAATAAAATATCTTTGATGCTAGAAAGTTGATGTCTGCACTGCCCTCAAACGAACAGCTGTACTCGACAGAAGCACAGCGTATACCCTACTACACTAAAGATTTGTTGTGTTGGGGTTATAATGAATTCTGTTTTGAACCCAGGAGCGACAGCTTAGCACAGGGACATCAGACCTCCGTGGATCTGTTGAGAGCGTGCAGTGCCAACTGTCATCGCGTCGTCCCAGGCTTTTATGGGAATATTCTCTTAATTACGCCTAATTATTTTTCTCAGGCTTGTTGTACAACTTTTAATGCCGCTGAAAAATTATAAAAAAATAATTTCTACTCGAAATTTACGGTTTAAACAAAACTGTCAATATTTTGGTTCAGTTTGAACCGGGGAAATAGTCCCACGGGAACGATTAATTACGAAAAACTTTATTTTCACTCACCGTAATTCCTGCAGTTGCATCGTTTATTAGCTGTAGAAAAATTGCTATCGTAGTTATTGTGGGCAGGTGGTATTTTAGTGGAATACTTGATGACAACTAATAATGTATTTTCCAGTGTACTTAAGACATTGATTGCACACATACAAAAAAAAGGCTTCTTAAAACGCCAGAAATCATACATGGAAAATTTTTTTCTTAAAACTAAATGAAGACGATCAGTGTCACTCAAGCCTGTGTACAATCACAGGAAAGGAGATAACGGCACAAAATGTGCAACAACTGAGTGATAGGGCATTGCTTTAATATCTGTTATGCCTTACCATTTATTTTGACGCATACAACATGCCCTACATTACATCACAGTACACTTGTAAAGCTGTCACGACCGCTTCGTAAATTATTGTCGCATATTGAGTTCGATAAATAAACTAATAACACAGTTGGCGGCCTTGTTACGAATAGCTTAGATAATTCTGAATAAAATAATTTCCGCGGACGTTTTGTTCCCGAAAAAGTTATAGTGTACGACTGCAACATTATTTATTTCAGTGAACAGCAGTTTCGCAGTCAAAATAGACATTAGCGTTTCCTGTTTGCAAGGTTAAACTGCAAAAATTGTGCGAAAATATTTGATTTCTTATTTTGGCATTGCATTGCACATTACACGTAGCAAGCATACACTTTACATCAGTATAGGCTCTTGTACCAATTACACTAAAACTGAGCCATAACAAATAACAATACAATAATTTTGTGTATGGATCTGAAACATTTTCTATACAAATTTCGACACTGATGAATTCGCAAAGAATATTTTTGCAAACCTTTCACGTTTGTACATTTTGAAAAATTGACAGAAGCTGCCGGTGTATCACTGCAGATCAGTAATTGTCAGAAACTATGGATGAAGTGTACTCAAGTTGTTTGTTAATTGTGTTTGAATTGCCGCTTCTGACCAGTTCAGTACGTCGCTGGTTACCTGGGGCGACAGAGTCTCAACTTTGTGTTGTGGTTTCCAAGGAAAGTGGCATTTGAGCTACAGTCAACACACATTTCAGTCGCTTAGCGCTGCTACTTGCCGCTATCAGTCAAACTTGCATTCGGAAGTGAATTTCTATTACGGAGAATAAGTATGCGATAATACACGAAATTCATTATAGGGCAGTTAACTCGTTATTTTTGCAACACCTTATTACCGCACTGCATTATCAGGAAACAGGTTTACTCATAACCGATCACTCATGTATCACAAGCGTGTTACCAGACGCCTTGGTACATTCACTTTGCGATAGCAGGTAAAGGGAAGTGCAAAGGTACCAGTACTGATCTTCTCCTGTATACGCTGGGTTTCTACCCATCGCACGATCTATAATGAGGAAAATATATTGGTCTTCGTAAAAAAATCTTACACAGTATTTCTCTTTCAGAAGCAAAGAAGGTTATGGAACTAGTAGCCCAAATTTTCATGAAATACCAAAGAAAAATATGAGAATTTTACATTTTTCTAATTTTTGTTTCTTAGGCAATGATTAACACAAATGAAATTAAAATTACGAATGTAATATCAATATTGCTTATAATAAACTCCGGCATTTTATCTCGACGTATTTATTTGTATTACCAAAAGCTGTCCATAATTAAAAAAAACCACTCTTGCAAAATATTATATTTTTTTAATAAGCATATTTACATTAAATCAGCCGTGTATGAGGATATTACATGGATTTAAAGTTGCACATGTTCCGTTTGTCACAAACAACAGAAAAAATTAAAATGTAAATTTTCTCACTATCAAATTTTCCCTAGAAATATGACTGACGGCAAAATTGCCTGAAGAATGTTCAACGGAATAGGGTCTTCAAAGTTTTCTATCAATGAAAATTAGTCGTATATCCTTTAATATTTTTGAAGAGCAGTCGCACAGTACATATTTTATTTAATTTTGATAGAAAAGTTTTCCATTTACATTTTATTTTCAAATGTTGATAGTAGTGTTACAGTGCTTCAATGCAATACAGCACACAAAACAAGCCAAATAATTGTGATTTCATTATATTTATACATTATATACAAAGGATTACTTACAATGGTGATTTTTACTGCAGTGAAATGTAATGCCTCAATTCATATAATTTTATACTTAAATGTGCACGTTTTGTAGTACTCACACAAAACAATTCACATTATAATTTTAANATTTACATTTTATTTTCAAATGTTGATAGTAGTGTTACAGTGCTTCAATGCAATACAGCACACAAAACAAGCCAAAAAATTGTGATTTCATTATATTTATACATTATATACAAAGGATTACTTACAATGGTGATTTTTACTGCAGTGAAATGTAATGCCTCAATTCATATAATTTTATACTTAAATGTGCACGTTTTGTCGTACTCACACAAAACAATTCACATTATAATTTTAAGATATACCGGGTGAGTCGCCCACGCCTATTTTTCCGTATCTAAGCAACCCGCACACTTACATGCCAGGTAACTAAACATCAATCGTAGCAGAACATCACGTGTGCGTTGATTCGTTGTCGTCAGTGCATTAAGCAGTGAACGGGTGGTGTTATATCAGCAATGCACATCCGTTTATTGTGTTGAAACAGCTTATTGCGATGTTTAACGAATACTTTGGTACGTGACGATCGTGTCCTTAGTAGCACACATCTGCCGCGCTTCGAACCATTGTGTTCCTTCAAGTGACACAAAAATACATTTACGCTTGCTGTATTGACGAAATCAAAGCAACGCGCACTTGCTGTTTTGAAGCGATTCTCTATTTTTGCGCCGCTGATTGGTGCAGGCTGACAACTGCGTCGAATGTTCAGCTAACAGGCGAGGCGCCGTAACGAGTACTTACACAGCACGGGATGCGGCTACACAACAGACAATTATTTTACAGTGAAGATGTTTTGTTAGATGGGTTTATACCCATTTTGTGCCGGTTGCATAGACACGGAAAAAAGCGCGGGCGACTCACTCGTAAAACTATATTGTATTGACGCTTGCTGTTCGCCTTTTGTGGGGTGGAATAAGTCAATTTTTCAATGCAACTCTTATTGATTGGACACGAGAAGCATTTTGTCAGTTACTATAAAATTCAGTTCTTAATAATAACCACTCATGATAGACCATGTATTATCACAAGCGTGTAGCACATGAATCATGGGTCTGAAAACAATAACAAAATGAAATAGAAAAGATAATGATATGTGTGCTTATTTGAGAACAGTTCAAAATATAGACATTCAAATGACTTGGGAGTTACAAGAAAAGTTTTGTGCATTATCGGAGGTGATCAGTTTCACTCGTTCACGTCAACGTGGCAGTGGAGTTATATGAGCATAATTATTGGTTTTACATAACACGGATTACATTTAAATGGACATAGAAGTTGTTAGGTCTTGCGTGTTGAGTGTGCAGGTGTGTGTTTGCGCGCGTGCGTGTAGGCTTCCGTCTTCTCATGCGAGATTATAAAACGCATATTATTTTCTGCGCGCTGTCTGTCCGGTTATGCGCCCCACCGTATGTAGTAATAGCCAGATATTAACTATTACTGCTTGAGAGCGCCAGAGAGAATGAAATTCTCACTGGCGCTCTAATTCTCACTAGTTCTGGTTCATTACAGATTTCATGGTAAAACTCTACATGCTTGTGTCCCCCCCCCTCCTCTCACCACAAACCCCACCCTTGTACACGAAGTTTCAGTCCGGAAAACCTCACGTCCCTAGCACATCTGTGAATGACATACATACGTTACTCATTCGTACCGTTCGTTATAAACGAGACACATTCTGAACACGTTTAGTATTCAATACATAACATTAAAAATTTTATTGAATTTCTATTATTTGCAATTACTTAGCGATGATATATTGCGTTTTGCAACATCACTAACATACGGTAACATTTTTTCAACAATAAATGTTAAGTAAAATGTTATAACTAATTTAACTGTTTCGTCAAATTCCTACTAATTCTCTTTATTATTCTTCCCATGTTTTGTAAGTTGAAAATTACATTGTACTTTACCTCCAGGTTAAAAATAAGTTCAACAACTACCACGTTACTACTTCACTGAAAGTACGGTTAAGAAAGAAATCGTCATAACCATCCCAATCAGAAACTCGAGTAAAGAAAGATTTTGTACAGATCGTGGGTCTAAACCAGGCAATGATAATTGGAACTTTATGAGTTATTCTCTCTCTTTTTCTCTTTCTCTCTCTCGCTCTATCACATACTCTCACTCGCTCGCAGTAGTGAAATCTAGCGGCGCAGAAGAACTCGCTGCACCGGGCTTTCGTGTAGATTATTCTTTGAAGTCGTAGTTATGCACGCAAAATTCGTCATATTGCCCTACAAATGCACCAAATTCTGCGAAGCTGCTAATAGTCTTGCTTTGGAAAAATTCAGACAGACAAAGATTTGCATAAACTCGATTAAGCTGCACGTGTTTTTAAATAGACCATAATTATGCAGAAAATAAATGAGGAATACGATTTTTTTGCATCAGATTTTCGCAGTTTCATAAGAATAACATTGCGGCACATAAATTTTACTGTTTCTTAAACCACAAATTGCATAAAACACATTATCATGCAATGAAATTAATACACAGTCAATTATACACTTCTATATATGGTATTATGGCGTCATATTGTACACAGCTTTCTAGATTATTCATAATAAATGTTTTCCTTCGAGCTTGCAAAACTCACTATCGTGGCCTTAAGTTATGGCCTTCACAAAGTTATGGTATTGTAACTGGCGAAATTTTATTCCAGTTTTCCTGTAGCATGGTGCATAGTTGACAATATCCTTTTGGTCTAATGGGTCTGAAACGCAAAGGACTCTTTAACTAATTCCAAATATGATAGACTATGACTGACTCAATTCAGGGGTTTGAGCTTGTCAGTCGCTTATTTACCGCATTTAAACCAAAACACAATTTTTCTTTTTTTACGAACACGAAAATTGTGGCGATAAAACTGGCATTGTCGAAAATGTTGCCACAACCTGGCAAGAATTTTACTGTTAAAATGTCTTGGTACATGCCATAGATCATCGTTGCATTGATTAAAATTAACAGCTGAAGTTCAAACCATGAGAAACAGTCCCAGATCTGTATTCTACACCTCCCAAATTTCATGGTAGACACATTACAGTCAATTAAATATAATTAATTTTGCGTCCACAAGGTAAACACTCGTTAATTCGAGTGCTAGATAATGACCCGTGACTCATCATTCCATAAGAACTTCTTGTATTGCTCCATAGTCCAATCAGAGTTCTTTAGCACCAGCTATCTAAACAATGTCGGGCGTGAAATTCAAGTGCTATCACTTCTTGGTGAAGAGTTCTGTCACGGTCGTCTGTTCCAGAGCTGCGATGGAAGTTCACTGCAGACGATGATATGCCATCTGACGATTAGTTTGCACAACACGTTTCAAAGTTCACAGATTTCGATTAGTCAGTATCTTAGGCATACCAGAGAGGTGACACAGACCAGTCCATGCACAACATTTCCCTCAAACAGTGGACCGAGGCACGTTTAACTGCCGACAAGTATCTCTGGCGGAATGCCCAAATACATAAACATCTAAAATTATGCTGAAACCACGAAATGATCCCCGTTGTCTCGTTACGGAAGCAAACTAATTTGTGGTATTCCAACGTTTGTGATATCGCTTATAAATGTCCTACTGTCCAAGTTCACTTGGAGAAAACGAAATAAAGTGTGATTTTTGGCTATTTCGTGTACACATAGAATAGTGTAAAAGTGGAATATAAAAGGGGACTTTGGCGCAAGGGAACGGGGGAGTAGGCGCCAGGCGTCGGTCGGCTGACATCATGCTCTGTCATTCCGGTCGGTAGGTGGCCATATTGGATTCAGGTGACCTTGACCCGTAACCTTATCGTTGATCCATGACCTCGACCCTGTACCGATAACCTTGGATGACATTGAACACAATAAATAAATATAAATATTTGCTGAAAAATTATAAAAATCCCAAAAGAGTATAAAAAAATTAAAAAATATTATTAAAAATTACTTAAATATGTACATGTAGGAGGGCTGGGGTTCGATGTCAGGTGGATCGACTAAGCTTCTGACACGACCGGCCCTCGCCAGGTCAGCCAGTGACCATCTCGTCAGTAATGTTAGATGTTGATAACCTTGACCTTGATGTTCAATTTTTTATCTTAGATGACCTCAAAGCCAAACAATTCTAAAAAAATTCCAAAAAATTAAAGAAAAAATAATTCAAATTCGAGGAAAAAATTTCATCGATGATTCCGACCACCATGTTGGATGATAGTGACCATGACCCCAATTAACTTAAAAACAAACACTTGAGAAAAAATGGTAAAAAATATAATCAATCCATAAAAGTCAGCTAGTATATTATGTAACTGACTACGAACCCCATGTTAGGTATCGGCGACCATGAGCTTAGATCCTGACCTCGTGCCCATGATCTGGAAGACCTTGAATCCAAAAAAAATTGCAAATTTGTTTTAATAATTCCCCAAAATATTTATGAAAACTACTAAAAATTATTTTTAAAATACGAACATTTAATTTTAAATGTTCATTTTAAAATGTTTTAAAACGTTAAAATTTTGAATGTTTTGGCTTAGAGGGGATGGGACTGGAGCCGACCAGCCATCATGTTATGACGTCACCCAAAATATTAAATCAAAGTGACCTTAACCTTGATCTGTGACTTTCACACTATATCCACAATCTTAAATGACTTAAACTACAAAATTAAAAAAATATTAAATGTTATAAAAAAAATATTTTATGAAATTTATAAAAAACTTTTATTTCTGGAGGCTTCCTCAGCAACACATCCAGAAGACGACTCACCCTCACCAGTGATTTTAATTAGTTGATTACTTGTGTTTGCTTCGCCACCCAGCAGCGATTTTTATTGGTTGATTACTCATGCTCGTTTGACCCGCTATTAATGTTTCTCATTGTATTAACATTCCCCTCCCCTTCACCAACACATTTGGTCATTCTGTAGAATGCACACCACCCAGCTTATTAATTTTTTCGTTTGTCATTTGTTTACTTTTTCATCATGCAGGTGATGTTAGTGGTATTAATTACAGATTTCACTGCCAGAGAAGCTGTCGATTTAGCCACCATGTTGGTTGTTGTCAACCTTGACTTGACTACAATTACATAGAACTCTAAACTCAAGAAAAATCACACTGCATACAATTGACCATTACCAGCTAGTCACAACATGAATCCATACCGACTAACCATACTACCCAACGACTGATTCCACTTATGACTAACTCCACCCAATACTGGTTACTGGCGAGATTCACTGAGCATTAAACTAGCTCCTGTCGATACCAGTTCCTGCAAAAGTGACTAGAACAAGCAAGACCAACCTGTCAGACCACCCGCCTATACAAACGATGATGGACAATCTAGAAAAAATGTCTCTAATAAGAGTCTCGTAGATATCCATTTCACACAAAATCTTCACAAAATTTGTGCAAAATATTTCTACCACAACTGACCATACCAAGGGGTCATACTAACTTGCCAAGCCAACTGACAAGGCCAACCAACAAGTGCGAAACATTCCTCAAAAATATTCCCCTCATTTCATTAAACGACCTGAGTAAGACATAATACTTCGGATTAAACCATAAATATAATCGAAAACAGACTCTCGTAATCGATTGTTTACACCACTAATTAAGTAAGTCTTTCAGAAAAGCAGAAGTACCTGCATAAAGAATTAAAACCAAAAATAAAAAATAATAATATAAAAATTATTAAAGACTTGTTTTTCCATCAATCTTGCTATCAATCTGACAATCTTTCCGTAAATCGGCACCGCAACAAGCACCGCAATCAGCATCACAATCAACACCGCAATCAGCAATCCACACCAATCCACACCATTTACACACTAATCCACACCGATCCACACACCAATCCATACCAATCAACAAACCAATCGACACCAATCCTTCGCAATCCACTACACAATCACTCCCATGCTACACAATCCACTCCGCAATTCGCTCCACAATCACACCAAATGCTCCACGTGCTCCACAATCACTCCACTTGCTCCGCAACCGTTCCACCTGCTCTGCATGCTTCATAATTCGATCCGTAATCCTCCGCAATCCACAGCGACCCATGTCAATCCTTTGATCAATCCTAATCCTTAGGATTCGTAGTCAGTAACGTAATATGCTATCCAAATTTTATGAATTAGATTTTTTAATAATTTTCCGTAAGTGTTTGTTTAAGTCATTGGGCTCATGGTCACTGGTATCCGACATGGTGGTCAAAGTCATGGATGTAATTTTTTCCTGAACTTTTGATTTTAATTTTTTTTGGGAACTTTTTAGAATTGTTTGGCTGTAAGGTAATCCAAGGTCAATGTTGAAAGTCGAGGTAATACACATATAACATGGCTGACGAGATGGTCACTGGACAACCTGGCGAGGGCCGGTCATGTCGGAAGCTAGGTAGATCCACCTGTCATCGAATCCCGGACCTCCTACATGTACATCTTTAATTAATTTCTAAAAATTATTTTTATTTTTTTTTATNGAACTTTTGATTTTAATTTTTTTTGGGAACTTTTTAGAATTGTTTGGCTGTAAGGTAATCCAAGGTCAATGTTGAAGGTCGAGGTAATACACATATAACATGGCTGACGAGATGGTCACTGGACAACCTGGCGAGGGCCGGTCATGTCGGAAGCTAGGTAGATCCACCTGTCATCGAATCCCGGACCTCCTACGTGTACATCTTTAATTAATTTCTAAAAATTATTTTAATTTTTTTTTTTTTTTATAAATTTTTATAAATTTTTTGGTATTTTATAATTTGTCTGCATTTTTAATTACTTTTGTGTTCAAAGTCATCTAATGTCACGGTTACAGTTTCAAGATCAAGGTTGCGGGTCAAATTCAACGTCACCTGGATCCAATATAGCCACCGACCGACCGGAATGACAGAGCATGACTTCGGCCGGCCGGCGCCTGGCGCCTACTCCCCCATCCCCTTGCGCCAAAGTCCTCTATTTTATATTCTACTTGTACATAATAGGAAATACATGGTAGGCCTACCGTCTGGCTGGAGGTATTTAGCAAGTGCGAGTCTTAGAAGTTTGTGGGAGTGCTAAGGACGACCTGATTTCAGTCAGTTTGCCTCACAGGACTTGCAGTGATGACATCATTATTATATGGTGCACTAAAAAAGAAAAAAGTGCGTGGAGTGTCCCTTAAGTAGCTTGTACCTTATGTGTCATATCTAAAATTTATTGTAAAAAAACTCTTATTTGCCATTTCATACTTATTAAAAGACCATTTAGAGACGAATATACAGAATGAAAACTAGTTTTCGGAAGTAAAAAATTTGTTAAATGCCATTCGTAAGCAGACACCGTTCAAAAATATTGAACACCTTTTGCATGACAATTATACGACTGAAGTTCTGCGTTCTATTTGGGGATCCGGGTTTTTAGTAAGTAAAAAGCCAATTTCAGTTTTACGTTTTTGCTATTATATGGGGGAAATGTGAGAAAACGACGTTTATATGACTGTGGATTCCTGACCACTTGCAAAGAAATTCCGTGTTCAGTAAGTATTGAGACACGCCGCAATTTGTGTTGGAACCATCAGTGGTTGAGCTCCCTCGGAAGGCGAGCTTGCACGCCTGAGCGAGCGCGTGCAACGAGGACCCTCCTTCATGGTGGGGCACCTCCTCACTTCCACCATGCTGTGGTTGAACACTAAAATGTGCATTTCCCTGAGAGATTGATAGGACGAGGCTCCTCGCTCCCTGCTGGCAACCAAGTTTTAATGAAGAGCATGTCCGCGAGGCGAGGGAAGTAATGACTCCTCGACGCGGCGGCGCTGCGGTCGCGCACGCACGGGATTAGTGGTGCCATCNTATATACGTACCATAAGTAAAACATATTTGCACTGCCTTTTCGTATTTTACTTGCTATTTATGTTCCTCTCGTTTAACAACCGAATCGCCGTTTTTCAAAACAAAATATTCTTAAATGATAGAATTCGTTACTGGATGCGTATATTTCCACCATCGCTCTGATTGGATAAAATTCCTGCCTTGTAGGAAACTTTAAACGAAAAATTGTTCATGAACACCAAACAGTCCATGAAAGTAGTCAACGGTCTGCTAACTCTTTCATTTAGAACAATCCATAACGGCGACCATTCAATATTGAATGGAATCTCCCAAGGAAACTTCCATCGTTGTACATGAGCTTCAGAGTATTTGACTGCAAAACTACTGAAACTGCTCCATGTGAATATCCAAAATTCTACCTATTATATTTCTGGTATTCAAAGACCGAACACTGATTTCTATTGATTTATAGAGAATTACAATACCCTGGAAGTAAAATCTCAGTGATTTTCACTTATTTACCATTAGGAAACAGCTCATTAACGGAAGTTTTCGTATGGATAATTCTGCTGAGTGTAACACTCATTCTGGTTTAGTGTGCACATAACTAGTATTTGCTTTCAAAGTCGTGCAAACTAGTTTACATTACTTCCCAAACAATAGGAAATATTTATATTAAGGATGGGTTGGTTCGGTTCTTCGTATCCAATTTATACCNTTGGTTCGGTTCTTCGTATCCAATTTATACCGGTTCTTGAGGTTTGACTCGGAACCGGTTTTAGGTTCACAACAACTACTCGGTTCTCGTTTCTAAAAAGCAATATATTTACTGCCAAACTCTGTCCTTACAAAAATAACTACCTCTTGTATAGCGTTCCCTTTTCCCCCAAAAATAAAGGAAAAAAATTCTGGGTTGCATGCCATTCATGAAAAAAAAAATTTAAGGAGTGGTAGTCATTCCTCTCCCTTCTCTGTCTTTAACACTCAGCCCGCTCCTGTAAGCCACACTGCCGGCCGATCGATACATTTCTCGNCGGTTCTTGAGGTTTGACTCGGAACCGGTTTTAGGTTCACAACAACTACTCGGTTCTCGTTTCTAAAAAGCAATACATTTACTGCCAAACTCTGTCCTTACAAAAATAACTACCTCTTGTATAGCGTTCCCTTTTCCCCCAAAAATAAAGGAAAAAAATTCTGGGTTGCATGCCATTCATGAAAAAAAAAATTTAAGGAGTGGTAGTCGTNACTACCTCTTGTATAGCGTTCCCTTTTCCCCCAAAAATAAAGGAAAAAAATTCTGGGTTGCATGCCATTCATGAAAAAAAAAATTTAAGGAGTGGTAGTCGTTCCTCTCCCTTCTCTGTCTTTAACACTCAGCCCGCTCCTGTAAGCCACACTGCCGGCCGATCGATACATTTCTCGAGGCCTTCATTGTTTCAGCGTAAGGCTGAGAATAGCCTACTCAACGAGGCTGGAGAAGGGAAGAAGCGACGTATTTTTTTAGAGGTGTGGCATTCCAACACAGCAAAAAAAAAAAAAAAACCAGCAAGTTACTTCATAAAAGAAGCAAAAAAAAAAGGAAGGGCCACCCTGTCACTACGTAAAAGAAACAAAAAGAAAAAGGAAGCAGGCAGGTAAAAGAAGCAAAAAGGAAGCAGGTCGCCCACTGGAATTGTTGACATTCTTTTAATGGCCATTGGTTAAACCCACGCCACAATGTTTAGGCTTTTAGCACTGGAGTTATTTAGTTAAAGTATTTTCCAAACATATCACAATCATCACCTATTAATGTAAAAAAAAAATATAATTGTTGCATATTTATTAACATTAAATAAATTTAATACAAGTTTATCTGTATACATTAAATCTTATCTTCACATTTTGTTATTGTTCTATTCTTCGGTAGGTTAAATGAAACATTTAATGAATTTTACCTGCAGTGGTTGAATGAAGTTGCAAGCAAAGTGCAAGTATTCAAAATGGAACCGAATACTGGAACCGATATTTAAATTGTAGAATCAGTACCGGAACCGGAACCGATATTTTTTGTTATTCGACCCATCCCTAATTTCTATTGATGTAAACAAACGAAAATCTAACTTCTTTTTACGTCAAATGGTACTGCACAGATGAGAAAAGGAACTTCTTAGCTCACCTGGTTTCCTAAACACTTAACTCTCATTTTTTTACTCATAAATTGTGAACCATTAGCCAGTTCGACACACTGCCGAGTAAGAATGCTTAGCTTAGTGACGACGGCCGCTGGTGAACTTGTAAATGTCTGTGTCCTCCTGTTTAGCTCATTCAATCATGAGTAACCAAACATTGACTCGCACTCGGGAGATCTTGGTTTCGATCTAGGCAGGGTGCAATGAGCGTGCACCTTCCCCCCTACTACCAACATACACACACAAACTCACACACACACTGTGGCTTCCCATATCTAATTTCAGCTTTACTTTGTAAATGCCACACAGCTTCTTTTCTTGGTCCAACAATACTCCACCACTAATTTTCTTAATTTCGTATCTGGGTTTTACAAATAATAGAGATCCCCGTTAGTGTGTCATCAAAGGGTATCATTTAGTTAGGGTTTGCACAGTAAAAGATAACGTAAGTACAAAAAAATATTTTTCCTCTTTTTCTGAAGTATAAAAAATATCAATTCTCAATATGGGATTGCAAAATCTATTTAAAAGTTTACTAAAATCCATGACTTGTAGTTTTCCCACAAAGACCTTCCAAATTATATTTACATATGGTTGTATACAAAATGAGTAAAATATAAAGCCTACATATCTTTTTATAGTTGGCAGAGCACCCCCACCCCCCTATTTTTAATATCAAGGAACAGCAGTTCCTTTCCCAATAAAGTCCCTGGCCTGTCTCCCCGAGTCGGGGAAAACACAAGCTTAAAATATAAATTTTCGTCTTCTTCTGGAACATTTTAAGACGATCCCGGAGCGGAAACGCCCTCTGGTGACATCATGGCTGGCCAGCGTCACGTTGTCATGGTGACGCACAGGACTGGGAAGGGGCAGCATGCGAGGCTTCGAAGTGGCACACTAGCGCGCCACGCGCCATTTTCCATCCAGCAGTCATGCCGGCCCCATCAGCGAGGTGGTTAACAGAACGGGTCCCATTGCACTAAAGGTAAGCCATGTCCACGGCTCTCATATGTAGAAGCCGTACCCAAAGCGACGTGAACTTATTCGTAGTTCTGATGAACGTAAGCCGTGTCACAAAACTAATAAAATTATGTATTATTAAATATTATTACAATTTATCAAAGTCAGTGTGCTTAGCCAGGTTATTTAAGGGATGGTGGTCCTAATTAAACAAAACAGTTAATAATAATTTCTTAATTTATTTAGTATCACTACAAATAAAACACTCTTGAATTAAAATCTCAACTTGCTATTTACAAGAAATCAATTCAATCAAAACAATTTACATTAATGTCAATGAAATTATTGAAATTAAATAACTTAAATTAGTTACATTAAGCAATGTATCAAAATATACTGAACTATTTTACCAATTATTTGTCCAGGTTTGACAGTTCCAATAATTACAACAAAGTTCGCATCACACATTCATACAGTCCCACCTTAATTCAGTCCACATTCCACCAGTCCGGAAAGTTATAGAGTACTCAGAGCACCTCCATGCAGAGTAGCCTGCTACTGCTCGGGTGCCACCCCCTCTTGTCCATCCACATCGCACAAACACTCGTCTACCACCGTCTCGCACTCTCCACTGTTATCCGTTCTCTCTGCTGATGTCCCGCGCTGCACCAGGCAGACTCCGCTTGACTACCACACATTAGCCAGATGGCTTCCACAAAGAACTGCTGACCCTCCAGTTGCGGTGGTATTTATAGTGTCTTTGGCCATAGTCCAGAAACTTTTCCAAATGCCGCGTTTCACCAAGTGACGTGATTACCAGAAATGTCTTACTCATATTCCCAAGTCATAGACTTCTCCAGCAGGAGTGAGGAAGGGCTGTGAAGCCAATCAGGTTGGTNATGTCTTACTCATATTCCCAAGTCATAGACTTCTCCAGCAGGAGTGAGGAAGGGCTGTGAAGCCAATCAGGTTGGTTGTCAGTCGTTCCCTCCACCACACAGAGCAGTATTTTAACGTCAAAACTGGCCAAAAGTCAAAAAATGTTACTTTCCAGAAACACAATTATATTAATATATTTAGATAGCTGACACTCGAGACGTCATTCTACAGTCCATTAGGGCATGTGCTTCACTTCCGGTGATGTATTGTGACTCATAACTGAAGTTATATAGAAGAAGCATGCTGTAAGCTGCCTAGAAATTTTTGGAAGAGCGGTGTGAAATTTTGGATTCTATTTGTACTAGGTGCGTATTCTACGCAGTTTATTTTATAAGAATTTATTTTAATAATTTGAGTAACTTAAAAAATCGTACATAATACTATACAGTAAAAATATAAATAATTCGTAATTTTGTATAGTGTTTTTGATAGTGCGTCAGGCTCTGTCGGGTCACAGATGTAGTTGTTTTGTGATATTTAAAGCATGAACATATTATAACGAAAGAAAAATGCCCCGCAAGTAGTTGCCAATTGTTTTTACTTAATTAAAAAAAAAAAAAGTTTTTGAGGAGGGAACCGATTTGTTTAGAAAACGATGGTCTAAGGTCTTTTAAAATGTACAATTTTGATGTAAATATTAGATCCGTGGTCCATTTATATTCACAGTAAGCGTTAAAATAAATTGAAGTTTGCAAAAATATAAAGAAAAATCTTTTAAGTCCATTTCAATAAAAAGAATTTTTCAATTATTTTAATTATACCCTGTGTCTAAGAATCAGTTGGGTAACTATTTAAATAAGAATGGACTGTGTCCATTGCCAAACATAAATAAAGACTTTGGAAAAACAAGAAAAGTTATTTGAATTTTTTTTGTTTATTTAATTTCTTTATTTATGTTTGGCAATGTACGCAGTCCATTCAAATTCAAATAATTATCGTACTAAACCACTGCCACTAAATTTTAAGGATAGCCTATTTTAGGACTTTTATGAATCATTTTCAAGCAAAAACTCGAAACTGTTAGACCTACAGAGAGATATACGATTACAATTGTTCCAATAACTAATATAGGCCTAAATACTGTTTATAGCCATTATCGTGATTTATATATATAGGCTGTTTCACTCGCTCTCGGTCCTTGATATTTGCTAATAAAAATTAAACTATTGGTGATAATTTTGTATCGTGTATTTACCATATGTATATAAAGAAATCTTCTTTTGTTAAGGAGGGGTGACCATATTTGTCAAAATTCTGTACGTTTCCATAATTTGTTTTGTGCTCCTAGAAACGTATACCGATATCGTATTTAAACATCCAACTTTATTATTAGGGGTATACGCAGGAATGTAGACAATGAACACACATCTTTATAGCTTACTTTACGAAGGAAAAATAGGCTTATGAGATAACGTTCCTGGCTGTGTGAGTGCGTGTGCGCGCATGCCGTTTGTCTGCGAGCGTGTATGTTTGTGATGCATCCCCTTAAAACTTCTGAACCCTTGGACCAAATTTCATTAAATTCGGCAACAGGAATGATGGAAACACCTCAAGTCAATTTTTCACAGATCCTGACTCTGCGTCCCGGATAACTGGAATATACATAAAACTCATTGAGAAATTTTAAATTATTTTGGAAGCTATTTCCAGTACCACAAAACAGATACGCCAAATTCAAACCCTTGCAAAAGAACCGGCGAAACTGTACGTAGAGTTCTATGACTCCGACAGCACATCAAGTATTAATGCATGGAGCAACAATAATTAAGCATGTCTTGTTACCAATTGGTTAAAATTAACTGCTGAAGCAAAGAATAAACATTTTGGGCAGTATATACAAAGGTTTTCTACAAAAATTACTTGTAAACAGTGTAACAGGGATGCTTTCAACAGATTGCTAACTTCAGATCTTTAGTTGCTCAAGAAATAAACAAAAAGGAAAAATAAGCCGTTTTCTAAGGAAACATTCCAGCTTCTGCTACTTGAAACACCGACATGTGTGCGGAAACAAGCAGAATATGAACAAGAAGTTCAAATATAACTACTAAGCCTACTTTCCTCAACATGGGTGTAATTAATATTTGATGAAGTTCTTAAAAACTTGAATGGTAGGTAGGAATGGACGTCTCGTTGATAGCAATATCATTAGAGATGAAACCAGGAACAAATGCAACAGTAGTGAGTCAATTACAAATACACGCATTTCTTATATGGGACTCGAACCCAGTACCATAAGCTAGCCTATAATTAACTGCATTATGGAGGTAAGATTCGATTCATCAGCTTGGGATGTAATCAGTTTAAATATTTGAATCTTAGGGATTAATTACTACCCTGAGATTTTACAGGTCCGCCAATTTGAAAATACTGCAAGATTCTGAGTCACTTAAAACACTAAGTTTACATGGCTTACAGTACCGCTAATTATGTGAATAATTTAGTGCAAATAGGATGATTGGTTTCTGAGATATGGCAATAGAAACACGATTTCCTTATTTTGCCCTACCGTACAAAATTGGCTAAAAAATAGGTTATACGGTGCTTATAATATATACTGTAAACATTAAAAATTGGGGTGAATTTGGTTAAATTGTATAATATATATGACAAACTTATCTAAATTATTTATGACGCTGCCATTTTGAACATCGTTGTTTGACCCACAAAAAAAATTAAAGTTTACGTGGTCTTCTGTTGCACTAATGGTGTACACAAATTGGTGGAAATTATATTAACTTTTTCGGAAATATGACAAAATGTTTAATTATTTCTCCTGGCACTACTGTGCAAAAAGTTTGGCAAAATAATGTCTCTAATTGCATAATTGTTGCTTCTGATGAATACCGCAAGTCTACAAAATTTGGTAGTATACAGTTGATTTGTTCCATAGATATTATATACTAACCTAAATTATTTGTATTAAAATCATTAGCAAAATGAATGTCGCACATAGAACATGTCAGTTTTCGTACTATATTGTAGCGCTACATGTGTGTAACATTTGGGGGGAAACGGTTAATTGGTCTTCGAGATATGGCATAAAAGTCCAGATTTTACATGTGAAGATATTCATTAATGGATGACAATAAGTTATATATTGGCACATTTGATGATTCTCATTGACACTAACCAGTTTACAAAGTTTAATTAAACTTTATTACATAGTTTCATAGATGTAGCACACTAAGTTAAAATTATTTTATAGCCGCTAATTGAAAAATAAGTGTTTGTCACAACTAAACATATACATTTATATGGCTTGTCACAGTACAACTTCTTCGCCGAATTTGGTACGAATCGGTTGATTGTTTTTCGGGATATAAAATAAAAATTTAATTTTTAACAAGAGGCTATTTTACAAAATAGCAGAGAAATGAGGCTCTGTAAAGACAAATTTGGCGGTTGTAATAGATACTGTCATCATACAAAATTAAGTTGGAATTTGTTTCGTAAATTAATTATGTTGTGTTAAATATTTGAAAATCCGCCATTTCAAATAGGTCTCGACCTACTTAAAACATACCAGTTGAAACCACCTGCTGCATTTATATTCGCCAAATTTGGTATATATAGGATAATTTTTTCCCAATATATTATATAAATTTTTTTATATTCTTGTGACACATGGTTTCGACGATATAGCATACTAAACTAAAACAAATACGAAGGTTATTCGGAAAGTAAAGTCCGAATCGCCGTAGCTAATCGATTGTCGCGCGAACATTGTAACGCGCATGCCCACCGACTCCCGGCATGCCTTGCTCGTCAAAAGACGCCATTTGCATTGGTATTGTTGCAGTGTGCTGTTTACAGTGTCAGTTTAAAATGTTTATAACAATTGATCAGCCCACCGACTGTGAAATACAGTCAGTGATTTGGTTTTTGACAGCAAGGAACGTTTCAGCAGCATAAATTATTGACAGATAAGTCAAGTGTATGGCCCCAATGCGATGATTGACAGCAAAGTGCGTAAGTGGGTGAGAGTTTTCAAGGACGGACGTGAAAATGTCCATGACGAACGGCGATCAGGCCGACCATCAGTGATCACAAAAGATTTGGTCAAAGCCGTAAACGAAAATATTCGTGAAGACCGGCAATTCACAGTTTAAAATTTAGCATTGCAATTTCCGAATGTGGGTAGAAGAACTTTGCACAAAATTGTCTGTGAAAATTTGCAATTCCACAAATTGTGCGCACGTTGGGTTCCCAGGCTGCTTACTGAGGAACACCAAATGAAAATAATGGCTCGTGCTCTTGATTTTTCGTACCCATATCATAAGGAAGGTGATAAATTTTTAGAGAAGATGAAAGGTGAAAGAAGCAGTTACAGACTGGTTCTTCTCACAGGCGGCAGACGTCTATGACTTAGGCATACAAAAGCTTTTAGAATGTTATGGCAAATGTTTAAACAAATATGGAAATTATGTAGAAGTGACGCATTATGCATCCCTATATTTTATTCGTCAGAACACACACTCTGGCGAAGCTCGCAGGCGGACGACCGCAATAAGGATTAAGGGTTTGGCGGGCGTGATAAGGAGAATGGCGCCAGGACGGCCCGTCGGAACGACCATGTGCGGAGGAAGGCGGACGCAGCTGCATCTCGCAGCTGCCAAGGGTCGCTGAGCCCACACCAGTGGCTGAGTCTGTCCCAGGCTAGTTCCAGCAATAAACATTGTGAGCTTTTAGCGGGCGTGCTGGGATAATAACGACACAGTATCCGGAGGCATAAGTGCACCGGACCAAAGAGGCCACCCAAGAGTTCCTGCATGTGCAGAACGGAACAATAAACTTCCAGGTCAGAATCAAGGGGCGACGCCAGGCCGACTGCGGACCACAGGAGCAGCGGCCACGTGTTTTACGACTCAGGGGGGAAGCGGCAAGCACCCCGGCCACATGCAGGGATGGTGCAAGTTGAATATGGCGATCGAGCCTACAAAACCACGAGGAGGAGGGAGGAATGGATCANTCCTACGCCCTAACACGGAGGGCCAGAATCAATCGCTAGCGCCTCGCACCAAGAGCAGATTCAATACCTACTTATAAACCACAGCATTGGGCAGGTATCAGAAGAATAGAGAAACATGTAAAGAATTAAATAAAAAAAGTTTTTGAAAACATTTGTAATGGTTTACGTTTTATTAGAAATCGGGCCTTACTTGCCGAATAACCCTCGTATATGGTCGCCATTTAAAATGTGTCTGACAAACTTAAAACGTGTCAGTTTATACCATATGTCACAGTTATATATTTTTTGCCAAATTTTAAGGTAATCGGTTACTTGTATACCAAGATATGACATAAAAACTTTATTTTTCATGTGGCGCGTCCTTACAAAGTTTCGAACAAACAATGGTTCGTGTAGACACATTTGATAGTTGTAATGTGTATTGCCAGCGTAAAAAGATATGCTGGAATTGATTACATGGTTTCGCCGATATAGCATCATAAGCTAAAACAGCTTTATGGCCTCCATTTTGAACATAAGTGCCTGGCATACCTAACACATAATTTTTTTTTATAATTTACCTCAAAACTACAGGTGTGCAAAATTTGGTAGTAATCGGCCAATATGTTACCGGAGAACAACATAAAAACTTTATTTATTCGTGTACTGCTATCTTAAGAAATAGCATACAAAACTGGATATGTCTTAGTATATGTGGCGCTTGTAATATATACTTTCAGCATATAAAATTTGGTCCATATTTGTCTAATGGTATGGGATATATATCAAATAAACCTCAAATATTTGTATGGCCACCATTTTGAAAATAAGTGTCTAATTAATATAAGGCACACGTATTTACATGACATATAATAGTATTCCTTAAGTGCCGAATTTTGCGAGGCTCGGTAGAGTAATTTTCAAGATATAACGTAAAAGATGTTTCTTTATGTGTTGCTATCTACTAAAATCGCGGACCAACAACACTGCCCATATCTTCATTGAATGCTTAATAAACCATTATCATACAAATTTTGTTTAAAATCTGTTAGATGGTTCCCGAGATATAACATTTCACCGTAAATTTTAAAATGGCCACCATTTTGAAAGTTATTGCTTGTCGTGGTCAAAAAGTACAAAATTCGGGTGTCCGTAAAAAGCACCATATGTGTACCGAGATTCGTGAAATTTAGTTCACGCATTCAAAAATTGAATGTGGGGTACACCTACGCACGGACACACAGACAGGAAAGTGATCTGATAAGACTTTCTTTCTTTCGGAAAGTAGGCTTATAAACACAGAAGCGTTTGATAAATACTTTTGGCCAGGTTTCAAAGCATTTTATTCCTGTGTGCGCAGCCGGACGGGGTGACGTAGTGGAAAGAGGGTCTGCCTGAGAGTAGGGGAGAGTTAAGGTTGGGCACCCTCTCAGCGGGACGGTGCATAACCAGGTAAAATGGCACCCACGGTTAGTGTGGCAGTCTGGTCGTAACAGTATGTTATTTCCTATGCATTACAATTTGTGTATCATAAATTGTATCTCTTGTGTACTTTCTTAAAACAATTCTATGGATTAGACGCGCTCTTACAACATCTTAGTACACAAATACGAGTAAAATCATCATTCCTCACAACCATTATTATACGCTAAGCTCTCTTTATTTCATCCAACATGCTAGCACAAGAGGGTTAAAGAACATGTGTGGAGTTCTGTGTTGATTTTGTTTCGCAAAGGACTAACTTTAATAAGCCAGTATTATTTTTAGCATAAAGCGCTTCTGCACCGCGCAGTGACTACCGAAAATCTTGAGATGCGCTGCCATTTTCCGAAATAGCCACGAGCATATAGCAGGACATTTCAGATATAAAATGTGACAAGATGCCAGAAATATACCTCTGCTGATTTACAGAAGTACACGAAGTGATTTATAACGTTGATGAAAACTTGAAAGTCCAGATAGTAAAAAGTTGTCCCACAGCCAAAACTGTAGGGAGAATAACAGATAACTGCCGTAGTTGATCTAGAAGTTTTAGAATATTTACAAGGTTTCAGTCGTCGCATTTGTTCGCCTCTGGTAAAATAGCACGCCATCAACCGAAGTAGTTCGGTGGTACAAACTAAGGAGTAAAGTGCGTGACACTCANTCTGCACCGCGCAGTGACTACCGAAAATCTTGAGATGCGCTGCCATTTTCCGAAATAGCCACGAGCATATAGCAGCACATTTCAGATATAAAATGTGACAAGAATCCAGAAATATACCTCTGCTGATTTACAGAAGTACACGAAGTGATTTATAACATTGATGAAAACTTGAAAGTCCAGATAGTAAAAAGTTGTCCCACAGCCAAAACTGTAGGGAGAATAACAGATAACTGCCGTAGTTGATCTAGAAGTTTTAGAATATTTACAAGGTTTCAGTCGTCGCATTTGTTTGCCTCTGGTAAAATAGCACGCCATCAACCGAAGTAGTTCGGTGGTACAAACTAAGGAGTAAAGTGCGTGACACTCANGCCTCTGGTAAAATAGCACGCCATCAACCGAAGTAGTTCGGTGGTACAAACTAAGGAGTAAAGTGCGTGACACTCAATGCACAAAATTTGTGAATTTGTTTATAATACAGGTAGCTACTAAACAGTATGCTAACTTTTAGGTGAAACCTCTTATTCATCTTAAGTTTCGTAGGATGATTAATTCTACATGTATAACTGAAGCATTATTATACAACAAAATTTTGTAACTATTGAATGTAACACGAATGAAGTATTTTGAGGATGCATCTACTCCCTATTGTATAGGGAAAATAACTACTACGCATGGGTTAAGGAATGTCAGCATTTATTTATTTATTTTGTTCCTTAAACTTTCAGTTATTTCTACATTTTATATAATAATATCTTGGTGCAATTCCTCGTAAATCCGACAGTAATTATAAAGCTACATAACTGGACAATTTATTTAAATTGCTTTGCCGCTATCACTTAAGATAGTTGTAACAGTACTACGTAGCTTAACTTATATAAATTATGCACTTATGTAACGCAGGTGTTGTTTTGCTCTCCTGTCGTCTGCGTTCCTGTAAATAAATTACAATTAGTTTTAATTGACCAAGTTATGTAGTTTCCAAATACAGAGAATATTTAATGACTTTTAAAGTTTTGTAGAAAATCAGTTTTACGTAGTTTATATGCCCAGTTAATAAGAGTATACATATGCTTCATGCACGATTATATCTAAAAATTAAAATAATTTTTAATACGGGTGACTTTGAAGTTTTCAATATAATATAATTTCTGTCAAAATAGGAGAATGTTATAAAACTAGGATGTATTAAAATTTAAATGTTAATTTAAAAATATCAAATTTTCAAATCGCAAAGGAAATTATATATATGTATATATATATATATATATATATATATATATATATATACATATACAGTTGGCCCATGATATGAACGAGCGCATAGTCTTCAAAACACTGGCGCCTTCGGACAATGGCAGACTTAGTGACGACTGAGAGGGCAGCCAAGAGGTGCACATAATGTGACTAAGTAAGAAATAGGAAAAAAAACGTTTTCTTCATTTGCGGGATCCAATATTACAGTGGGCCTGCTGCTGTGATCACCAAATAGATATTTGAATTACTGTTATTTTTCATCCAACACTCATCAGAAATCGAACCCGGTTTGTTGCCTGCCATATCCGCACGTTCTTGTGGTATTAATATTATCTAACTACATTTTTTTTTTTTTATGAAAAGATTTACAGCAAAATTTGTTGAGGTCCTCTTTATAGCCGAAAAAATAACTTACACGATTTTCATATAAAGAATAGGTGTTTGTTTGATTTTTGGATATTTTTCAGGGTTTTTTTAAGGTTACAGTCTAATGCAAGGTTATGGCTGATGTAAAAGTTACTTAAAATATCGATGAAACAAGAAAAACGTAATGATGATAAGACTTGTGAAATTCAGTATCTTGATAATGGACGTCAAATTAGTTGCGAAACCTCATGGACAAAGCAATGGAATCCAAATGTTCTCTAAAAATGGCACTAGTAAAAAATGACGGTCAATGCTCACTTCCCATCTCAATCCCCGTGAGGCCAATTTACAATGTGCTGCTCCTGAACCGATAAAATCCTACTAACCAAAAGCCTATTATTTGACACAAATCGAAATCATTAAACACGCATGGAGGAAACGTTCCGCTGGAGACGTTTTCGTGTAGTTACTATTGAAGTCGCTTTAATCCAATTGGTTAAGTGAAATTTGACAAGGAATCTAATTTTATTTAAACTCAAACAACTTAAGGTAGATCAAATTTTTGTGACTATCTTTTTTCTTTGTAACTTTAGCGTTCCTTGACTTTCATTTAATACAAAGAACGTATGTAACATGTCGGATTGCACTTGTCCATCTTTTCATTTCAAGGGAATAATGCTGTCCATAAATAGACTGCATGCGTGTATGATGAACAAAACTGTGGAACAATAGAAAAGGAAAATTTATATATTTTACAAATACCGTTATATGCGTTGACACTACACGAGATTAAATTTTTCTCAGATTTAAATATTTAATTTTTTTCATATATACGTGTAAAAATAACTCTTTTTATGATATTTAAACTCAGGACTCAAATAAATCAAAACTGGTATAGGAGTGCGTATGCAAATAACAGACGTATGGAACCAATCAGAGTAACGCGATGCGGTCGGCAGCGCCTATATAAGACAACAAGCGTTTGCGAAAGTTGCTAGACCGGTTACTGCTGCTACAATGGAAGGTTATCATGATATAAGTGAGTTTGAGCGTGTTGTTATAGTCAGCGCACGAGAGATAGGACATATCATCTCCGAGGAACCGATAAAATTTGAGTTTTCGCGTTTGACCATTTCACGAGTGTACCGTGAATATCGGGAATCCGGCAAAACATCAAATCTTCGACATTGCTGCGGCCAGAGAAAGATCGTGAAAGAACGGGACAAACGACGACTGACGAGAATCATTAAATGTGACAGACGTGCAGCCCTTTCTAAAATTGGCGCAGATTTCAATTCTGGAGCATCAACCAGTGCCAGCGTGCGAACTCTTCAAAGGAACATCATTGATATGGGCTTTCAGAGCCGAAGGCTCACTCGTGTACCATTGTTGACTGCATGACACAAAACTTTACGCCTCACCTGGGCCCGCCAACACCGCCGTTGGACGGTTGATGACTGGAAACACGTTTTTTGGTCTGACGAGTCTGATTTCCAATTGTATCGGGCGGATGGACGTGTACGGGTATGGAGACATTCTCATGAATCCATGGAACCTACATGTCAACAAGGGACTGTTCAAGCTGGTGGAGACTTTGTCATGGTATGGGGCATGTGTAGTTGGTGTTAAGTGGGACCTCTGATACGTCTAGATACGACTCTGACAGGTGATAGATACGTAAGTATCTTGTTCAATCTCCTGCACCCATTTGTGTCCATTGTGCATTCCGACGGGTATGGACAATTCCAGCAGGACAATGCGACACCCTACACGTCGAGAGTTGCTACCTAGTGGCTCCAGGAACACTCTTCTGACTTTAGACACTTCCATTGGCCACCTCAATCATCAGACCTGAACATTATTAAGCATATCTGGGATGCCTTGCAAAGTGCTGTTCAGAAGAGATCTCCACCGCCTCGCACTCCTATGGATTTGTGGATTGCCCTGCAGGATTCATGATGCGAGTTGCCTCCTGCATGCATTCAGACATTAGTCGAGTCCATGTCACGTCGTCTCGCGGGGGCCCTACGCGATATTAGGCAGGTGTACCAGTTTTTTTGGCTCTTCAGTGTATAATATACAGGATACAGTATGGTCCACCTTATGCGGACATCCTCAAAACGTCCAAATGGTTACAGGTCACAAACTGCGGTTTTCATTAAATGAAATTTCATACGGAGGCAAGTAATTTGCCACAAAGAGACTATTCGTAACTCTTGTATGGACATAAATAATTAAAACACATATGATTTTTCTCCTGGAAACATACATTTATTTCAACATCATCTAAAAGTATGTGCAAAGTGGAATTCAGCGATATAGCATATGGAAAGAAAAGTAACACAGAAATGCTAAGAAATGGTGTGCGAGTATGATTAATATAAGTAAGCCGATAGCATGGGGCAGTGGACCTGTAAGCAGAGCTGAAAGCAAGCAACACGCGCGATGACTCATCCTGTCGAGACCGCTTCTTAAAAGCAACGTAACACCAGTCCCCGTAATCTGTTATGGTAAGTGGTTGGCACCTATAGATGCAAACCCCCCCATGGGTACGCGAAAACTTTCCAGGTTCGTAGGAATGAGTAAAACAAGTGTGTTATGGATACTGCACCAACGGAAATTCCATCCATAGCACGTGGCTCTTCCTCAGGCATTATTTGAAGGTGATTTCCAGCAGCATTTTTAGTTTTGTAGGTTTGTTCTCATGTCTGTAAGGATTGACAGCAATTTTTTGAAGAACGTACTATTTACCGATGAAGCAACCTTCCCANTGATATAGCATATGGAAAGAAAAGTAACACAGAAATGCTAAGAAATGGTGTGCGAGTATGATTAATATAAGTAAGCCGATAGCATGGGGCAGTGGACCTGTAAGCAGAGCTGAAAGCAAGCAACACGCGCGATGACTCATCCTGTCGAGACCGCTTCTTAAAAGCAAGGTAACACCAGTCCCCGTAATCTGTTATGGTAAGTGGTTGGCACCTATAGATGCAAACCCCCCCATGGGTACGCGAANGTAACACCAGTCCCCGTAATCTGTTATGGTAAGTGGTTGGCACCTATAGATGCAAACCCCCCCATGGGTACGCGAAAACTTTCCAGGTTCGTAGGAATGAGTAAAACAAGTGTGTTATGGATACTGCACCAACGGAAATTCCATCCATAGCACGTGGCTCTTCCTCAGGCATTATTTGAAGGTGATTTCCAGCAGCATTTTTAGTTTTGTAGGTTTGTTCTCATGTCTGTAAGGATTGACAGCAATTTTTTGAAGAACGTACTATTTACCGATGAAGCAACCTTCCCAATCCATGTGCACGTAAATTTACGAAATATGCACTACTTGGCGACGGAGAATCCATGTTGGGTTCGGCACGTGGAGCACCAGCGACAGTGGAAAGTGAACGTGTGGTGTAGAATCGTTAGAGACTACGTCCTGAGCCATACTTCATTCAATGGACAGCGACCGGCTGTGCATACGCCCATTTCCTCAGAGACTCCCTTCACTTCTGGAAGACATACCGCGCGACATAAGTCGTGATAAGTGGTTTCAGCATGATGGTTGTCCTGCGCATTTTGCTTTGGTCGCGAAACAAGTGTTAAATAAAACGTTTCCAAACCGGTGGTTGTGTAAGATTCCTCGCTCGCTCCATTGACCTCACACCACTCGATTTTTTCNAATAAAACGTTTCCAAACCGGTGGTTGTGTAAGATTCCTCGCTCGCTCCATTGACCTCACACCACTCGATTTTTTCTGTGGGGAACACTGAAAGACAGGGTGTACAACACGGTTCCAACGACGCTACTAGACATGCAGGAATGCANTTTTTTCTGTGGGGAACACTGAAAGACAGGGTGTACAACACGGTTCCAACGACGCTACTAGACATGCAGGAATGCATTGTGGCAACTTGCAGAGTCATTACGCCAGAAAAACTTCAGGCCGATCGTCACTCGCTACATGTGCATTTACAGACGTGTATTGCTGTCTATGTTAAACACATCGAGCACATGCCGATGTGAAGCGTTTAACCATAACGGTGATCTTTTGTACTATGCATGTAGACTTGATTGCATTTTTCCTTATGTTGGTTTGTTCTATTTTTGTTGTGCATCTGTACGCACTCATTACTCAGTACCGTTAAAAGCTAGGAAACAAATCTCCTGAATTACGTTAATATGTGAATAAAATTTAATGCACTGATAACAGACTTGCCCTCACATTGCTCCCCTCCACTGTGGTGCTCTACTTTGTGTAATATCGCATTCCGTGACCATTGCCCCATTTAGGTAAGAGCTATGCTGCTATAAGGAAGCGGTCCCGCCAGAATGAGTCACGGCACGTGTTGTTTGCTTACAGCTGTGAGTACAAGAGCTTTGTATATAGGAGAGTATAGCCATCCGAGCGGATGCCGCCAATAGCGCGCGGTGATTGGCTGAGACGTAGTGTGACATAATTTTGTCCCCAACTGAGCCACGCGGTATAATGTAGTTGTAATGGGAAAAACATTTCTTGCGCTTCGAAATTGATAACTATGCTGTTTTGTTGTGCTTATGGGTGTAATACCCGAGCTGAATCGGGTTTAACTATTTCACCGGCTACCTTAAGATAAGAGAAATGGTGAATGAAAAATAATTTAGCAAAAACAATTCGAAGAAAAGTTTGGAAACATGTGGTGCTGTTTATTGAGTAACGTATCAGAATCACAAATGAACTTTTTTTAGTGACTTGTGCACATTGTATATCAATGTGCACGAGCTTTTTTTTCATTTCAAGCTACGTATAAATCATTTATCTATCAAAAATATGTTTCTTATATTAGCATAATATCTTAACGGCTCATATGTTGCAGTAGCCAAAGAAAGCATCTATATTAAAGAAATCGAATAAAAACAGACATAATAAAATATCTTGTTATTTTTTATACGGAAGACTGGGGGATTACAGCATTTGTTTAGTGGTTCATCTTCTCATTTTTATGTGTATTTTACCCGTTGCTGATTTATTTTTAAATCACGTCATGATAAAAAATAAAAATGCGATTGCATAATCGTTGTGACAATTTATAGCTGTCTTGTTCGTCGCAAATAGACGGCCTTGCATTTCATAGAGGCCTAATGCCTCCATACAGATTCAGAAAAATATAAATCGTGAACAGGATTTTATTGCAATTAATAATTTTATGCAACATGTTTACGGTAGAAGTTTACTATAGACGAAAACAACATTGTTAAAACCTAAGTTGGTTCATTTATTATAATTTATTTTTAACAACTGTAAAAAAATTGATTAAACATGAGAATATAATTTTCGTAGCTTTTCACAGGCTAACTGAGTATGTATTATGTATGTAAAAAGTAAATTTTTCTGTAACATTTCACCACGCCTCGTAAAAACTATTTAACTTACACAAGATTTGTTTGCAGAACATTAAATTTTAATATTTTCTTTAAGCCTCGGTAGCTGAAATATATAATTTTTCGTGAATCTCAAGTTTGAAGAGTTGTTTTTAAAATTCCATGTTCCAGCAGGTTTTTCGGTTAATATTAGTTGTGACATCTTCATTACGTATTTGTACGTTTTTTTTTTCATGCATGGGTGAAATATGAAAATTGCATAGGAATCTCCTCAATGTGTACGACTACCGGGAAAAATTTTGATGATATTTTTAAAATAACATTCTAGAATGAGCGAGTAGATTGACGAGTTGAATTCGCTCTCTCGCTGCTAGAGGTGCGCTCCGTGAGTCTGGATGGGGACAAAATGGCCGTGACTGGTTAAATGACCATACTCTCTATATACAGAGCTCTAGTGAGTGCAGGTCCACTGCCCCATGCTACTGGCCCACTTAAATTAATTATATTTGCACACTATTTCTTGGCGTATCTGTGATACGTTCCATTCCATATGCTAAATCACTGAATTCCTCTTTGCACATACTTTTAGATGTCGTTGAAATAAATGTAAGTTTCCAGGAGAAAAATCATATGTGATTTAATTATTTATGTCCATACACTGGTTACGAATAGTCACTTTGCGGCAATTACTTCCCCCCCTACGTAATTTCATTTAGCGAAAACGGCATCTCGTGATCTGCAACCGTTCCGTAAATCATCTCGTGATCTGCAACCGTTCCGTAAATTTTGGGGATGTTTATGTTACACGGACCATACTGTATACGCTTAACAAACGTTCATTTTTAAAAAAATTTATTTATTAAAGGGTTTAAATGCTTAAAAATTCCTTTACCTTCAAAAATAATTTGATAGGTTTAAAAAATTATAATTGTTACTCTGATTACACAAATTTCATGAAGTAACATATATGGAGGCTATAGATTCAGTGTACGTAAGGCTATCGTATTTCTGCAAGTGATGTACTTTCTATCCTTTGTATTGTTAAAAACTTTAAAAATGTAATTTGGGCTCGTTTTTATGCAATAACTAAAGAATTATATAATTTTTTAAATGAATGACAACATCTAAAAATACAACAGTGTTTCGAATGAATATTTCAAACCTTTAGTCTTCCAGCACGTTTAAGATTTGCACTGTAAACAATACTGGGAAAATTACCTCACAATTGTAAGGTAATGTTCGCAACCTTGTTCGGGAAACATCTTTTTCTTTAGCTGTAAGACAGAATAACCGCACTCTGAAATAAAATTCACTTAAATGGCAATGGAAAATCCCATAAATAGATGAGAAATTTACTTTACGACGTGTAAATTTCCTCAACGTTGTCTCAATAGCTCGGTGGGAGTACAGGAGGTAGAAACAAAATAAGGCGTCATGTTGGACAGCTTGTAGAACTTATATTCATTATAGCAGATATAATAAGCAATACAAATTAATTTTAAGCTGGAACATTTGTAAAATATGTACGATTACCTAATCGTTACAAATGGAAAGTTTATGAAAAAAAGGAGATAAGAAAATTCGTAACAGACTGTGGAAAACAGATATGCATTTGTTCCTGGTTAAAATATCAATATACGCCTTTATCTTTACCCGCGTAATTTTTATGTCAAGGGATTTATTGTTAAGTTCTCGCTGCTTCACATCCCGCGCGAGCGAGTGGAAGTGAAAGACAGCGCAGGACAGCAGTTATATGATAGCGGTGGCGGCAAAGCAATGGAATGTGTTAATTACAGGCGCGTGCGAAACCAAGAGCCACGATCTATTTCCAAACAGCGAGCCGACTAAATAATCTTTTTTCGGATGCGCGCTGCTGACCTTGAATGTATTGAGTTTCTGTGTTTATCTGAAGATTGTTCTAGTGGTTTGCTGCCCTATTTTCTCTAAGCATGATTCGCGGCTCATCGAACTTTTCAGGTCACAGCCAGAGGAGTATGAAAAGCACGCCGGGCCTCCAAGACGTAGTTGTTGAATGGATGAGTGGCTGAGTTTCAACGATAGACAGCATGCGGCGAGGAAAGTGACCAGCGGAAGGTAAATCTGCGACTGCGAGTATCAAGCTGTGAAGGTGCGGCTGGCAGGCTGAAATATTAGACTGGGCGCGTGGGTGAAAGACACTACAAAAGATGGTAACAGACAGTCTGAAAGTATGCTAATGATGAGTGTGAGTTAATTCACTATAACCAAACAGAGATGTAAACAGGAAAATTGACTCTGTTAATGATAATGTAGACATGAAAATAGAAGGCATTGGTGAGTAGGTGATTACAAAAATGTAATGCGCGGACAAGAAAATTGACAGTGTAATTGAAAAAGTGGTCAGTGTAACTGAAATAGCAGACAGTGTCTGCAAAAGAATTGACAGCGTCGAGAATGAACTGGAACATAAAATCAGTGCATTAGAGGAGGAATTGCACAAATCTATTCAGCAACGGAGTTCCACTACCATCTTACATGCATCCGAGAAAAGAGAGGAAGGAGTACATTTTGTCACCAACACAGCAATCTTGGAATATAGTCAGCAGCTGTGCAGCATTGGTGTCACGCAACCAAGAGTGGGGTAGGGGGTCTCAATTAAGTCTGCCCCTTACGACGCACTAAGGGACAGATGACCGAAAAAGTTGGCCAAAATTATTTTGTCGCGTTTTTGGTTTGAAAACAATATAATGGCGTGTGTATAGTTTGTACAGATGGATAAAAGTCAGAAATAAGCATTTTATAGTAATTCATTATTTTAAAAAATTTATCAATTAAAATCATTCCGAAGTATCACTTTCTTCTTCGTCAGTTGTGGAATCTTCTTCACCTTCAGATACGGCCAATGCTGCTGCATTATCTTCTACACGCATTACCATTGTTTCTGGCAAGAATTTTTTGGATTTTTTCTGGATATTGTCCTCAAACTTGTTAATTGTGAATCAGAAGTTAGCAGTAATCCATTTATAATGTCTCGATTACACATTTATCTTGAAAACTTGCGTGAATAATTTAGCCTGAAATAACGGAAGTGCTTATTTCTGGCCTCGGCCGCTTCCTCAGATAACTGTCCTATGGGCAGTAAAGCTTCAGCGATGACTTCAGGTCCACGTATCAGAATTTTATGGACTGTGGGTATCATAGGATACGAAGCGTACAAGCTGACATACAATTCAGCTGTTTCTTTTGTATACAATTTGAATTTTCTATGTCGATTTGATGACCACTAGAGATTGTTTGAAGAACTATTTTGAATCTTTTTATTAATTATAAATCAATTATTGTTATATATGCTGATAATTGAGGATCCGAGAAAAATATCCTAGATGAAATGCCATCATTGGTACTCCCAAAGCCAGCCTTGGGGACATCAACTAATAGTCCCATTTCCGTCTTGAAACGATCTTGAATACGTATTTTCGTTTCTTTTACAGAAATTTTTTGGTGTTCAGTACGGGCCTGCCACTGCTTCAAGGGCTGTTTGTAAGCCAGATGCAATAACGCCTCGAAAAACCTTATTCTTGCATGGAGAATTGATAATCCAAATTGTAGAGTCCCTGGAGCGGTTTCTCTCTGTCTGGACAAGTTGTTAAAATTTTTCGTATTGTCACCACAAATGAAACATCGCATTGTAGATGTCGTGTCTTTAGCAGCATTGCAGATTTTACCATCAATCATGTTGAATGAAAGCGTATGTTTTACATATAAATCGCCATCCATTAAAACTGTATTTTGAAGGGCGTTTTTTTGGTCTTCTATGAATTTTATTTCTTCCTTTGTCACATCTGTATTTTCGTGTGTGAATCGTATTCTTATTGGTCTGCAATAACGTGGTGACGATGGTGTTGGGTTTTGACAGATGATTTTCTCACTGTTGTTAAAATGAGAGACAAGTCTTAAGGGTACAAAGCAACTCTGAAAAATATATTTGCATCGGTTTCGGCACTACTTTGAAATTTCTGCTTGTACTGAGCTTGTTGAGAGCCGTCACAACCCCATTTAGATATTAGCTGCAATTCATTCTTTTCCTCACTTGTCAAGGTGGCCAACACTTCATCCAAGTACGTCACTAGTCTTAATGTAGTATGGTCTAGCAAACTTTGTAAGTTAATTTCCGCACATGTTCCAGTAACTTGATATGATTCTTCATTTGGATAGCGCTGTTTTTTATCTTTCTGGATCATTTGTAGGAAGGATATGTTGACTTTGATGCTCCCCTAATAATGCCATATTGTCTTCTTGATCTTGATAAGCCAGCTTCAACAAAAACTGATAGAGCTTGCAATTGTGATAATTGACTTCTGCATTGCATTCTGCCGGTATATGCCTTTCGGTACTTTGAGGCTAATTTGCCTCCAATTTGTAACAATTATCAATTAATTTTAACTATCCAAACTACCTCGGAGAAAATGTCATTTTTGTGTCACTAATTAGGACTTAATTTAGCTTAGTTTACCTGTGTAAATAATATTTTATAAGGTTCTAGATTTTATTTAGTTATGAATTTCAGTAATAACCTGTCAAATATCCCAACTCTATTAATAAAAATTTATAAATATCGAAACTACATAGGCTTTCGTACATGGTATCTCGTACTAAACATAAACTGATGATTTATGACCTGCAATGCGATAATGGTAGACGAGTTCCAAATACCAAAAGGCCGGCAGAGTGAGGCAACTTATACTTTTATTCTGGAAACTTTGATAATACTTGGGTTACAGTTGGGTAAGAAAAATTCTGTCATTAAAGAAGAGGCAAAAAATGGCAGCTAATTTCTTCAATGCTCTTATCTGAAATATCTATCCTTTCATATGCTTGTAAAATTTTATCTTGATCTAACTTGGAAGTATAACTAAACTCTGTTAATCGTCACGAAATATTTATAATACCCTTAATTTTACAATTATTATTAATATATTCAAATATCGAAAAATTACCAAAATATGGTTGTGAAACGTCCAAAAAATAAAAGTACATTGGTTGAACAGACGAACCCATGGTAAATGTAGTATTCAAAACTCCTTAAACCACTCAAAATATAACACTGAAATAACACAATGTAAAAAGCGCCGAGAACTGATATACGTGTAACAACTAGAAGGGCCAAATTGGCACTGATCTTCGGTGGCTATGGAAGCATGTAGGAAACATAAAACCATCGATTGATATGGGTCATCTATCGTACTATCACATGCAGTGATCCTAATATTTCGGTACCTACTTTTCCAAAAACGACTTTTGGCCAACTTTTTGAGTAATTTGCCCCTTAGTGCGACGGCCAAATTTCTTGGTGGGAGTAACAACATCAGTTTGAAATAGTCGCTGCACTGAATGGCTGGTCAGCCGAGCAGCGGGCTTACTACCTCACGACTGTTCTCAGAGGCCCCGCATTGAGCATACTACAATCTCTGCCAGGGTGACATCGACTACAGTACCCCTAACTGGTATCGGCTTTGGAGCTGCGTTTCGGCGACCGGTACCTGTGACATGCCCATCTTGCCCAGCTGCGAACCGCATCCAGCAGCCAAGGGAACCACTGCAGGAACTATGGTAAGACATTGTGTGGCTCTCCCACCTATCTCTGGTAGGGTGCACCGAGGAGATGCCTGACATAATCGCAGTTGGCTTCTTCATCTATGCCATCGCTGACATAGAGGTACGGCAAGCAGTAAGTCTGGCTACACCCCACAACATGCAGCATGCACTGGCACGAGGACTGGAGGTGAAGTCAGCAAGACATGAAGATGACGAAGGCAGCATGAATAAGACACTGAAGGAGTTGCAGATGCCCTTAGATATCTGTCAGGTTTACCTAGATGATATTGTTGTGACAGGAAGGAAATTTTAAGGGCACATATCATGCTTAGACTCTGTATTCAAGAAAGTGGTTATAGCCATCTTGAAACTGGTTCCTAAGAAGTGCCACTTGTTCCAAAATAATTTATTATTTTTTGGGATATGTAGTGTCGGCCCATGGAATCTAAACAGACCCCGAGAAGACCAAATCTATAAGAAATATGCCTACACCAACTTACGAAATTAAGTGCGGAATTATATGGGATTATATACTTATTACCATCGATCTGTACCTGGGTTCACAACGATCGCCAAGCCACAACATGAACTGACTTAGGTGAAAATGAGGTTTTATTGGAACACTAAGCGTAAAAATTATTTTAGTAAATTTAAGAAAATTCTGATATTTCTATCAGTTCTGGGTTTCCTGAAAAGTTAGGTGTATTCATTTTGGAGACTGATGCTACTGTTGTAGGCAAGGGAGCTGTGCTATCTCAGGTTTAGGAATGGAAGGTAAGACCACTAGAATATATCAGTAAGGTATTGCATAAGCCTGAGAGAAGGTACTGTAGTACACGAGAGAGCTTTTGGCCATGGCGAAGGCATTTTCACACTTCCACCTCTACCTTTACGGCAGACATTTTATTCTAAGAACCGATCAAGCTTAATTATGTTACGAAATTTCAAGAACTCCGAACATACAGAATTTTCAAGAATTTGACTTTGAAATACAGTACAGATCTGGACGCCTTCACAGCATTGCAGATGCACTTTCTAGAAGGCTATGTGAGCATTTCTGTCATCATTACGAACGCCAGGAAGACAAGTGTGGTGAATCACTGGAGGTACAGAGGACAAGAATCCAAGGTTCTGTACCTTGTAATGGGCACAGAACTTGGAGTGATGATGGTATTAGGAAAGATCAGCTTAATGATCCGACTTTGCAGCCATTACTAAAGAGGAAAGAAGCTGGCTGTTGGCCAAAATGGGAATTTGTAGCTGAGCACAGCAGTCAAAGCATACTTGGCGCAATGGAATTCCTTCGTACTGAATAATGGTGTACTGTACAGAAACTTGGAAAGTAATTATGGTAAAAACACATGTTTACAGTTGGTCATTCCAAAATGCTGGGTTCCAGAAATTTTAAAGGAACTGCATAATGCAGCATCCAGAAGGCACTTTGGTGTTAATAAGACCCTTGAGAGAGTTATTCTGAGATTCTACTGGCTTCATTGTCAGGAGGATATTGAGAAGTGGTCTGATTATGCGACACCTGCACTGCAAGGAAGTGCCCAAGGACAAGGGGACAGGGTCACATTCCAGAAATACAATGTTGGAGCGAGGTATTTCAAGAAGGACAACTTGTGTGGCTGTACAACCAACAGAGGAGAAAGGGGTATTTTACGAAGCTACAGAAATGTTGGGAAAGCCCCTACTGGATTCTGAAGATGATAAATGATGTGGTCTTTCGTATATATCGTCAAGGCTCTCGGGCGAAGCCGAAGGTTATCCACATCGATCGACTGGCACTCTATGATGGTTCGGATGTTGCAGTGACGTGAGGAGGGGGCAGTGTTACGCGCTCGCTGATTCGTATCCCACGCGAGCGAGTGGAGTTGAAGCACTGCAGTTTTGTGGTAGCGGTGGCAACACGTCAATGGAATGTTTTGAATTATAGGCGCGTGCTAAACCAAGAGCCACGATCTATTTCCAAACAGCAAGCCGACACAATAATCATTTTGCGGAGTGCACTGCTGACATTGGTTGTATTGAGTTTCTGTATTTATCTGAAGAATGTTTTAGTGGTTCACTGCCCTATTTTCTCTAAGCATGATTCGCGGTACATTGAATTTTCAAGGTCAAGACCAGCAGAGTATAACAAGCATGTCGGGCCTCCGAACTGTAGTTGTTGAATGTATGAGTGGCAGAGTTTCAGCGATAGACGACGAGTGGTAAGGGAAGTGACCATCGGAAGGGAAATCTGCGACTGCGTGTATCAAACAGTGAAGAGTGCGGCTGGCAGGCTGGACTATTGGACTGGGTGTGTGAGTGAAAGGTACTGCAAATGCTAGCAACATACATTCAGAGAGTGTGTTAATGATGAGTATGAGTAAATGGACTATAACCAAACAGACATTAATTAGGACGTTAATTAGAGTAAAAATTGACATTAAATATTAAATTAATTAACATACCAAAAAAGTAATAATCGAGATTGATAGATTAATTCTGTCAATAATAGATGTGTGAATAAATTTAAATCAAATTTAGTTAATTTACTTTTATTAAGACCTCTGTCACTCATGAACTCGGATACGCCCCTCAGACGTCTATGTAACATTACTAAAATATAAGAAAGGTATTGACTTCAATACACTAATGAAACCACTATAGAAATTCTACACAAACTTTGCTTTGTACCACACAAAGGTAACTGTGCAATTTTAGAACGCGAATAATATCTAACATAGCAACGTTGTGGCCGTGGTGTAATGGATATCGTACACATTGGCAAGTGTCAAAGATTCCAGAATTGTGTTTTCGTTTACTTTTCGTCTGAGAGTATAGGTAATAATAAAATAAACAGTACTAAAATTCCTGAATTTTTTAAACTATAATTTGATTATACAATATAGTCAAAATCCCCTTAGTTGTATGGGATTTTTCTATTCTTTTGCCAGTTGCCGTGCGATAAGGTAATAGTGCTTTACTTGTTATTTAATATATTCTACATTTAAGAGGTAATTTGACCTTACATGTCAGGATTATTTGGTTCCCTTATATGTAAGGGAATTTTACCTCAAATTTTTTTATGCGTTTACTTTACACGGTCATGCGCAGAGACAAGATTTTTTGATTACCGTGAGATATGAAACAAGGGTTTCCTCCCCCAGCTCCAAAAAATTTTGATCTTTGCCGGTGATTAGATTAAAACTGTCCACACCGCAAGGTGCTCACCAAGCAGTGTAACGGGATCAACCAGAGAAACTTTGCGGGTCATTTGCAAAGGCATATAATCTCTTGTTATTATCGCTAAGGTGTCAGGATGCCATGACAGGATGCTCTTAGACAGGTATAACTATGCGAATTACTAATAATGACAGTCATTTTCTTCACTTGTGAAAAATTCGTGGTTCCCATCGACTTGGGATCGAACACGAGCCGCGATTTCAAGTGACCGGCGCTATTATAAAGACACTATTTCTATGCTAATTTCTTCGTTTCATGTACAAAAATTCGCGTACAGTAAATGTTGTCGTCTTAAGGAAATTACACACTCTCTATCGACCCCTTCCCATCAAATAATTTAGGCTCCTATTTATTTTGATATACGGTATTTAAGGCGGGCGTTCTGAAATGTTGCGCAAAAACTTTTACAGTTCCCTACATGTTTCACAGCTTGTAAGTCATGCTACAAATGAATTAAAACCAGAGTTCTCTGCCTGTATTACAAAAACACACATTTCTTTACAATCGTTCTGAGCTGTTCGCGATAAAGTGAACACTTTTTAAATCAATCAACCTTTGTAAAATGTCATATCCTCTACCTACAAATATTTTAACGGGGGTACGCTGACTGGCATATTCCCAGTAAAGATGGTAGCGACGGGAAAAATTATTTCCATACCTTAAGGTTGAAATTAAACTGTAATTACACTGAAATTATTTGTTTTTCTTTCTGTGTTTTTAATGTAAATTTGAGCCAGAATCCGCAAATTTGTAAGATAATTAGTTTTCTAATAACTCCACTGTTTCACTTGACCGATGTATGAATAAAGTTATTAGGCCAATGAAAAATGTTAATTTTACATGTGGTAGAATAATACACAATGTGCATACAAGAACATCTTAAGGAAGGCTTTCAAAAGTGCTCAGTTTACTGTGAACCGCAATTAATAATAGGTAATTTTTTAAGTTTATATGTATACCAATGTAAATAATATGAGTGAACTTGAAACCACATCATATTAAATATAACTTGATAACACAGTGCACTGCAATATATAACACTACTATATAAATTAAAATTACTAAATTTTAAAATAAAATACAAATGTTGTAATATGGACTTAGATGACCATGATCTGAGCACTCAGAACATCTGCACCGGGGTCTTCTTCAGTGTAAAGGACTTCGTACACTAGAGGCATCAATGGAGTTGCCATACCACAAGGGGAAATATTGCATTGTGAAGGGTAGGCACACTAAATACACGCACTCGATGCGCATTCAGTGCATACAGCACATGAAAGTATTATAGTCGCCCAACACAGTGTACAATAGTTTCTATTAAGATGTTTTTGTAACTGCATCATTAGTTTAAGAAAAGGAGCGAAGACAGGACTTTGTGAGTTCGTAATACCTATCAGAAGAGAGGTTTATGGTGAAACTCATTATTCTATTCCCAGACTTGTGTAAAAAATTCCAACAAGATTTTTTTTGTATTTCAGAAAAACTAAAGAGAAGTTTTACGAGTTGCTTCATATTATTCAGCCACAAATATAAAGACAAAATGCAAAATTTCGCCGAATTGTTTCTGGAGAATGCTGTTACCTTGCGTTAAACATCTAACAATACCTAATATAAAATAAATGTATTTTAATGCCATACATAAAATATCTGGCCATATTCAAAATACCAGTGAAAGAAAGGCCTGAAATGAGGTAACGCACAGTTAAATGTACACATTTGGCAAGATAATAAGCTATATTATCTTCCGCTGAATTCATTTTGTACAAAGTGTATGTAGAGGAATGTTATGGATAGGTGAACACATCAGGTAATTGTCTAAAGATTGGTAGTTGAGACTATTCTGAGAAGCGTGACAGAATTTCATATACATACTCGTGCACCAACTGGGATATAGTTGATATTACCTGTATGTAAAATTTCGGATGAAATGTTCTGACAATTTCTCAGATGGATTGGTAAAACGAAGTGAACTGATCTGCAGAATTCTCGCTATGCGTTCTGTATGCCACACAGTCTTGTAATATGGAAAATACCCTGGTGATATGATGTATCCTAGTCAAAGTGCTACTACTTCTAAGGTGGGAATTTTGCTGGACATACTTAACTTTTGTAGCTAGAGAATCAAAATCAGACTCGCTTTGAGTGTCCAGAACGTCAATAATTTTCTGAGTATTAGCATCTGCATTGTGTAGTGCAGAGTTGGGTAAATTTTTTTGGCTGGGAATTACGGCAAATGTAAGGTTTAAGAAACTTCAACTGCTTATCATAACGGTATGGCTTCAATTCTGCGACACCTAGGCCACTCTGAGTTTCTATGACCTTTAAATGTCACCTGTAGCCGTCTTTAATTTTCCGCTATTTCTTCTTACACTCTTCGTCAGCACAGGCAGTAATTAAATGATGTTATATAATATCTCACACAATAATTACATGGCTGTATTTACGCATATTACCCACAATGCAGCTATAAGTAGACAGGTCTACATTGGAGTGCAAGACAGCACTTAAGAGCAAGGCTGTGCTATGTAGATATCCTCAATTTGCTCTGGTATACACATAGCTGATTTTAAATACACTGAAGAGCCAAAAAAACTGGTACACCTGCCTAATATCGTGTAGGGCCCCCCGAGCACGCAGAAGTGCCGCAAGACGACGTGGCATGGACTCGACTAATGTCTGAAGGTATGCAAGGGGCAATTCACACCATGATTCCTGCAGGGCAGTCCACAAATCCAATCTGCGCCAGTTTGAGAAAGGGTTGCACGACTGTCATATTTAATGATTCTCGTCAGTCGTCGTTTTTCCCGTTCTTTCACGATCTTTNGGGCAATTCACACCATGATTCCTGCAGGGCAGTCCACAAATCCAATCTGCGCCAATTTGAGAAAGGGTTGCACGACTGTCATATTTAATGATTCTCGTCAGTCGTCGTTTTTCCCGTTCTTTCACGATCTTTTTCCGGCCGCAGTGATGTCGAGGATGTGATGTTTTACCGGATTCCCGATATTCACGGTACGCTCATGAAATGGTCGTACGCGAACATCCAAATGTTATCGCTACCTCGGAGATGCTATGTCCCATCTCTCGTGTGCCGACTATAACACCACGTTTGAACTTATTTAAATCTTGATAACCGGCCATTGTAGCAGCAGTAACCGATCTAGCTCCCGACCGCATCGCGTTACTCTGATTGTGTCCATACCTCTGTTATTTGCATACGCACGCCTATACCAGATTTTTTGGCTCTTCAGTATACTACTAATCATTAATTAATAACTATAGCATTCAGTTACATAAGTGTTGCAAGCAGACTCAGAAAAATTGTACTTAGGCCTATATTGTGACATATGGACCAAATTACAACTCATTCTACTACCTACGATCAAAATGGAAGATTGAAAATGGATTGAAGTAGACTTCAGGAGGAAGTGGCACTATTTAAATTGTGTAAGTGCTCTCGATTGCAAACCTTACAGATAAACTTCCGCAGATTGGCTCACTCTGCTAGGAGTTCCTACACATTTTAACTATACTTACTAAATATTCATGTTGCCTATCTCAAGTGATAGACGCCGTTTTTTAACTGCCAATGTACAAGTCTGAATGTCTAAGATTAACGATAACAACATAGATAAACAATACCAAGGAATAAAAACATACGAACTTGATCATATCAGTTCTCTTCTTTGACGCCACGCAGTACGCACAATTCTCAGTTGTTTCCAAAACAATTTTTCGTTCTTCACCAAGTCACCTGACGGAAGGGACCACCTCAGCTTTTTACGAAAACACACGACATGGCACGATGAACCAGAATGTCACGGGCCTTATTGTACCGCATCACGGCCAAACCATGGGGATTTTTATTGCTTAGTTGCCTAAAGAGTGTAGCAGCAGCAACGTATTGCATTGCACCTCACTGAATAGACTCAGTGTCCGCAATTCCATTGATCTAAATGAATTTAAATTTAGCAGCTTGTCCCGCATTGAATGGCTACCGCATTGCATGATACAAGTGTACGGAGTTCTTAAGGCTATCGATTCCGATAGGGGTCATCGCTCGTTGGCGGTGTCCGAAAATCAGGGAATCATATTTTTATGTTATATTTGTACTTTATTGTTGTAAATTTTTTTTCTGAAGGAGTGCAAGGTTCTTGGTGCCGTAGTGTCGCAAGTACTCCGCGACTACTTCCTGTTCGGTGTAATCATATTTATTAAGTTCAGCTTTATTTCCATTAGAGCAGAGTTCATGTTCGTAATTTGTATGCGCCGAACCTGTACTGAAAGACTTTAACTTTGCATTTTGCTGTTCATTTACTGAGAGAAAAATAAATGTAAAGCCCAGTTTTGCCCAATAGTGTGTGACGTAGCGGTTAGGTATGTGTTGCATCCAGCTAATAGTAGTTTTTTTATGCTACCCGACTGGACATTTTTATGCACGCGCATAATTACTGAGTGGGTTGCAAATTCATTGACTAATATAGCAAGAAAACGAACTTTTCTAGGCGTGAATGCCAATTTTACTGATGGATTTGGCACCACTGTGACATTAACTTCTATGCAATATTTTATTTTACCAATAATCCTTAAAAAATATGTTATGTTCTCATCTGCAAACACTGCTTAAGAACATCATTTCTTAAACATAATTATCTTACAACTAAACGAAAATCCTGCTACATCAAACATTGTGCTAATTATTTGAAAACAAAAATTCGACGACACAACCAACAAAAATATATTATTTATATGTACATACACAGGATGGGGTTGAATTCGACCGAAAAACTTCGTAATGTGATTGTGTATGCAAAATCAAGTTGCAAATATAATCTGACACTTTGTACCTAAACTTAATATTAAGGACGAAATAAGTCCCAGAAAATTGAGATTTTGGAATGTATTTTTGCGAAATATCGGAAACCAGGTGAGATGAAAGTAAAATTCACGAAGTATTATTTTATGATATTGGGATTTTTAACCTAAGAGCAATTTTACATTAATGACACATCCCGTTATGAAAATAACAGAGGTGGCCACCATCTTATTGCCAGCCACTTCGTTATCGTTGGGAAGTATGAACGTTTGATACTAGTTAAATGAGCATTATGACCTAGGAGACAGTCCCCTTGTTGCAACAGCCTAGGATCCACCGTTTTCGTTTAAAACGAACACAAAAATTCCGCTCGATTCCGCTGCAGCGATACAGTGCCTCGTAAGTAGGCAATACGTCATACATGTGTGTACGGTAAGCTGCTGTTCCCACTGCACAGACAATAGTGGAGGACATTTATTACACACTTTAAACAAAAACACCATGCACCACAAAGCCTACGATGCTACATCCGACGTGTTCCTGGCAACAGTAGGTGTGAGATTACGTAAATGACGTTTGGTATTGCCTTCGTGGCTGGAACAGTATTGCTGTCGCTACTGTGTACTTTAAAGACTATTGTTGATGCGCCTGGACATGTATCGCTGGAGCCGAAGCCTTATGTATGTGCGGTTTGCACAAAAAAGGGTGGTCCCATGCAGTGGCGAATAGAGGCCATGTGTGTTACCTAGATCATACTGTTAAATATACCAGCATCAAACATTTATGAGTCCCTAACGGTTCGTATTAACATCTCCCGTCTTTAATACATCAGGGAACGAGCGAAGTGGGACAACAGTAACAGGTTGGACTCGAATTCGGGAGGACGTGGGTTCGAGTCGTGGTAAGGCCATCCAGAATTCGGTTAACCATGGTTTACCTAAATCAATCCCGGCAAACGCTGGGATAGTTACTTAATAAAGGTCATGGCCGAATCATTCCTCAGTTACTTTAGAGTGCCTAGTTGTGTGTTCCTGTGTCTTATGACCTTGCTTTCGGCGAGAAATCAAACGCACAAACTAAAACCGTACATGAAGCCTTACTGTATTATTAGCGCGTAAATGAATGTTCCTTTATCAAACGACATGCATACAGTGGAAAGTAACGTTCCCATAATGCAACACTGTCAGGCCATTCGTTTGCAAGAATACTTTTAACGAGGTGTTAGATATAACATGTAGTATACAACATGTATGTACAGGCTGTGCGAGCTGTCTACATGTCTGGCACTTATACCACACTACGCAGCTCCATGCGGTTTTACGTTCTCAATTCCACGCCTGACACGACAGTTATCACGGCACTAAAAGCGCTATAGATAATGTGGCCCATTTAACCCCGAGACGAGTTATATAAAATATTCGAGCACTCCATAATGTGTCCTACACGGCAATTCTGTTGGCCATGTTGCATGTAGTGTCTACAAAATCGAAAACTATACGTGGCCGGAACTGATAGATATGCTACTCGTCTACGAAACGACAGAGGGAACTTGACGAAAATCGCAAAGAATGTACAGGGATCTATTTACGCACAGACATAAGCCACACCACACCACATTTGCGTCTGTGGAGTGACGTTTGAGAGAAAGTGGAAATTTGGAGGTGGCATGACCGCATGCAGGGCACAGACGGACTGCGACGACAGCCAGGTTTTAAGAGGAAATGTTAAGGCATGTTGAGAATAACCCACGTGTGTGTACGCGTTATATTGCAAAATTACTCAACAGAAACCGTGGCACCAATTGTCGAGTGATTCATGAGCAATTACTGCATCCGTTTCATGTACAACGTGTCCTGCGGATTATCCTCGACGCATGGAGTTTGCAAGATGGTTTCTGGAACAACGCAGAACACACCCTGACATTGACAGAAACATTCTATTCACTGACGAGGCTTCCTTTGAACGTGATGGTATGCAGTATTGTCAAAATATCCACGAGTGGGCGGATGTCAATTCTCACACCCCATTCGTTCACGGGGATCAACAGCGATTGAGTGTCAACATCTGGGCGGGCGTAATACATAACATGTTGTTTGGTTCCTACTTGTTGCCACATCGTCTCACCAGCAATGTGTGCGCTGCATTTCTGTGGTAAACTCTGCCAACATTACTCGAAGAGGTCCCGTTACAAACACGAACGGCCATGTGATTCCAGCACGATGGTGCCCCAGCCCACAGTTCGCGATGTGCGCGCAATCACCTGACTCTCGTATTCCCTGGACGATGGATAGGCCGCGGGGGTTCTGTTCCCTGGCCCCCACGATCCCCTGATAGTAATCCACTAGACTATTTCTTCTGGGGTTACATGAGCAGTCTAATGTATGAATCCGCGGTGGAATCCGAAGAGGACCTCGTCGCCCACATCGTTGCAGCTGCCGGGATTATTCTGTGCAATGAGGGTGTTTTCACACATGTCCGACAATCGTTGGTGCGGCGATGTGAGCTGTGCGTCTAAGATGTGGCCATACCATTGAACATATCATTTAAAGTTTGTATGATACATGTTTCTACAGTAAAATCTATGGAATACCACAGCTTTTTTTGTCAAATTCAATGTGTTACCTGATACCACTTACATGTGATACGCTGTAACGGCATTACTCTACACTGCTGCACCAAATGTTTCAGCATTCAAAAGATCGCACAATTCACAGCAGCAGCGATAGAGTTCCAGGTGCGTTGGCAATGCCAATACCTTTACGTCCTGCATGGAATCACTCACCAACTGTTGCCATGAACGAACAGTTGTTTATACTTATTGATGCATGGGACGCATTGTTTACAGTGGGTGTTAACATTGTACGCCACCATCAGCTGTGCAGTGGCCATATTTACAAGTAGATGGTATTGCCTGCGTACTAGGCGATGTATCGCTTCAACGGAATATAGCGGAATATTTGTGTGCGTTTCAAACGAAAACAGTGGGTCCTGGGCTGTTGCAATAAGGGGAACATTTTTGTTTCGTAGGTCATACTGCTCAATAAACCTACATCAAACGTTCATAATTCCTGACGGTAACGAGGTTACCGGCAATAAAACGGTGTCCACCACTATTATTTTAATAACGGGGTGTATTACGTTCCCAAATCTCAATTTTTGGGGACTTATTTCGCCCTTAATATTTTGTGAAAATCGTTTTATTGTTTTATGAAATATGACATCAAAAATTTATTTAATAATTTGGAACTACCTTACAATATCGCTTTTATTACGATGTTCTATTTATATTATGATTAGTACGATATAGTTCCTTCTGGTGCAGACATTAAGGCAAAGGAGCCAGGAGCCGTCCATTATCTTGGATGACATAACCCCCTGCTCTGTCATTCTGGTCAGCCGGTACCCATATTTAACAACAAAATCACTTGTTTTACCCCAAAAATCACTTTCTAAATATATTATTTTACAAAAAAAAACTGTTATATAAACAAAACATAAAAATAAAATAGAAAAATTAAGACAGCGGATCCGAAGCTTCTTGAAGCAAGAGGCGAAAAGTCCTGAGACGAGCAAGAGGATTCGATACTCTTAGCAGAATGAGCCAAATATCGTCAGAGATCTAAAAGAGGATCAGCAGACATGGCCCCCTCCCCCGATCATCCCTCTCCATCTAACAATCTAAATCCCCTACCTCCACAATCTCCCTCGCCTCGCACCCTTCCCATCCCCACCCTATTGAAATTATCATAAAAAAATAAGAAAAAATAAAAAAAATCGAAAAAAAAATGTTTTTACCCATAATGTTACACTACCTTCCCCATTGCTCATCTCAACCCCTCAACATTCCCTTCTCCCGCCAACACCACCAGGCAATTATTATAAAATAAAGGCAAATAAAAAAATGTATATGAATAGGAACATATAAAATTAACCTCACTCTAACCCAATACCCTAACCAATCATTAACCCTCTCACCGCAATCCACCCCGTCATAAAAATTCGAGAATGAACGCAAAAAATTTAAAAATTGATTCTAAAATCTAACAACATATAAAGTTAATCTGACACACATCCCACTTCACTCACCTCACCCCCTCTTCACCCTCGCCCAACAGAAAAATATTATAAAGTCAATAAAAACGGCAAAAAAAATTATAATAATCGAGGAACCTATAATGTTACCCCAGACTCCACCTGATCAACACAATAACCCAAAACATCAACCGCTAACCCCTACCTACTCACCTTCCAAACATATAAAATACAGAATGTAGCAAAATTAATTCATTCTAAAATTAAGTAAAATCTTATGTTAATGACCTTCTACCTCCATATTGGTTGCTGACAACCTTGACCTTGGCTCCAATAAAATTGATAACTAAAAATCTAAAAAAAAATTCCAAAAAATAGAAATAAACTAATATAACTTTAGGAACATATTACACCACAGACTCTTGCACCCATGCTGAATGTTAGTGGCCATGATGTTGACCCCACTAATCTTCGACTCGAAAAATCAAGAAAATATTGCGAAAAATCTTTAAAAATGTCAACAAATTTTCAAGGAAAAAGTTACACATCTATAACAACAAACCAAGTTGGATGTGTATTACACTAACAGTTCCATTCTCGTAAAGATGGTAGATCACAGCCACTCCATAGTACGACAATAAGCTGCCAACCGATTCCACACCTCTATACTTCAATGACCTCTAAAGTTGATCAATCTTCCGACCCACAAAGCGAATTATAGACTTTACATAATATATATATACCTCCCACCCCACTCATGCCCCAAATCATCACACATCTCGTCACTCCACTACCCTCGCCATTTAATATTAATATCTCAGCCACCTTCAACGTCTTCGCAAGCCACCAACCTACCACCCGACTCTATGCCCCGCTCCCAATAACTNGCCACCTTCAACGTCTTCGCAAGCCACCAACCTACCACCCGACTCTATGCCCCGCTCCCAATAACTCACCATAGTTCGTCCTCCACATCATCCACCCATTCTACCACACTTTGTAGGTCTCCCATTTCGCCATTAGCATTAACTGTCTCGTCATAATCATCTGACGAATCAGTACCCACCAATGCAACACTTGATGGCTCTCAAAAGACAAATCCTTGCAGTTCTTGATGTGGTCTGGCAAAGTATCATCTTGCATAAATGGCATATACCCATTGTCGTAACTCCTTATCTTTAGAGTTCCCTCATCGTCAGCTAATATTTTATGTAGGAGATTAACAGGAGATAAACAAGTCAACACATGCTGTCTAGAATCAAGCAAAAGCACGATACCTTTATACATGCAAGTGTGTATATTTAAAATATCGCTTCTACTAAATGTACCACGTTTGGGACATGATGGTGATTTGGAGGTCAGTCATTTTAAGCATTGCTTTTTTTCAAGTCAACTAGCAAGACAGCTTTTGCTGAAAATATTTTGAGAGTAGCAACCTGTTTTCCATGTCATTTTATGGCAGTGGGAGAAGGTACATTCATAGAGGTAAGCTCTACAGTAGACTTCGTACAATCATTCGTTTGCAACATATTTATGAAAAAACCGAAGTCATTTACACAGCAACATGTGTATCTATTAGACTTACCAAATGTTCTCTCTCTCTCTCTCTCTCTCTCTATATATATATATATATAATCAATTTTATCACTGAGATTTAAGCATTTTATACATCTATTAAATCTGACATTTTAACTACATCCTTTATAAAATTACCTTGCAGTTATTTCTTCAACAGTTTATTTCATACAAGTTCTTCTCTTATATTTGATGCTAACTGGAACAGACTATAGGTTCCTTAAAGATAGAGCGTATAAAACACAATTCTTCATTACATCTTGGTTTTGAACAGGTTTATTTAACGGGAATTCATTCACAAATTCCCAGCACTGTTGCGGAAAGTACACATACTTTAACGCCCTGCGAGTTCAAGGCCTGAACGGCTGATGACAATGTTCTGGCTACGCTTCCGACACTGTGGGGGCATTAGGTGACAGGACAGGTCACTGAGTGATGCCAATATTACTTATCTGCACATATTGGATGGTAGTTGTTCCAGCAGTTGAGGTCTGGTGAGTTGGATGACCCGAATACTTTCTGGCAGTTGATGAGGTCTGGTGAGCTGGATGGCTCTGTTAAAGGCCCTCTGTCTGGCTGTTACTGGTGTGCAGCACTCAGCTGGCTTCCTCTTGACATGGCGCTCCTCGTTGGAGCTCATCACTCGCTCCCATTCTCGGCATAGGGTAGTAACGGACTGCTTAATTCCCTACCATATCCCGGTGAGGTGACCCTTGACGGGCCCCCACCCCGGCCCTCGGCATGGGGTTGCACTGGACTAATCCCACTAGCTCGACATGGCACTTCTCGTTCAAGCTCACCACTCGACTCCGCCTTCTCGGCGCGTTATTGTAACTGACTGACTGGTGACTGGTAACTGATTCGGTACTCACTGACTGACATGCGTCCCGGCATAGTGAAACTACTTGTCCGATGTAACTCTGGTAACTGTCTCTGATTCTGCCCTGCGTTTCGTGTCTCGCGTCCCGATATGGGTGAGCCCTTAATTTTAAGACTGACTGCCTGTGCATCCCGGTGTGGCAGTACTGAACTCCGCGCCACCTGCTGCTCGTTGCTTTGACTGTCTCTACGAACTGACATGGCCAGGTTCCGATATCCTGGCCTTAGTACCTGTGCACTAAATTACTCTCTCGGCATTGTGATCGCAGCTTCCAACTGAACTCTCTGTGCGGTGATAATGACTGCCCTCTCTGTGCGGTAATAATGAACTGAACCCCTCTTCTCTCGTAACTTCGCTTCCTTTCTTGCCTCCCTCGCTAAGAGTTACTACATGATTCTCCCTTGTTGGAAGAGGGGGGAGGGCGATGGAAGACACCATCCACGGTGTACCTATTACATGCGCTATGGTTCTTGTTGGTGGAAAGAGGGATGACCTGCACCCTCAAACTTACCCTGTCAGTCTATTCTTCCGCGGTGTGTGTCCATTTTGCCCCGTGGTTAGCTAAGGGGTTGGGGGAAGGAGTGCTCGTGGCACCACTTTCCAAGCTTGTAAGCTGTTTTCTCTTGCATGTTTTCAACTTCAGGCAGAATACACCTGACTATCTTGTCATTTCTTGGCGTTTACAAATTTCTCAGGGCTTGCTAGGGGGCGGGGAGATGTGGCCCGAGGGCAGCAACACATGGAATGGCCTACACACACTCCTACATATCGGCTTGACCTCGAGATGCGTAAATGAGCGACACATGTCGTCCAGAAGTCCCTACACCGGTGTAAGCTGGTGGGGGGAGTGTTACTGACAGCACCGCTCTACTTAATATTTACATCATGCATCAACTTCCCCCCTCGTATGTTCGGCGCTGACACTTTCCGTGCCAAAATCTTGGTTTTTTGTATTTGTTTGCATCTCTGTAGAACTAGCATTGTCTATGTTCGCGCTGCCTCGCCTCTGGCCAGGCTATTGCGACTTGTTTACTTTGTGTGGCTTGTCCTGTGGACTGGGACAGCTGACTGTGACCTCCCTCCCTTTATTCTACTCTTTCATCATTCGCGGTCTTCTTATTTGGTCACCCAGCTGTCGTCACTCAAGGGCTCGTGCATCCATATGGTTAACAGGCGTGCCCCTGCCTGTAAAAAGGGCCTAACACTCTGGATTCTGCGATTACAAAACAAGGCTTCTAGTCTTATGGTACATCTGGCTAATTTTCAAACACTTTGCAGGCCTCATACACCTGGAAATAAAAGCTAACATCTTTCTTAGTTTACTTTGGACTTTTTTAACACTTCTACAAGTCTACTAGTCCACGNCCTGGAAATAAAAGCTAACATCTTTCTTAGTTTACTTTGGACTTTTTTAACACTTCTACAAGTCTACTAGTCCACGGCGTTAGGGGTTAGCACAAAGAACTGATGGACTTTTCCTGGGTTCTATTTCTGCCGTGGACTGCATGTTACAGTACAGTGTAACTCCTGGCTACCTATTTTAATTCGCAAAAATACACGGCGATACACATCTCTGTCATTCTTACCTTACTTACAAATAATTTTACAGTGTTAATCANCCTGGAAATAAAAGCTAACATCTTTCTTAGTTTACTTTGGACTTTTTTAACACTTCTACAAGTCTACTAGTCCACTGCGTTAGGGGTTAGCACAAAGAACTGATGGACTTTTCCTGGGTTCTATTTCTGCCGTGGACTGCATGTTACAGTACAGTGTAACTCCTGGCTACCTATTTGANCGTGGACTGCATGTTACAGTACAGTGTAACTCCTGGCTACCTATTTTAATTCGCAAAAATACACGGCGATACACATCTCTGTCATTCTTACCTTACTTACAAATAATTTTACAGTGTTAATCAATTATACAACATTACCTACAGTGATCTATCCATATCACTATACTTCTAACTTAGTCGCTCTTCTGGTAAGTTGGAGACGTTCATGATATATGCAAACAAATCAGTTGGCATATGGCCGGTATATTTCACAGCTGCTGCCAACATTTATGTTTTCGTGACAAGTATTTATTTTTGTTTTTACATTGGCATGTAGACCATACAAATAAAAGCTCTCTTATTTCCTAGGCTGGGACACTCTGTTCCCGCGTTCTCAATACTCTCCAGCACCCCTGCCGCTTCCACAAGCGATCTGACAGTAGACGGACACAAACACACACTTAATCTATCGCTAACTGACCGATGGTATTGTTTTACTGTTACGACGGCTTCACAGGCTGTGGAAAGAAAACACACTCTTATTTTACTATCTCTGGAAAACCCTGCGTTCAAACTAATATCCTGCCCACTCTGCCGCTCCTCCGAGTGGTGTTATAGACGGGCAAACGTAAACACACAACTCTCTCGAAAAAAATTAGAAAAACATTCAACTCTGGTGCTCGGCTGATGGCCTACATTCGTACCTTGTAAATTAAATAACATGAAACTCTGTTACACTTGAGTGTGGCGTCTACACGCCTTTCGGCTGAAGGCCCGATTTCACATGTCAAACTGTAAACAGTTTGTCGCACTTGAATTGCGGCTCACTTAGGTTGGCTGGCAGATCGAGTATTTTGCCCTAGTTTTGGCAGCGGGTGACATGAGTACACTTACCCACAGAGTCTGTTTCTATCGGCTGTGGAGCAGTTTCTTCTTCCGCCTCGCACTGTGAACCTGGGTGAGCCAGGACAACTGTGATGAGGGTGGGAAGGCTGCTTCCCTTCCTTCCATTCTGTTGACCCTCTGGACTGTTGCATTGCAGGCTCGTCCTGGGATATGGCTGCGGTCTCCCGGCTTCGTATCTTGGTCGATGCAATTCTCTTCATTGCTTCGCTACCCGCCTACTGTCTGTTCTTTGTCTGCTTTCTTCTCGCATGTGCTTCTTTTTCATTTCCATCTTCGCTCTCGCCTGTCTGTCCTCCTTCGCTCGTACTTCTCGTTTCTCGCCCGTTCTCTTTCCCACTCATCTTCCCGTGCGCGTATACTTTTCTGGCCCGGTGTATTTCTTATCGCCTGGGGCGCGTGGCTCGCTCGTGCTTTATGCTTCACTATCTCCCCGGTGGCGCTGTGGCTTGGGTGTTTTATCGCCCGGCTCTCCACACTTCGTTATCAGCTGGCACAATTTCTTGTGTGTATTATCTGGCACTCGGAGGTATTAAAGAAGATTACATGTAGGGCTGTGATGCTTTGCGGCATTTATTGCTTTTGACAGCTATCTTCCCTCTGCCTTGGTTCACCAACCTGTGACCTAGTGGCCTACTGCGGGGGTCCTTTTCGTTTTTCCCGTTTCTAAGAATTTGTGGCCCGATAAGCGCGTCTCACTGGCACTTTGCTTATCCTGCCTGGCTGCACGGTTATTCAACCATCCGCCTGCCTACTTCTCCCGTCATTGTCATTGGCATCCCTTCAGGGCACTCATGAACTAATTTTTTTATCGGCCGGCATGGTTTTTCATCCCTGCCCGCCTGACCTACTCTATCTAACGTCATTTCTCCCTGTCCAGTGGAAATTACCTCTCATGCTTCCCCCGTTTCCACTCCTCGCTACGTCTCCTCGCTAATTTATGCCTGGCTCCCTCGTTCTCTNTTACCTCTCATGCTTCCCCCGTTTCCACTCCTCGCTACGTCTCCTCGCTAATTTATGCCTGGCTCCCTCGTTCTCTCTTTGCTACTCTCGTTCGCACTGGATCTCTCGTCACTCGTCGTTTCTCCTAATTCTCTCCACTTTCACTATCGTCCATAGACTGTTGTGGCCAACTTCTTCGCTAACCGCTCCTTGCTAAATGCCGTTCATTCTCCTACCTTGCTCTCCTGCTCGAACTCTCTCCTATGCTAGTCCTCGTCTATTCCTAGTTTGTCAGCCCCAGAACTATGGCTCATGGTGGGTTAATTAATGCTGTAGTAGATGCCACGGGGTTTGCGACCCTAAGAAGTCTTTGGTTCAGCCTTACTAGTTTGGTAATCTGGTACAGGTGGGACCCATTTCTCCGGTATAGTCTGGTTCTTTTATTTAGTCTCTACAGACTTATCTATGGATGAAGTTGGGCACCATTTCAACTTGATGCTACTCCCCATCTGTGGTGTACAGAATGGTTCGTAGGGTCTGCAGTTAAGGTTATCTGGCACAGACTATAGGTCCCTTAAAGGTAGAGGGTTTATAACACAATACTTCAATACATCTTGGTTTTGAACAGGTTTATTTAACGGGAATTCATTCACACATTCCCAGCACAGGTTGTGGGAAGTNGTTTATTTAACGGGAATTCATTCACACATTCCCAGCACAGGTTGTGGGAAGTACACATACTGTAACGCACTGTGAGTTCAAGGCCTGAAAGGCTGATGACAATGTTCTGGATATGCTTCCGATTCTGTGGGGGCATTAGGTGACAGTAAAGGTCCCTGAGTGATGCCGATGTTACTTATCTGCACTTGTTGTGTAGTTGTTGTTTCAGCAGTTAAGGTCTGGTGAGTTAGATGGCCCGGTTACTTTCTGGCAGTTGATGAGGTATGGTGAGCTCGATAGCCCTGTTATGGACCCTCTGTCTGGCTGTTATTGGTGTGTTGCACTCAGCAATCTTTCTCTTGACATGGCGCTCCTTGTTGGAGTTCACCATTTGCTCCCATTCTCGGCGTAGGGCAGTAACTGATTGCTTAATTCCCTACCATGTCCCGGTGAGGTGACTCTTGGTGGACCCCCACCCTGGCCCTTGGCTCAGGGTTGCACTGGACTAATCCCACTAGCTCGACATGGAGTTTCTCAATGAAGCTCACCCCTTGACTCCGCCTTCCCGGTGCATTATTGTAACTGATGGACTGTTGACTGATGACTGATGCAGTACTCACTAACTGACACACAGCCCAGCATAGTGAAACTACTCGTCCGATGTAAATATGGTAACTGTCTCTGATTCTGCCCTGCATTTCGCGTCTCGCATCTCGCATCACGATATGGCTGAGGCCTTAATGTTGCCACTGACTGCCTGCGCATCCTGGTGTGGTGGTACCAAACTCCGCGCCACCTGTTGCTCGTTGCTTCGACCGTATCTACGAACTGACGTGGCCGGGTTCCGATATCCAGGCCTTGGTACCTGTGCACTAACTCACTCTCTCGGCATGGTGATCGCAGAGTCTGACTGAACTCTCTGTGCGGTGATAAATACTGTCCTCTCTGTGTGGTAATAATGAACTGAGTCCCTCTTCTCTTGTAACTTCGCTTATATCCTCTCTTGCCTCCCTCCCTAAGAGTTCCTACATGTGTCTCCCTTGTTTGGAGGAGGGGGAGGGCAGAGGAAGGCACCATCGACAGCATACTTCTTACACATTCCATGGTTCTTGTTGGTGGAAGGAGGGATGATTTACACCCTCAAACTTAACCTATCAGCTTATTCTTAAATTGTGCGTGTCCATGTTGCCCCAAGGTTAGCTAAGGGGTTTGGGGGGAGATCTGCTCGTGGCACCACTTTCCAAGCTTGTTAGCCGTTTTCTCTGGTGTGTTTTCAACTTCAGGCGGAATACGCCTGACTATCTCGTCATTTCTCGGCGTTTACAAATTTCCCAGGGCTTGCTAGGTGGCGGGAGAAGGAGATACTAGGACAGCAACACATGGAATGGCCTTCACACGCCCTTACATCTCGGCTTCACCTCGGGATGCGTAAATGGGAGACAGATGTCGTCCGGAAGTCCCTACACTGGTTTAAGCTGGCGGGAGGTGGGGGTGGGTTATTGACAGCACCGCTCTACTTAAAATTTATGTCATGCATCATATTTAAGCCATGGTCACACTTAAAGCAGACAGCTAGCTATTGCCAGATGGACCTCTCACAAGACTGACCCCTTCTGCTCAGCTAACGACCCCCAAATGACACCTAAAAGACCCCTTAATAATACCTAAATTACTGCTAAATTAACCCTTAATGTTCCATAAATGACTCTAATGCACCACATTCAGCACCACATTCACCACAATCAGCACCACACCACAATCTGCACCACACACATCACAATCATCACCACATATACCGCAATCAGCACCACATGCACTACAAACAGCACCACACACACCACAATCAGCACCACATGCACCACAAGCAGCACCACATGTACCACAATCAGCTCCAGTACACACTAATCAACACCAATCCACACAAATCCACACCAATCCTCTACAATCCTCCTCAATCCTTATCAATCCTCCTCAATCTTCTGCAATCCTCCACAATTATTAGCAATCCTCCTACACAAGCCTTGGCAATCCTCATCAATCCAAATCCTTCTATCAATCTCAATACTTCGATTAATTCCAATCCTTTGATCAATCCCTGTACTTCGATCCTTCGATCAATCCCAATCCTTCACAATCATCTTTGCAATCAGCCCTGCAGTCAGCCCCGCAATCTTCCTATCAATATCACAATCTTTTCAGTGCCACAAGTTTCAGAATGTTTCTACAAAATATCACTCGTAGTAAACTACCTCTGGCAGAGTTTGCACTGAAATGCCATACCTAAAATTTTCATTCTGCAGATCGTTATTTCAGGCTCCAGGGTCGAAGGCCAGCCAAGTCACACATGTACTTCCCTTTACAAGAGTAATTAGTAATACAGAACGTGGTAAAAAGTTATTTCATTTAAATATTATACACATGTACATATTTTTAGGGACGAAGAAAATGCATGTGACCATTCTAAGAAAATTCAATAGCCCCGCTCGTTGCAGCAACCATGCCAATATGCGACAATGTCCTTGACCTTTAGACACCATCTCGGACGACATCCATGCTAGTAATGAAAGGAAGAAAAGCCAGTTGTGTAGATAAATATATGGGAACACTGAGAAAATCCATTTGTCCTGCTTACAATAGCAGGAACTGTGACATCAAGCAACCTTGACCTTGAACTTGGATGATGTAATCCGACATTGATGTTTGGCCACCATCTCGAACGTCATATAACACTTAAAACAAACAAATTGCAACTTTTTAGCAATTTTAAAATTGCAGAAAAATCATAAGTCTATAGTTTCGTCTACGACGAAACTTTAGACTAAGATGTCGTTAGAGATGGTGTCCAAAGGTCTAGGTCAAGTTTGCATGACATAATGTTTGCTGGTATAACAAGTAGGGCAAATTGATTTTCTCAGAGTGTTCCCATGTTTAGTCTTCATCCTTAAGATAAGTATGTGTTTATTTGATTTAAAACACTATAACTTTTTACCTTGTCCAATATAACTGAATTTCTCTTGTGAAGGGAAGTGCATGTATGACTCGGCTGGTCTTTCACTGTTGTGTCCGAAATAACGACCTGCAGAATGAAAAGTTCAAGAATTGCATTTCATTTCAAACTCTGCCAGAGGTAGTTTACTGGGAGTAGTATTTTGAAGAGACATTCTGAAACTTGTGGCAATGGAAATATTGTACGATAGATAGGAAGATTGTGGAGCTTATTGCAGAGCTGATTGCGAAGGATTGGGATTGATCGAAGGATTGGGATTGGCAGAAGGATTGGGATTGATGGAAGAAATGTGACTGATCGAAGGATTAAGAAGTATTGTTGAGGAGTATTGCTAAGGATTGTGAAGGACTGCAGAGGATTGATAAGGATAGAGGAGGATTGCAGAGGATTGGTGTGCGGATTGGTGTGTGTATTGGTGTGCACATGGAGATGATTGTGGTGCATGTGGTGTTGATTGTGGTGTTTGATGCTTATTGCGGTGCATGTGTTACTGATTTTGGAGCATGTGGAGCTGATTTCAGTGCATGTCTTTCTGATTGTGATGCATGTGGTGCTGATTGTGTTGCATTTGGTGCTGATTGTGGCATGTGTGATGCCAATTGTGGTGTGTGGTGCTGATTGTGGTACATGTGGGTCATTTAAATGTCATTTACGTATCATTAGTGGTCATTTATGTGTCGTTTAGGGATTATTAAGTGGTCGTTCATAGGTCAATTAGGGGTTATTTTGGTTCATCGTTTCCCAAGATATGACATAAAAACTATTTTTTTAATGCGGGAAAATGAGACTCTGTGCATACAAAGTCAAGATGAAATTTGTCTCGTAATTTAGTAGTTGTAACAAATTGAGCTAAAATGGTTCAATGGTTGCCAATTTGAAAATAAATGCCTGACCATCTCAAACCATATTAGTTTGCATGGCCTGACTAAGTGTTACTTGTTTGCCAAATTTGGAAGGAATCAGCTTTTTCCAGAGATATGGCTTAAAAAATTTTATTTGTCATGTGATGATATTTACAAAATGGCTGACAAAAGAGATTTTGTGTGTACGATATAACATGCTTAGCTAGAGAGGTTATATGGCTGCCATTTTGAAAATAAGGGCCTTACCAATTTAAAATGTATTAGTTTACTTCACCTACCACAGTACTACTACTTGTTTGACAAATTTGGTATGAATTAGTAAATTTTTTCCGATGTATTAAATAAAACTTTATTATTTAATGTGGTGCTTTCTTATAAAATGGGGGACAAAAGTGGCAGATTTTTTTTTGCGTGTTTGATGCTGGTTATTTTAATATAAATATATGCATTGAACATACAATATTCAGCAGAAAATGATCAATCGGTATAACAGATATACCAAATAAAACTAAAAAAATTGTATAACGACCATTTAAAAAATAAGTGCTTAATGAGTTTTAATCACATAGATTCGCTTGACCTACCATTATTTTACTTACTTTCCGAACTTGGCGAAAGTCGCGTGAGAAGTTTTCCTGAAGATATATTCGTAAAAGTTTAATGACAGTGTAACAACAATGTCCGTCTCTAAATTCAATACCTTCATTATGCAATATAAACAGACTATATTTACTTTAAACTGGAGGAATGGTTTATGAGATATGTAATATCACAGTAAATATTTTTATTGGCCACCATTTTGAAAGTAAGCACACAGCATAGTCGAAAACTATACAATTTAGGTGTTCCTAGTAAGTAGTGAGTTTGTAGAAATTCGGCTCACACATCCAAAAGCTTTTATGGGCATACACACAGACACATGCATAAACACATAGACACACATTAATCAGATGTTCTTTTACATCAACCAAGCACCAGCTGATAAGGACATTATTTATGGGGACGGTCCCCCAATGGGCAGGGGGAACGGGATAGGCCCTGATCACAGCGGTTGAGTGGCACAAGTGACAAATCACCAAGGGGCCATAAAGCGAACTAGGACCATCCCTTTCAGACCATTATAGGTCTTCTGCCACCCTTCCCCCTTCGACCTTACCTAGTCTATATGGTCGAAGTATCCCCATGGTGCACTGTAAAAGAGGCCATAACCCACCACAGGTCATCCACTGCACACCAACAGCCCCAAGGCTCGCCACCGTCATGGACCGCCTGAGGGGAGCGGCCAAACTAACACCGCGCCTTCTCATTTACCCTTGTCTTGAATTTTTTCATAATGAAATTCTGGTTTTGGGTCCTAACGAACTGAATTCTCAGTAGTCCAACACCCCACCTAGTGGTCTGAGCTTGGCACCATCTATGGTCCAGGCCATCAAGGATGATTACACTTTCCCAGCCTCAAGGAAGCCGGGTAGAATAGGGACCGCTCGGCGTAGCCCTAATCTGTCTATGCCCAGGGTTGGCGGGTGCCGAAGCACCACTCGAAGAGCCTTTGGGTCGGCTTGGTAGAGAGAGGCTATGTATGAAGCGTCATCTTCCCTTTCTAGGGTACGTGGCAGGTTACCAAGCTTGGATACTATGGAAGGGTACATCCATGACACCTCAAGTGCCCTGACGCCTTCCTCCACAACAGGGAACCCCTACCTGTGTAGGAAAGTGATCATATTAGTACGTATATATATATCTTGCAGTTTATGTCTGTTCTGGATGGTTATAACCACCATTGAAAGTGTCATTAAAGCAAACGTTTATTGCTAGTAACCGAGCCAGAAAAAAAAAATCTCTTGAGATTATGAATAACGTATTATTGAACGACAAAATGCAAAAATTATATAAATGCGTGCCGATATGAACACCCTTAGACAAAGAATAAATTGAAACATGTAACTCTTAGACATTATTAGTTTGTTCCCTGCCGATTATAAGTGGTACATTAATTTATACTTTAAATCTGAAACAGTGATTTCAATCAGTACAATTATTTTACTTAATCGTCGGTGAAACAGCTGTTATCTACCCGCGAATTAGTGAAATGAAGCGAAGGTTTACTGCCAGGTCAGTGCAATTCACTACGAATCAGAAATCACTGTTTGATTAGCAAATAGCACAAATTAAAATAAACAGCAGGATTTCACTGATTCAAGTGAGGCAGCTGAAGAGATCCGCAGTAAAATTCGCTGATTTTGAATAGTTTCAACTGTTTCGATTTTAGAGAGTACATGGTAAACAAAAAAGTCTCTTTGCGTTTTTATCCGACATGCCACCGTTTTCCCGATATCAATGCATAATATTCTAATACTGGAAAACTCAAACCATTCTTGCCCCACTTATGACATAACCATGTGTAAATAAATGTTAAAATATATTGCTTTGGGCGCTACAAGGCAAATGTAAAAATAATAGATTCTTTGATAGTAACTGATATTCCACATTAAAAAGTTATATTAGAAGCATTTGGCGTCTTGTATGACTTTTAAATGGTTGCGGACGTGAAGAAACATTCTATTATACCAGTACTGGGGTAACCATGCAAAAATAGCAGTAATGCGTTTGTCTTTCTTCGGTGAGCAATTTAAGTATTAATATCTAGGCCATGTCATGAACATGTATAATGAGGAGGCAAGTTCTATATACATTCCATCATTTTTAATTAGCTTCAACCAAGAAAAANTGTCATGAACATGTATAATGAGGAGGCAAGTTCTATATACATTCCATCATTTTTAATTAGCTTCAACCAAGAAAAATAATTTCTAGACGTTTCTTTTTGAGTTTTAAAAGTTTTCATTACTAATTTAATTTCAGCTTTCAGAAAAGTNAAAAATAATTTCTAGACGTTTCTTTTTGAGTTTTAAAAGTTTTCATTACTAATTTAATTTCAGCTTTCAGAAAAGTGACGTACAGTACTTGTTTGCTGTTAAAAATGATGGCATGATTCTTTAAGATAGAAATTTATTTCCTGTATGTTCAATACTAGAACTTTGACATTAATATTTATATTTGGACAAAATGCTGACTGACATTATAGTTATATCAACAGTATGAGATGAATATATGATTTTATTTTACATTTTTCCAAAGTAACGAACTTTCGCAAAGGAGTGCATAGACAACTTAATAAAAAAGTGGGGAAAAATACATTACTAATCCCCGATTGCTCGATAAGTGAAGGGGAGAGATTTTTGGCGGTTCTTAACATCGAGGTCTTGAGAGCCTATGCTTGATAAGACACGTGAATGCAATAATTATGATTTCTCATATTCTAGTCTCGTGTGAAAAACGGTATTTCTCGGCATTTCACTAACGAGCTGGAGAAAGGTTTCAGGTTGAGGCTGAAATGTGTGTCCAATTAATTTGCGAAAAAATTAATATGTTTGCCGAATTTCTGCTTTAAGACAAGGAAGACGTACGTATTCGGTATTATTAAGTGTGCAAAGAACTTACTCGTTTAAAATTTACCAATTAATATATTCAGCTCCACCCATAATTAATTGCAAATTGATTGCTGCATAAACAATTTGGCAGTGACATTGAACATAAAATTATGTAGTTGTTAAATTGTCCGAACCATAACAGATATTATTGTTTTGAAATTATATACACGGCATACAATTAGGCTATATTTAAACAATAAATTACTCAATTATATTTATTTTTACCTTTCGATACACACACACACACACACTCTCTCTGTCTCTCTTTATCTCTAATTCAAATAATTTTTTGTGTTAGGCTATAAAATCTTTTTAAAATCATAACATTTTACCACTCTTTAGCAAAAATAAGTTACGAGAGGAAGATAATAAAGGCAGCTAATGAAGGCCTACTCGCAGGTTACTCCGTATTTCTGCGGTGCGATGAAGAGAAACCCTGCTCTTCGCAACCAACAAACACGGGTGACGGAGTTGGAGTAGTAGGAGGAGAGCCAGGTAGTACATTATCTCGAGTTCCGCCTTTGTTACCATGTATTCCCAGCTTAGACATTCCTCACTCATGAATTTAAGAATTTATTCAAACTTATTCCGTTTGAATATACAAATAAATGACAAATCGTGATGTACTGCCAAAGTAAGAAACGAAATTTCATGTTATACACCGAAAAGTTTGAGATATTGTTAAAACCTTATTCACTAAAATTACGATAAACTGTCATTTATCTAGTACATTATATTTGTTTGATGTTTTTACCTGTTCTTGCGTGTAACTGTGCATATAAATCATAATAAAAGTATTCTATTCAATGTTAGTCAAGGTTGCCACACATTTTATGTTATTTGCATTAGCCANATATAAATCATAATAAAAGTATTCTATTCAATGTTAGTCAAGGTTGCCACACATTTTATGTTATTTGCATTAGCCATCACGTTTATAGACGAAATTAATAATTATTTGCACAGTCAGGTATGTAAATTTTGTGCAAACTGCTCGTGTTGTTAAATGTTAATATTTCTTTATAATTGTGCGTAACGAACATAAGAAAATAAGCTACAAAACTATCCCAACAAGTCATTTTGTCGTAAGTAAGGGGAGAAATACCACATTGTGTCTAGTTATCTGAACATTCTTGCTTTCCACTCTTAATGTGTAGGAACGTACTCAAATGATTTAACAGCTTAAAGAAATGAAGGGCTATATTTGCGGACCTGTGATATTATAGTGGATTAGGTTATCAAAATATGCTATTTCGATTATTCATCCAGATTCATCGTCTGTGTGATGTTTACCTGAGAAATTATGCGAACAATTTCGCGAGGCATCTGATATGTAGATGACTGCATTTTTATATACACATTTTTCTCGGAAGAGACTCTGAAATGCATAACTATTCTTGTTCATTAATTATTTCGCTTTCTGGAAAGATCGTGACAAATCTATTAGTTGTCAATCAGCGTCTAGGTACGTATAATTAAACATTCAATATATCAATAAAATAAGCCATAACTTGTATTTGTAACTGAGAAGAACAACATTTCAGTTAACCTTTCTTTGATGATTCTTCAAGAACATGGTTTAAGTGAAAATAACGTTTTTTGAAGTTCGTTTATAATAAAGAAACTTTTATGAGATCACCTACTGCGCAAAAAAAGTTGTTTCTTTGATAAAAATTTCTTTGGAAAGTAGTTACAATTATTTTTGAAGGTTAGGAAGTATAATTCCGTATGTTAACCACATATTGTAAAATGTTATTCGTAAAATTAATTATATATCACAAAGTTTATAATAAATTTAAAGTATTAACAACTTGCTTGTTAGAAAGACAAACTTTATATATAATAACACAGCAACATATTGTAAAATTATTCTTTATTTACTAGGAGTGTTACAAAAGTAAACCTGCAAATAATTGTTTCTACAAAATACAGTTATTTCGCTGTGCTGTCTTCACTCGAGTAAACATTTAAAGAGTAAAAAAAAACTTTATAAAATGGGTTTTCGTGAATTATAAACATTTACAAGTAAGGAAGCTGTAAGATATGAGTCATACAGAAAAATTCTAGCTTTAATGAAACTGCTTGATAAAATCCTGATGTCATCTGAAATTCACAGGCAAGGTTTTCATTTACGGTAGATGAATCACATACTGAGAAATTATGGACTTTTTTTCTGCTACAACACTAAGTAAATATTGTCGAATTTGAAAAGTAATGTGTTCATCTTGGAATCCCTATAGATTTGTGTATGATTGCACAGGCCTTGCCGTGAAAATTCCACTGACAAGAAGCGTTTCTTGGTAGTAAAGGTGTATGAGGTAGAGGAGGGGGGTGGGGAGGAGGAGGGATAATTTGTAAAACATGGCACACAAAATTAAATTTTGCCTCTGAAATTCCTCAAAAATTTTTGGCAAATAGTATCCATTCATTTTTTTAAGAATAAAAATAGCTGTGTGTTGTTTTATTCCAGATGAAAGTATCTTGTGTGTAAGCTAGTTCTACGGTTGTATGGTGCAAGTTTCGTTGCATATAATCTATTTCCTTCCTTTTTCATTCCTCTTGCATTTAATTAAGAAACCTAAGCGATGTGGTGCACTGATAACATACTGCACTCCCATTTGGAAGAACCCGGATTCGGTTCCCGATCAGGGTATGCGGATTTAGCTTTTTCACAGTTTGCCGATATCACTCCAGGTGAAAGTTGGGGTGGTTCCTTCATAGAGGCCAAGGCCGATTCCTTCTCCGTTCCTGCTTGTCGTAGCAACTTTCTTCGTCTCTAATGTGGCATCGCTTTTGAAGAGGCGTTAAGGCAGTCGTATAGTGAGGAATATAAGTGAGGCAAAAATCACTGGAAAGCTACGGACGACGCCAGCCGGCGTATGCAAAGCAGTGGCACCTCTACACTCAAGCCGCTCAAGTAGCGTGCAGTTTTTCCGTCGGCTACTCGCGTGAAAATGACTGTAAACGGTTGGTCACCATTTAATTGGAATCGACTANGCGTGCAGTTTTTCCGTCGGCTACTCGCGTGAAAATGACTGTAAACGGTTGGTCACCATTTAATTGGAATCGACTATTTGGCAAAGTCCAATGCATGTCTCTATCGCCATTTCGAATGTCTAGACTTCATACACTGAAGAGCAAAAAAAACTGGTACACCTGCCTAATATCGTGTAGGGCCCCCACAAGCACGCAGAAGCCGCAAGACGACGTGGCATGGACTCCACTTATATCTGAAGGTGGACAGGAGGCAGTTCACACCATGAATCCTGCAGGGCAATCCACAAATCCATAGGAGTGCGAGGCGGTGCAGATCTCTTCAGAACAGCGCGTTGCAAGGCATCCCAGATATTCTGAATAATGTTCATGTCTGGTGATTTATGTGGCCAATGGAAGTGTCTAAAGTCAGAAGAGTGTTCCTGGAGCCACTCGGTAGCAACTCTCGACATGTGGGGTGTCGCATTGTCCTGCTGGAATTGTCTACGTCCGTAGGAATGCACAATGAATATGAATGGGTGCAGGTGATTGGACAGGATGCTTACGTATCTGTCGCCTGTCAGAGTCGTATCAAGACATATTAGGGGTCCCATTTCATGTCAACTGCACACGCCCCATACCATGACAGATCCTCCACCAGCTTGAACAGTCCCCTGTTTACATGTAGGGTCCATGAATTCATGAGGATGTCTCCATACCCGTACACGTCCATCCGCCCGATAAAATAGGAAACGAGGCTCGTAAGACAAGGCAACGTGTTTCCAGTCATCAACAGTCCAATGACGAATGGCGGTGTTGGTGGGCCCAGGTGAGGCGTAAAGTTTTGTGTCGTGCAGTCAACAACGGTACACGAGTGGGCCTTCGACTCCGAAAGCCCATATCAATGATGGTCTGTTGAATAGTTCGCACGCTGGCACTTCTTGATGCCCCAGCATTGAAATATGCGCCAATTTGAGAAAGGGTTGCACGTCTGTCACGTGTAATGATTCCCGTTAGTTGTCGTTTGTCCCGTTCGTTCACGATCTTTTTCCGGCCGCAGCGATGACGAAGATTTGATGTTTTGCCGGATTCCCGATTTTCGCAGTACACTCGTGAAATGGTCGTACGCGAAAATTCAAATTTTATCGCTACCTTGGAGATGCTATGTCCCATCTCTCGTGCGCTGACTATAACACCACTTTCAAACTCTCATTGTAGCAGCAATAACCGATCTAGCAACTTTGGCAGACGCTTATTGTCTTATATAGGCGCTGCTGACCGCATCGCGTTACTCTGATTGGTGCCATACCTCTGCTATTTGCATACGTATGTCTATACCAGTTTTTTTTTACTCTGCAGTGCATATTTTGAGATAAAGTAGTCTGAAAAAGTCGTTTTTAGTTTTTTTTTTAACGGCAAGAAAATAATATTTCCCATGTGCGTAATGTTTTGGAAGTACCCATCCGTCATATTAGGGAAGGTATTTTCTTTCCATAGCAAGTAAACCTATTAAGGACACATTTAATAGTTTAATAGTTTCGTAAAAAAAACGCTTTTTTAAGCATGCTGTAATGCATTTCAAGAGTCGGGTAGGAAACCGCCTTAAGCCCTATGTACCTTAAGAATATGTTTTCCACTCAGGGAATGCAAGTAATTTTTAAAATGCTTTAATGTTTATTTCACGAAAATTAGAGACTTCGGATAAACATATCAGAAAATACGAAGACATTAGTAGAATATACGTTAGTAAAAATAGATTTTATTATATTATTAACAGGTCACATTTTAACTGATACAAAATATGTGCCACATATTTATTTATCAAATGTTTTGTAAAAACGTTCTTAAAATAATTTTACCAATTTAAACAATTGTAATTTTTATGAAATTCGATAATTTGGCTATACGATCATTTCTTAAGTTATTTTAACGTAGCTATTAATTAATATTTTTGACAAGTAAAGCTAGCGTCGTAATTTTTTAAGCTTATTTTCTTCACGCCGCGTGTTCTTCAGTACGCTAAGACTTCATGCTCATTTAGTGAGAAGGGCAATCCAGAAATTTTCCCAACAACCAAATACGTTATTTTGTTCACTTTATACGCGGACGGTAAACGAGTGCTGTGTATGTACTTAGGAAGGTATACATTGAGGAAATGAACCATTATTTACATGAATTTTGGAGAGAGGAAGTGGAATCATTAGGGGAAAGACATTACTGCCGGATGAATTGGGACCCATGACCCATGCCGAATGCGAGCCAAATACGCTATAGCATTACCAAACGCGCTTGGTGGTGATTGTTTCAGGAGACACTCTCGCCAGGACTGCATCACTGGAGATCTGAAGGTCACCTTGAATATTCTGTTACTGGGAACATATAGTCCAGAGGATTACTGCTTCAATTATGCACTTTGGAAAAAAAANTCACCTTGAATATTCTGTTACTGGGAACATATAGTCCAGAGGATTACTGCTTCAATTATGCACTTTGGAAAAAAAAAAGTATTTTTTGTCGTGATCTGGGGTAAGTGATCATCCATTTAAAGGTGGGAGGCCTCGGCTTTGTTATCCCGGTTAATTTTTACAACCCCTGAAATATACGCTTAGTTGTGAAAACACATTAGCCAACTATGCAGTCTGTTTTTAAACTTTTCTGTCGTGTTACATTATTTACAGTATTATTTAAACGATAACAATCTATCGTATGTGTAATATTTTAGCCTAATAAACGATTTATAAATGGTCACCACTGTATTCTTGTGTGAGAAGTGGGTACTTTTGGTTTCCGTGAGGGGGGAGGGGAAAGAAACAAACATTTTCAATTGGAAGGNTTCTTGTGTGAGAAGTGGGTACTTTTGGTTTCCGTGAGGGGGGAGGGGAAAGAAACAAACATTTTCAATTGGAAGGAAAATATAATTAAAGAATTTACATTTAAAAATTTAAAAAATTTAGTTTAACATAACTTACTGAAGGGCGCTTTACACAAAATTCCGAAGGTGGGAGTGGGAGTGGGAGTGGGAGTGCATTGTACAAGGAATCCTCGAAAATGTTCCATGTTTGAATAATGACGCAGATTGTCAACGTTGCAGTTCTTTGTGAAATATGATTTTCAAGGCAAAAATGATTTGGTACCTACATCCCGCGTTTTAAACATTCAGCCCTAATAACCTCCCTCAAAATAAAAAATGGAAAGTAAAACAATGAAAATGTAAAACAAATAACTAAAGAAAAATTTTACAAGATTTGTTTTATCTAATTTTGAATTTTACCTCTGTCTAGGCGTGCAAACAACCTCTAGTATAATTATAAATGACAAAGGAGATAAATTGAGATGTTAATAAGATTTTGCGTTTTGTACTTTTTGGCTATATTCAGTGATTTGAAACACTACTGTCATTTAGGGTATTTTAAGTAATAGCGAGGGTTATTATATTAAATAAAACTTATTTACTTCCAAACTGAAAAGAAAGGGAACATTGTATTAGAAACAATTTTATATAACAGGAACAATAAAATAAAATGAAAATTTATTACAAGTGCAGAAGGAAGTTTGTTATGCATTATTAGAAAATTAACACTTCTGGAAACACCAAATTAAAGTGAGTAAAAATGCTCAGTCTTATTATAACAGTAATTTGATAATGTGCTCGAATTATGAATTATTTGACAGCATCTGTAAGTCATTCCCATTTCAATCTATCAAAACAACCACCAACACTTACAAAGGCTCGTACAATGAAGTCCTGCCTTTATACATCCACATCTGCCACTGCAGGATTGGCAACTGCAAGAAATATTGTCTCGGCAACCTTAGCTGCACATGGCAGCGACGTCCACTGCACCTAGACGAATGGGCACCTAAATTGGTAAGTTACAGATTACCCAAAAATAAATTGTGATGGATATTAAATCTCTGGCTACCATCCAGGGGGCTGGCTCAACACCAGACCTGCGCCTCCCAAAGTCAGCTGGATCAGGAAACTTCGGGTAGTTTTCAATATTTTGCCTCCAAACATGGCCTGCTTCGAATGCTGTCAGTGTGTATGAAGTCTCAACGCATCTTGCGTTTGCGGGATATTTACTATAAGATGCCCCTTGGTGAAAATATGCTTCTTCGCCTCATTGACCTTTTCGTCTTCAGAGTTTCGTTCGTACAGAACAATAACGAAGTGCTCCACGACTGGAAAGACTTCTGCTACTTTGTCTGGAATTGGCAAATCTGAGAAAACACGAAATATTCGTTCATTGGAGGGAGATCATTCCATATCTACCAAGCTGTCCTCTTCCCTTTTCCCTTGAATATGGAGGTCGTGTCGCACTCTGTTAAGGAATGAAATGCCAAAAGACCGGCACACGGTTCAGAACCCAGTTTTCGGGATATAGCAGATACGTCAATGAAGCGGTATGTATTTTCAACCCAGAGCAATCCAGAGAATTTCGTGTCCTAGAAGATAATTGTGAAGAGCAGTAGCGAGCACAACTACGTCTATAACCACAGTTCGAATCAAAATCTTCTCCTGTGGCATAAAGTAGCATCCTGGTGTCTGCTTCCTCGTAGTTACAAGATGTTAAACATGATAAGTCCCTAGGGGTCGGGGATAGAACGGTCTGACGACGTGTGGCCACAGTCATTGCTGAATGCTCTTCAGCACGAATTACATCACTTAGAAATTCAAATAATTCGTCTTTACTTGTGTTGTCTCTCAAAATATCTGTCTAGTTTTCTTGGAACTGCCTTATCTGCTTCAATGCAGCGCCGAACACCCTTGCCTCTTTTATGACGCATTAAGCATTTCAGCGAATATCACTTGTATTTGTCAAAAACGTCTAACATTCCTGTTAAACCACTGAGTTGACTTTTCAAGAAGTCTGCAAATCATCTGCCATAGCTCAAAATCGTATCTCCACCATCTGAATACACAATATGTGCTGCTGCAGATCCATCAATTATGATCATGTCTACAACTGGGCTAAGGGTAGGGTCTTCTTCAGGCAAAAGAATTTTAAGGCAAGCAAGAAGATCTGCTTTGTTTCCAAAACGCAAATCGCCATTTTCAGAAAGTACTAGAGTGTAGGTCTGCCACTCATGGAGAAAGAAATCGTCCAGATCTCACTGACGCACTTGGCATGAGATGTAAAGATGCGAGAACGAAGTTATGTCCTGCTTAACTGAAAAAAACTTCTCCTTGCCATGTTCTCGAGCTTTTACACCACTCGTCCTGTTGAAGAGACGAATATTGTTTTCTTTAACTGCTGCATCTATGGATTAAGTGAGATCTAAAAAAACTACTTTGCAAAAATTGCTGAGCTAGCTGCTTGCCAAAACACTGAATATTCTTCAACTCTATAACGGGTGTGGTATCTACTACAATGACCTTGAAACCAAATTGACCAGTTCTTTGCTGCAGTTGATAAATGGATTGCCCATTTATTCGAAGGATTTCGTTAACTGTTAGGCATCTGCTATGAAACATTGTTACTGTGAAGGGGAATCCTCATGATGTTGACTTTCGTCTAGTCATTGACTATAAGAAGATTCAAAAACTCGTTAACTACTCGAGACACCTCAGGACCACCGACCATCTATCTCAGTAGGGCAAAAGGATTCTCTGTTAAACCAATGGTTCCACCATTATCCTTTACTAGAATATTGTTGTTTACATGGCTTTCATCAATGGGAAGCCTGGAAAATGGGTGCTTTGTTTTCCTTATTGTAAATTTCCCTTGACAGAATTCTCTATATACATCAGAGCAATGTGTCTTCAGAGTCGTCGTGTCACTAAAACATATTGAATCAGAGCTGGCAAACTTTTGATGATCCAAGGTAAAGATGAGCCACAACAGATTACCAAAATATTTTAGGTATAAAAATAAGTTCACAGAGTGGTTCGTCCTCGCCCCAGCTAGAACTTCCAGTTCAATAATTAAAATCAGTTGCCAGTAGAAGAAAGTGGGACTTTGTATGGAACTTTCTGTACACCATGTTTCTTCATCTGTAAGATATTCCTCATCACAACTTTTGTGTAATCTTCATAAACTGATTTCGACAATGAGAACAAACTACAAGCTGTGACCTTATGAGTGCAAAATGTTTTCTGTACATGAATGGCCTTGAGGAACGATCCAGCAGTTCCACTTGTAGGTACATGCCCTTAGATGAGAGCTGCCATCCAGACACTAGCTTGGAGGAGATCTCCTAAACACTTTTCCAAGGCCATCAACAGATGAAGTCGTTCTAACATAACTACAAAATAATTTTCACCGTAATGGTCGGGAAAGGTTAATTTTATATTCTTGCATAATTTGAATAGTAGTTTATCAAATTCTAGTAGATTATATACAATTTCAGACGATAACTGCAGAAATTCAAAAGAATTTTTACCCTTAGGGGAAGAAAGCGATTTTTTATTTTTGTCGTTATTTGGGGTCAGTGAACATCGATTAAAAGGCAGGAGGCCTCAGCTATGACATCCGGGTTAGTTTTCAAAACTCCTGAAATATACCCTTGATGGTAAAAACACATTATCCAACATTGCAGTCTGTTTTAGAACCTTTCTGTCGTGTTACAATATCTAGGATATTTTTTAAAGATAACGAAGCAGTGTATGTGTTATGTTAATCTGGTGGACATTTATAAATTGCCGCCACTAAATTATTGTGATGGTAGGGAGTACTTGCTGGCGGGGGCCGGGGGATGTCCCCATAAATGAATTCTCATAATTCTTAATGTAATAAATAATTAAAATTGAAGGCCGTATACTTAAGTAATGTGAATTATTTGTATTTGATCTTGCTCTTTCTGTTTCTAAATATTGTGCAAGTATAGAGAAAAGTGTTTTAAGCTCGTGGATGGAGGTGGTGAAGGCGTGCAAGGAGATGAATCTTCACAAATGCTGAACACTACAGACTCGAACCTCTACGTTTTGTGCCAGAGGGGTTATGATGATAGTCGTGTGTGCCTTGGTCAATATTTGGGGCGTAGTGGAAGCTATCGAACCCTAAGTTCTGAATATAACAGAGATTTATAAACTAAGCGCATGACCAGAAACTTTGAAAATCGGGCGGATTGACGATGGTAACGGTATCGAGTATACTCTCACAAGACATAAAGCCAAACTCCATAAAATATGTAGTCTCAAATATAACAACAAATCTCTACATCGTTCACAGAAACGCAGCATGTGTGATAATGGTGAAGGGACGATCTAATGTCAAAAACGGAAGTTAACTCGTGTGCCCACTGACAATGTGAGTGTTATTCGTGCCATATGTTTTTTCTGTGGCAATACTGGTTCTTCTTCGCGTGAGTATGGGTATTTGTCCTGGGTTTACATGACCCATTGCATCTTTGATTACATTCATTCCATGTTTTATCATTGCCACTGTCTGACATTTTTCATAAAAAAGGAGCAAATAAGATTCACTTATTTAAAGCTTAGTCTTCTTCCACATGTGTACTGTGAAATACTGCCCAAAATACATATACATATGGATCTTCAGCATCCATTGTGTCTCCATAAACGCTTTGAATGATTCTTCGTACTACATTGCACATNCTGTGGCAATACTGGTTCTTCTTCGCGTGAGTATGGGTATTTGTCCTGGGTTTACATGACCCGTTGCATCTTTGATTACATTCATTCCATGTTTTATCATTGCCACTGTCTGAGATTTTTCATAAAAAAGGAGCAAATAAGATTCACTTATTTAAAGCTTAGTCTTCTTCCACATGTGTACTGTGAAATACTGCCCAAAAAACATATACATATGGATCTTCAGCATCCATTGTGTCTCCATAAACGCTTTGAATGATTCTTCGTACTACATTGCACATCTCGATTTCCTTATTCCCAATATTTTCTCGTTCAGATATCTGTTATATTGTAATTAATGGATCTGTCGGTGTCGTTTTAAAACCCTGAATGGGGAGTACTCTCTTTTGTTTATTGCCTGCAGATGTTATCAGGCGTAACATTATGTCATATTTTTTTCGATGACATCAATATCGACATGCTGGAACCAAAAAAATTCCAGTTCCGTGTAGTGATGTCTTCGAAATTGTTTATGAAGGATTATAATCTAGGTAGTCCACTGCTGCGGTAATGAAGAATTTTTTCTGGAAGTTTTAAGGGCACACATTACCAATGTCTTCGTAAAATGTAGCAGCAGTGTTTCCTAGATCGGCCGACATCGATAAAACACGGTCGTATGAAACGTACAGTCCAAACTTGGAGAATGCTTGTATAAATTATTTAGATCTTGTTTTTGAATTTATGTAAGCGGCAAAAAATAGCGGTACAGGTGTCTCTTAGCGTATATGGGGCTGTTGGTTACCTGACGAAGGGCTACGACTCAAAGTCAGCAGCTGAGTGATCAAGTCTTGGCACTGTAAATTTTTAGCACACTGCATAACTCGTGCATCTAATTCAAATATACACACTTCATGCAACACACGCAAAGAAGAACTAGTATTGGCACAGAAAGAGCACACAGAATTAACAGCATTTACATTGTCAGTGGACACACGTGTTAACTTCATTTTCCGACATTTGATCGTCTCTTAGCCATTATCACACATGCGACGTTTCAGTGCACGGTGAAGAGATTTGTTGTTATATTTAAGACTACATGTCTTATGGAATTTGGCTTTATGTTTTACGAAAGTGTTCTCGATACCGTTACCATCATCAATCCGCCCGATTTTCAAAGTTTCTGGTCATGCGTTTAGCTTATCAATCTCTGTTAGATTCACAACTAAGGGTTCGATAGCTTCCACTACGCTCAAAATATTCACCAAGGCACACAAGACTGTCATCACAATCCCTCTGGCACAAAAAGTAGGGGTTCCAGTCTGTAGTGTTCAGCATTTGTGAAGATNACCATCATCAATCCGCCCGATTTTCAAAGTTTCTGGTCATGCGTTTAGCTTATCAATCTCTGTTAGATTCACAACTAAGGGTTCGATAGCTTCCACTACGCTCAAAATATTGACCAAGGTACACAAGACTGTCATCACAATCCCTCTGGCACAAAAAGTAGGGGTTCCAGTCTGTAGTGTTCAGCATTTGTGAAGATCCATCTCCTTGCACGCCTTCACCACCTCCATCCACGAGCTTAAAACACTTTTCTCCATACTTGCACAATATTTGGAAACAGAAATAGCAAGATCAATTACAAATAATACACATTATTTGGGTATACGACCTTAAATTTTAATAATATATTAAGAATTATAAAAATTCATTTTAGGATATCCTCCCCCTCTGCCCGCTACCATCACAATAATTTAGTGGCGGCAATTTATAAATGTCCACCAGATTAATATAACACCTACACTGCTTCGTTAACCTTAAACAATATCATAGATATTGTAACACAACAGAAAGGTACTAAATCAGACTGCAAAGTTGGCTAATGTGTTTTGACCATNACAATATCATAGATATTGTAACACAACAGAAAGGTACTAAATCAGACTGCAAAGTTGGCTAATGTGTTTTGACCATAAAGAATATATTTCAGTAGTTGTAAAAATTAACCGGAGTGACAAAGCCGAGGCCTTCCACCCGTTAATCAATGTTCACTGACAGCAGTTCACGACAAAAAATTAAAAATTGCTTTTTTCCCCTAAGTGTATAATTCTTCTGAATGTCTGCAGTAATCCTCCGGAATAGTATAACTCAACACAGTACAATAAAGTGGATTGCTCACGTGTACCTTTTAACATATGCTCCATCCACAAAAATCGTCAATATTTNCAACACAGTACAATAAAGTGGATTGCTCACGTGTACCTTTTAACATATGCTCCATCCACAAAAATCGTCAATATTCTAGAGCGCATGAGAAGACTAGCCTTATTAATTATACAGATCAGAGATTTTCAACAAATGGAAATATTCATATTTTGTTAGATAAGTTATGTTTTAGACATACTTAAAANCAACACAGTACAATAAAGTGGATTGCTCACGTGTACCTTTTAACATATGCTCCATCCACAAAAATCGTCAATATTTTAGAGCGCATGAGAAGACTAGCCTTATTAATGATACAGATCAGAGATTTTCAACAAATGGAAATATTCATATTTTGTTAGATAAGTTATGTTTTAGACATACTTAAAANATACAGATCAGAGATTTTCAACAAATGGAAATATTCATATTTTGTTAGATAAGTTATGTTTTAGACATACTTAAAATACTGCCGGGTCTACATGATTGACAGGCATATAAGATACGTGGAAACTTGAAAATGAGTTTAATTTAAAAGTTGGCTGTACAAATGGTAAAATTTAGCTTTTCGCTTTGTTCCAGTTATTAAGAAACGCTACCAATTGTCAGCCTACATTCCGAAGGAAAGTAAGATTTATGAGATCACTTTCATGTCCGTGTATCTGTGAACGTGTGTGTCTGTGCGTGTGCGCGTGCGCGTGAGTCTCCTCCTTCTAAAAACTTTTGAACGCGGGAACAGAATGTCACCAAACTCGGCAGTAAGTATATCTGACTTTTACAGTTTTCGACCACGCCGGGCACTTGCTTTAAAAATGGCGGTTATTTTAATATTTATGGGGATATGTCATATCTCAGGCACCATTAAACACATTTAAACCAAATTTTGTTTGTTGCAGTGCTTTATGTATGAATTGAATTTAGAGATGGATAATGTTGTTGATTTGCCTTTTTGGAAGAGATCACATGAAAAAATTAAGGTTCTATGTTATATCTTGAAAACTGCTCAAAGAGTTCTCGCCAAATTTGGCCCGTGTATAATAATATGGTAGGCCATCTGAACGTATGCAATTAAAAATATTAGTCATATATTCTTGAATGACGACCATACAAATATTTTAAGTTAATTTGGTATATGTACCATACCGTTCGACCATTTTTGACCAAATATTTTGTGGTGAAAATATATGTAACAAGCTTCATATAAGCTAAAACATAGCCACTTTTGTGTGCCAATATGTAAGATAAGGATACAAGAAAAAATTAAGTTTTGTATCATATCTCGGAAAACACTCAACATTTCCCACCAAATTTGACGAAGATACTGTGGCTTGCCATATTTATTTTATTTAAGTGTTCCAGACACTTATTTTCTGAATGGTGGCTATAATAGCACTTGACATTAGTGTCTTACTTCTTCGAAACTATGTAACTGATTTTAACTTAACCATTATCGAATTTTATAATATAAAACGTTTTTGTCCTCAATTTAGAAAGATCGTCATGTGAAAAATATTAAGGTTTTATGCCATATCACGAGGACTTATCAACCGATACCCAGCAAATTTTACACGTATGAAGTGCTATAATGGAATATGTAAACTAACGTGTTTTATGTGCGGCAGGCATTTTCAAATGGCGTTAATATAANTGCGGCAGGCATTTTCAAATGGCGTTAATATAAATAATTTAGGTTATTATGTTACATTCATTAAAACTAAATAATTCAACAAAATTTAAAATTTTTTTATTATTATACTAACAGTGTTTTTAAGAAGTATAAATACAGAGATAATAATTTGACGTCCTTTTCCGCAAAATAGAGCCAGTTGAGAAAATTTAACGTNCTTATCAACCGATACCCAGCAAATTTTACACGTATGAAGTGCTATAATGGAATATGTAAACTAACGTGTTTTATGCGCGGCAGGCATTTTCAAATGGCGTTAATATAAATAATTTAGGTTATTATGTTACATTCATTAAAACTAAATAATTCAACAAAATTTAAAATTTTTTTATTATTATACTAACAGTGTTCTTAAGAAGTATAAATACAGAGATAATAATTTGACGTCCTTTTCCGCAAAATAGAGCCAGTTGAGAAAATTTAACGTNTTAAGAAGTATAAATACAGAGATAATAATTTGACGTCCTTTTCCGCAAAATAGAGCCAGTTGAGAAAATTTAACGTTTTGCCATATTTCCGGAACAAGTAAATAAATTTACACCAAATTTTGCGCACCATTAGTGGCATACAAACTTACATTATATAAGTGAGATCAGACATTATATTTCAAAATGGCGGCAATATTAATATAAGTTTATTAATCAGTTGATCGTATCTATTAACTAATATAATTCAATCAGCTGACAGTATAAATTATAAGCACCATTTACAAAACCTTTTTGGGCAATTTTGTACGGCAGCCCCAAAAAAGAAAATAAGGTTTTCATGTTATATCTCGGGGATCAATAAACCAATATCCATGTAATTCTTCACACAAGTAGCGCTACGGTAGGCCACGTAAAATAACGTGTTTTAAGTGGCTTAGGCACTTACTTTAGAAACTACCGCCCTGTAAATATTTCGGGTTAGAAAACCTTTTCATTAAAAACATAAGATTGATTACATCCGAAGTTTATGCTGCGAATCCGACCGCAGTAAAGAAATGTATCGTACGCTATCTTATGGTACGAGGTTTTCTGGGTTCAAGACCTGAGTAAGGGACGTGTATATTTGGAATTGTCTGACTACTGTTGCATATGTTTTTCGTTTCATCTCTAATTATATTGCTGTCAACGAGACGTGAAGGCCTACCTATCGTATAAACTATTAAGAACTTTATAAAAAATTATTTGCACCAATTTAGAGAAAAGTATGCTTATTAGTTATACTAGTATGTTCTTGTTTTATCATTTCGTAACAAAGCAAAATCCATTANTTTAGAGAAAAGTATGCTTATTAGTTATACTAGTATGTTCTTGTTTTATCATTTCGTAACAAAGCAAAATCCATTACGGAATTTGATTTGAAAGCACTTTGATATATTAAAAAACTTATATCCGCACTAGGCCAAATAAATGTAGTTTGTGTTGTATCGTTCTCCTGTAGCCAAATATAATGTTTCTTACGAATTTTCAATGAAATGTGTTGTTTTACAAAACTTAAGAAAATTGTTTTATTGATTCTCAGCTCATGGCTGAGGAAACCTAAGATGCTCGTATATAAACGCAGGGGTGTTTAATTGCCAAGTAAATGAAGAGATTTGTGTGGCTCTTAAAAGCGATGCCTTGAGAGCCGATAAGAGTGAAGTGTGGTGAGTATGGAGCAGCGCGGGAGCGAGAGGGTGGAGGACCGGGAGATACGTTAGAAAACCCGCCGACCAGCGGCATCACCCGGCACGATTATATTTTGCGAAAACCCTGAGTGACCCAGCTGGGGATAGAACCCGGTTCGCCTTGGTGGAATGCGAACATTCTAACCGCTCAGCCACCGTGGTCCCCAATTGCCGAGAAAGAAAAGGGAGTTTTAAAAGCTGTTATACTTACTGTGCTTTGCTATACCGGAGGGTCCATACCAGCCCTAATTGATATTGGAATGAAACTAAGTACAAACATTCTAGTTTACAAATTGCACCCATCTTGCGGGTATACGTGGCAACGCGTCAGTTATTAGGCCTATAATTATCTAAGAATATATTTTAAAGAGAATTAAAAGTACGATTTTAATACATTTCTATCCTTAACGTTTTTTTTCAAATCTGCTGTTAGATTTATTATCTCCGAAAAATACGAACATAATTTCCTTGTTCGTAAAATTACTCACGTTGACAATTAAAGCACTTGGTCTTAAACGAGTTGTCTAAAATACACTTTTATTGTCATTTTATAAGGCTAAACAACCCGGTTTGTACAAAAAATTGAAAGTACAAATTTTAAAGTAAAATTTGAATATTTAACATGTCAAAGCTCTGGAATTAACTCTATTTGTCAAAAACACCAGGTAAAATATAAATTTAATGAAGTTGAGACAATTGTTACATAAAATGATTTTCTGAAAGCCAAATATTTTTCATCGGAGTGCATAGAAAGGTGAGGATAAATGGAGCTGGGAATCGTATGTTGTGTAACTCGACCTTGATGGTGTGCGAGAAGATGGCGTGTGTGCGTGGCCCATGTCAGTTGCGGCAGGCGGTGAAGAAAGTCGTCAAAGCGCGCCGCGGAAGAGTAGGCTTGAAGAGGTTCTCGGGGCTTCACTTCGTGACAGCGCGGAGGGTAGTTAGATTATAAGATAAAGATGTCATTATTCACGCCTCCCCCCTCCGGAATGGAGGAGGTCGGTAAGAAGCCGGCGGAGGTACTTAACCACCCCCGTCTACTAGCCACACTGCTGTCACGCCATCTCCCCCTCTTCTGGCACGCGAGAGGTTTCAAGCTGGATAATCAAGGAGAGTGATCGGCACTGCCTGCGACCAATTACAGCGGCTCTTCAGACACCTCCCCCCCC
>NQII01001053.1:563336-575922 GCA_002778355.1 Clitarchus hookeri
TACACACACACACAACAAACACAGTTGTAGTCTCCTCTCTTCCTTGCGACACGTTTATTTAGTCCTCTAGTTTAATAACAAGCCACGAAAAAGAAACTATCTTCCTTCATCTCTTCCTCAACTACTATGTGTCACATCGCCAACGTTTGCGAGTTCATTTATTCTTGCAAGGAAAGGCTTGCCAGATCATTCATTACTCGTTCCCCAACTTACAAACTAACGTTTTCTGCCGTATTTGCAGTTCCATTGCACTTTTGTAGGTCAAAACAAAATACGATGCCGACTTATATCCAGTAGATATGCTGGGCTAACTTGTGGAAGTTGAGATTCTAAATCCCGAGTGAGAAAACTTTAATTGTTTGGACTATCGTACAATAAACTTAATTAGAGGGCTATCGTTATGCCCTTGAATATAGTTTAGTTATATCTATTTATCCGAGTTTAGTGTTTAGTGTACATACGAAAAGTCCCTTTTTACTTTACGCAACACGATGTTCACAAAAAATTTCTCTGCACTTAACTGACACGAATTAAAGCACACGTCACTGGTCAAAACACTTATATCTATGTGCGTTTGTATTTGTTAAATATTAGCCGTTGGCGGTTAGTACAATGGCGCATATGGAATAGGTAACTACAGTTTAGTAGCGTCGAAATACGAAGGTAGTTCCATAGTTATACTTTTCGTTTTTTTTTTTAGTGAATCTGCCAGTTGTAAACTAAACACAAGTTCCCGCAGTGGTGCTGACATGAGAAGCAGATGCCCAAAGGGCACAATACATTCCATGAATTTTAAAAACGTGACTGCCCTGGATGTAAAGAAGGCTTCTATTCTTGCAAAATGCCATCGTTCTGCAAAGCAAGTTCTGTCCGAAATTTCTTTTCTGCTATTACTTACGACAAAAGTTACTATGATGCAGCACTGACATTATTTTTCACTCCATTTTTGTAAGATACTAGGTAAACTAATTTGTGTTTAAATATATATATATATATATANCAAAATGCCATCGTTCTGCAAAGCAAGTTCTGTCCGAAATTTCTTTTCTGCTATTACTTACGACAAAAGTTACTATCATGCAGCACTGACATTATTTTTCACTCCATTTTTGTAAGATACTAGGTAAACTAATGTGTATGTGTGTTTAAATATATATATATAAATTTATAAATTTATACCGTGGTTTACATTTATATTCGGTTACCTATGATTATCGCAGTTTCATGGCCTTATATTACATTAGAAATGAAGATAAACATAAAATATATTGCACAATCATTCTTGTGTGCTTTAAATGAAATGCAATAGTAGCCCTTAACTGAAATGAGCAGTGAAAATTTATGAAAAACAATATTTTATCCTCGGGTGCGGCATAAGCACGTCACTTTCATATTTGGCCAGTTGTGGTATGATGCACATTGCATTCGTACCTCGTGTCATTCCCTACACGGTCTCTGCGCTGAGAGGTTATATTGAGTAGGTATGTTGGCTGCGCTGGTCAGGCAAATGGGACGTAGGGGCAAGAATACAATGTTTGAACAGTGGCAGCTGGCAATCTTTCATCGTGCGAAGAAGAAATCTCAACGAGAAATTGCGGAGCACTTTAATCTGCATAGGTCCACTGTCGGAGACATCTTAAGAAGGTTTGAGAAGGAAGACAGAATAGATTCTGTACCTCATAAACGACAGCCAAAGAAACTAATCTAGAGAGAAGAACGTTTAATAATCAGGAAAATAAAGAAAGATCCGAAAATTAGTGCTTGCAAACTTACCACGGAGGTACTCAATGAATGTGGAAAGAACGTCCATCCAGAGACCATACGACGAGTTATCAGAAGAGCAGGATATAATGGTAGGGTTCCTAGAAAGAAGCCTTTCNCGTCCATCCAGAGACCATACGACGAGTTATCAGAAGAGCAGGATATAATGGTAGGGTTCCTAGAAAGAAGCCTTTTATTAATGAGGTGAATAGAAAAAAACGACTTAAGTTCACAAAAGCGCTTACAAAGATGAAATCTGGTGGAATGATGTTATTTTTGCTGATGAGACGAAATTGAATGTATTAGGTTCAGATGGCAGGGTAGCAGTATGGCGCAAGCCAAATGAGGAGCTAAAACTTGGGATCATACAACCTACTGTGAAACACAGTAGTATTATGATCTGGGGCTGTATATTTCCATAAGGTGTTGGAGAGGCTGTTCATGTTGATGGAACAATGAAAAAGAAAGACTATATCAACATCATGAAAGCAAACCTGCACAAGAGTGCTGATAATCTGGGCATTAGGAACAAATTTAAGTTCTACCAAGATAATGACCCAAAACACAAGTCATAAATTCTCAAGAGCTGGCTTTTGTATAACTGCCCCAAAGTCATTAACACACGTCCTCAATCACCCGACCTGAATCACAGAGCAAANGCAAACCTGCACAAGAGTGCTGATAATCTGGGCATTAGGAACAAATTTAAGTTCTACCAAGATAATGACCCAAAACACAAGTCATAAATTCTCAAGAGCTGGCTTTTGTATAACTGCCCCAAAGTCATTAACACACGTCCTCAATCACCCGACCTGAATCACAGAGCAAATCTGTGGGATGAACTCAAAAGAAGACTGCGTACTACAAAGATTAGATCCACAACAATATTAGAGAGATTGTCCAAGGAAGAAAGGGTAAGATTGGCTCCGAATGTACCAGGAAAATAATTGCTAATAGGCCACAACGCTTGCGAGAAGTAATTAAACAGAATGGACATGCTNCTCCGAATGTACCAGGAAAATAATTGCTAATAGGCCACAACGCTTGCGAGAAGTAATTAAACAGAATGGACATGCTACAACACTGTTTGGTTAGTTTGCAAAGAGCATTATGTTTGTGTTTGAATGATGATGGCCGAATATTAAAGTCGCGTATTTATGCAGCACGGGATGACAAAATCATATTTTGTTTTAAGTTGCATTGCTTATTTCCGTTATTGGCTACCGCTTCATTTAATTTAAAGCACATAAGAATGATAGTGCAACATGATTTACGTTTATCTTAATTTCTAATGTAACATTAGACCATGCAACTGCGATAGTCATAGTTGGCCGAATATAAATTAATGTGAGCCACTGTTTATATACATATATATCGTGACATACATACCTATCTCCTTTGCTTTATGTACATTTATACATACTGTATGATAGTGGTTAAGAAAATTTCTTTGTATACAACATAAATCGTTTAGCTTCCGACCGCTAACACAAATGATTTCTATTTTACTTGACACGCAAAAGGGCTCCGTGTGAAAAACATGCTTCGCTCAAATCCACTCCAGCCACATTAAGTGTTTGGCCCTGTGCCTTATGTACGAGTATGATCATACCAAAACAAACTCTTATTGGGAATTAGACACTTTTAAATTAAAAGGCAAATCCGAAGGAATCATTTGTATTCTANTACCAAAACAAACTCTTATTGGGAATTAGACACTTTTAAATTAAAAGGCAAATCCGAAGGAATCATTTGTATTCTAGGTTTCTCCAGTACCGCAGCCAGTTAGAATAGTACCTCCAATGAGATAACTTTTGAAACTTTTCATTTTTAATCGAGTCCCGTTGCATAATTTCAGTGGATTTATATTTCGCAATAAAGTTATGGGAGCTCCAACTTTTAAAATCAGTTTGTGTGGTGGCATGCCAGAAGTATTCAATGAATTAAGAAATGATGTGGGATAGTGCACAGATTCTTCACTGTCGAGTACTGTATCTTTTAAGTAATAAACTGGTGTTTGCGCATTAAATTTTGCGAGCACTAATTCATTAATTTTTGCGACGTTCAGCAGCAATTTCCCTTTCTCTTTGCAAAATATTCCTTTCTCAGTTATTAGTCAACCTAGATTCTCTTTCTTGTTCACTTTCATTTGCCTGTAATAAACGCAATCGATTATTGAATTTACTTTTTCACAAAACTTTTCATAACTTTAAATTATTGGCGATAATTATATGCTGTAAAGGANTCGATTATTGAATTTACTTTTTCACAAAACTTTTCATAACTTTAAATTATTGGCGATAATTATATGCTGTAAAGGACATTTATTTTCTACATTTAACAGTTTTAATTATAAATTGATTAATTTTGATAAAGATTAAGTTCTTTATGGTTAGATAAGACAGTGAATTTTACGTGTGTTTTAACTGCGTAATTTAAATTGCAAATACGCTTATTACTACTTATCTATTAAATATGGGTATATGCTACCTGTGAGCTTTTTGTAGATCATTAAATTTTACACCATTCATTCGTTTATGATTTGCTATATCTCTAAAGGATTAAGAAGCGTTATCCATGAGAGCGCACTGGCGGCAAACGTTTTTCCCGGCTTGATTCTANTATCCATGAGAGCGCACTGGCGGCAAACGTTTTTCCCGGCTTGATTCTATAATGAAGTTAAGATCAGTTCCTATAAGAGANCATGAGAGCGCACTGGCGGCAAACGTTTTTCCCGGCTTGATTCTATAATGAAGTTAAGATCAGTTCCTATAAGAGATAGGGCAATTTTTAATACACACAAACCTTCCTCGATAAATGCAGATCATAACAATAAATACCGCATCCAAATCCGTTTAGGGGTTCTCAAGATTAGCGCTGTCATACAGACAGACGCGTGCCAGGGACTTCCTTTTATACTATGTATTGATATATATNTCAAGATTAGCGCTGTCATACAGACAGACGCGTGCCAGGGACTTCCTTTTATACTATGTATTGATATATATATATTTTTTTTTTTATGTCATGAGAAAAATTTGAGAATTATGGAGTGTCTATCTTTTTCTTCTACGTTNATATATATATATTTTTTTTTTTATGTCATGAGAAAAATTTGAGAATTATGGAGTGTCTATCTTTTTCTTCTACGTTAAAAATCCACTTTAGATCATCTGAACACATTCGCATGTATATAAAATTTACTATGCAAAAGGGTTTTCTCAGGCGGTAAAAAATTAAGCTTAATATTTCCTTTAGACGTCATCCTCCACAATCTGAATAAATATAAAACATTTTTGGGATTTTTTTTTTACTTTTAAGACAAGCGTGTTTGCCGCTGGGCTTTCTTATGTTATCTTGTCCATTCAGTGACCTTTTTAGACGTTTAAAATAGTGATACGTTTCGTACAGTTCCACTCGGTACCTTTAAACTTGGTATTAAGATGATTAACAACGCATTAATATATTATAATCTTCATTAAATTATTATGCCCAAAATTAGGCTGGAATCAACAACTTTCTCAGTCGCAGTTTGATGTAATAACTGTTGTACATACAATAAATAGCAAACGACTGAAACTTTTTAGGANCAACTTTCTCAGTCGCAGTTTGATGTAATAACTGTTGTACATACAATAAATAGCAAACGACTGAAACTTTTTAGGAGTGTGGCAAACGACCAAGTTCCGTAAAATGTTCTTACATTTTTGTAAGCAATCAACTTCTGTAATTACTATTACATCTTCAAACAAGCAAAATTATGTTGACTTGCTTGAAAACTTTCGTTTAACTCATATTTTAAAGTGCTTGCGCCACTTATCGCAGAATTCCGTAGACCCCCAACACTTCGCGTTGTTTTACATTTTTGTGAGCTTTACAAAATTATTCCTTTATGATCGTACAGTCGTTTTAAACATAATCTTGTTTTTGCTTCTGGTTCGTCTAAGGCCACGCGTCTTTTTCTGTCCCGTAATCAACTACATAGCTTCTGAGAGCGTTACGTTATTAAGATTTGGGAATTCTACTGCTTTATTTCCTTGCGCTAAGTCACTATCTGTTTGTCAAAAAGATCTAGAATTTTTTTTCTCCTAATGAATTTAGTATTTTCACCGTAGGTCATACATTTGCAGTCCGTCTCCACTTACTATTCCATTGTGGATATGATGCCATCACAGTTTATCTCGTTAAAACTAAGTTTTGGAACTCGTTTACCAGTTATTCAGGTACGCTTTTGCAAGCTGAATACATTCATTCTATCTTGACATTTGAACTGGTAATTTACCTTAGTAAAGATGTATACCAAACATTTGATGTTTCACTTTCATNCATTCTATCTTGACATTTGAACTGGTAATTTACCTTAGTAAAGATGTATACCAAACATTTGATGTTTCACTTTCATTCGATGTGAAGATAAACAGTCCTGACAACAAGAGTTACATTTTTTCCAAGGCAATTAATAATAAAGCTTCTCCTGAACATAAGTGATCCCTGGCTATCAATAAATCAGTCTAATATGTGTTTTCATTTCCTGTGGTGATCTATTTATGTGTTTTCTTTGGGTACTTAAAGAGAATATTTTTAATCTTTCAGCCTGTGGACTTTGCCAAATTCTAAGTATATTTCATCTCTTAACTACTTCACTTTGTAAAACTTTACCCAACCTAAAACCCATGTAGCATTTTTTTATTGGGCTTACGTTTATCCAACTTTTGCTTGAAGGTTGGGCCAACGTTGGAAAAATAACGTTAGCTGGACATAAAAATCACACTTGGAACTACGTTGGCCCATCATCATGTTATTAGTTGGATGCCAACCATAATCAGTAATATTTTTTACAGCATGCCAACCAATTATTTTCGACCAGTTTCCAACATATGCAAATCTAATATGACAGAAACCCAACCACTAATTAACGTTGTTATTACGTTTGTTATTCGTAGTATTTTAATCATTTGCTAACTAATATTCTTTTCTCTTTCAGAAAGACATTCACTCAGTCATTTACCCACAATTGGCAATGTTTTGCTAAGATGAGTTATTGCAAATATAATGCCAACCAATAAACAACGTTCTGCCAGTTTAGGTTACCAGTGTTTTATATAAAATATACCCATTAAAAAATTGAATTAATGTGTTTACCCGAATATTTATCATCACTTCCCTCTTTACATTATGACCTGAAAACTCCCTTGGTGAATAACTAATCCAAACTCACGCCCTTTGGATTAGCAGCCCGATGTGTTATCCACTAGACTACTGTAATTGTATGACATTTATGAAGAAATAGGGACATATCATTATATTTCAGTTAGATATACTGTGTTACAATATTTATATATACAAGTCAGGTTTTACTACTACGAAACTGAAATTAAAACCTACCAGTTACAAAGATATATTTTCCAACTAATGACTATTACACTACCAAAGACAGCGAGTTTATTTTTAAACAATCTCTGTGCAAAAACTTGAAACATTACGAAAATTAAATTAATTATATATGGGTTTATTTAGAAAAAACTAATAATATCCTATGATGGCATAATATTTGCAATGTAATGTTGTCCCAACGTAAAAAAAAACCAGTCGGCAACTGTTATGTTCACAACATTGTCTAACACACACGAGGAACAAAACGCTGTTTAATAAAAATTAACAATTGGTAATTCTTTGTATGCTGCGAAAATTAATAAGTTTTTCCATTTAAAACGATTATTTTACGGTAGTTTTCCGAAAGTAAACAAGACATAAACAATGAAACCAATATGAAATAATACATGCTTTGTACGTTAAAAACATTGCTTTTAAACAATCATACAAAAATATAGTGCTATTTCATCAGATAAAAGGCAATTAACTTTGTTGACATATTGTTGGTTGCACAATGGTGGCCCAACAGAAATTTACATAACCAAATGACAACAGTATGTTTTCCAACAATAACTAACACGCCAATAAATTATGAAAAATTAAAAATAAAACATTGGTTGTGTGATAAAAACATAGACTATAACAAAAGTACAAAAGTGTGGTTTTTTTTTTTTTANTAAAAATAAAACATTGGTTGTGTGATAAAAACATAGACTATAACAAAAGTACAAAAGTGTGGTTTTTTTTTTTTTTAGGAATTTGGTAAATATCATTGTTGGCATAATGTTAGTTACACATTACTGGGCCAACTTAACAATGAATACCAATTACCAACTGTTGTGTTTCCAACATTGACATGACATTTAACCAACTGATATTACTTTTAAGAGAAATATCTCAGGTTATGAAGTACTTTCATATCAAATAAAATACAAGAAAGTGGTACTGTTTTCATTCAGAAAAATTGTTATGTAGTTTTACATAAAAAGTGGGTTGCCCAACGTTGGCCCAACAGAAAAATACTCACACACTACCAACAGTATATTTACCAACTTGTTAACAATAACAACCCAAAATTACAATTGCAATAGTTTATAACATTTTCTGATTTAGTTACATCATTGTCTGACAAGATTGCCCGCACACAGCTCTGGTTTATAAGGCGTGTCCACGTCATGTTTCAATACGTCTGTGGCCTGTCTTTTCAACTGATTTGTCACAAACGAACGTTTGTTGGACAACATGGGACACTAGCTTCTTGCGTGTCGATATGTTCGTGTATTGGAGCATATTTTAAAACACTAAGGACGGCAAATCTGCTGCAGGATAACACGCGGAGTTAATTTAATTCTATGGCTGATCGTATCGGTGCATGCATCCAACGAGATAGTCCGAAGAGATGCTATCGGTACCTTCGTGTGCAGGAAAAGGGCGTAACACTGTGCTGATGCAATGATTACGTAATAACTTATTTCTTTTGTCTGTACCATGACAATGGTAAATTTTTGTTTGAATCCGTGAACCACCTTGTGCTCTCAAACATACAGCCCCGGGAGCCGTGTGTGTACCTTCACAAGTCCAGCCTACACGCCACATGAGTGCAAGTCCCTCCAAGCGTGGTTAATTTTTTTAATTGGAAAGGTTTTGTACATTGTCAATAAGCCAAACCAATCTACTTCGAGTGAAATGCCTATGGACTTTTATTTCTTGTGTATAATATGTATATGTATTAGCGAATGATTTTTAGTTTCTACTTCCCCCTTCGCGGAAATCGAACTAATGACACCTTCATCTCAAGAGATGCGTGCCACCACCGAGGACTAATGAAGTTCTGACTCGTAGGTACACTGCGAGACGTGACAAACTTGCCAGCATGAAGCCACAAATCAGTTAAATCTCGCAGCTATGTCCAGATATATGGTCCTCTAGCATTTCATAGCAATCTACAGTCTACTCTACTGTCATTTTGTTTGCATAAGCTTGTCTTCTGCTAATCTGAAGATTAAGAACAAAGATGAATAGAATGTCCACGGTAAAATGAACACTTTTGAAGCCCTAGTTACTTTTTCCTATCAGCAATTTTTTATCCATCCACCACTTTTTAAAATAAATATTTCCATGTAAGTAATAAATACAGTGTTTATATTTAACTGGACTCAAAAATTTACGTCTAAGACTACAATAAAATATATTCATTGATTATTATTCCAAATGAGAGGGCTTCAAAAAGTGCTCACTTTACTGGAATAGCCTCTAGTTATCAATGTAATTTGAGCTCTTGCGCATAACTTATAATAAAAATAAAAGAAATAATAATCCAAAGGATTTCTGTTTTTACTATTCCAAGGAAAACCATTTTTCCTGAATTAACTCCAGTGATTACTACAATAGTCAACGGTGTATTTATTACACTTTTTATTTTTGTTGGTCATTAACAAATATTTTTACAAATATGGCCGAGGCACGCGTCGCCTTGTTAATGCTTCGATTTAAAAAATACTTTAAAATTTTGAGTAACTCAGTGTAAAACGGTTTTTAATTGATTTTTGATTAATTCACTGACTAAATATCGAAATAATTTAATCATTGTGTAAGAGGCGGTAATTTTTTTACAAGCAGATCAAGATATTTTTCAGTGACCATAAAATGACTTAAATCCTGAAAAAATTAGTTCTCGGGGGTGGTTTTAAAAATGTTCTTTAAAACTATTCGAGTGAAAAGCTCACGATTTCTTCAATTGCGAAAAAAATAATATCCTTTTCACGCATGAAAATATGTATATCTTGGAAAGATATTTTGCATTTATTTCAAAAATGTTTTGGAAGCTTTCACAAGCATTAATTATTTGGCCTCTGCATAAGTTGTGCAAAAAATTGTTTTTGCCTAACAAAACTTCAAAATTTGTACTAATATTATTGAAGCAGTTATTTTTCGTTTTATTTAGCCTGGAAGGGTTTTAATTTGCTTAAATGCACTGTAATTTTACAACGCTTGTGTAACTGAATAAATTTGTCGCCGTTGTTAACTCAGTGTTAGTTTTAAGGGCCTTGCTCATTTTGTCGTATAATCTAATGTGTTACTAGCAATGCATCCATCTTTACGTCTGGGGCTGCATGTAAGAAATATAACCCGACGTAGTTCTTAGTTGCGCNTCACAAGCATTAATTATTTGGCCTCTGCATAAGTTGTGCAAAAAATTGTTTTTGCCTAACAAAACTTCAAAATTTATACTAATATTATTGAAGCAGTTATTTTTCGTTTTATTTAGCCTGGAAGGGTTTTAATTTGCTTAAATGCACTGTAATTTTACAACGCTTGTGTAACTGAATAGATGTGTCGCCGTTGTTAACTCCGTGTTAGTTTTAAGGGCCTTGCTCATTTTGTCGTATAATCTAATGCGTTACTAGCAATGCATCCATCTTTACGTCTGGGGCTGCATGTAAGAAATATAACCCGACGTAGTTCTTAGTTGCGCNGTTACTAGCAATGCATCCATCTTTACGTCTGGGGCTGCATGTAAGAAATATAACCCGACGTAGTTCTTAGTTGCGCTAACGTTATTTACAAATATTTTCGTATCTCATGCGTTTTTTTCTTTTAAATTCCCTTGGTGTTTAAATTTTTGCAGCCTGTTAACTAAACGTTGTTTATTTTACGTCCTTGCGTCAGTCCAGCATTGCATATTTCATATTGGAGTTTTCTGGCCTGAAGGCAAGTTGAATTATTTCAGTGGTGTTCCGTGTGTACGGATCCTTAAACCCTTCAGGCTTACGCATTTTACTATTTAGCAGTTCAAAACGTGGAATTCGCAGTTTTCTAGTTATGCAGCCTTTATTGTGCATGTATGAATATTATTTTGCAAGGTAATCTGATAGTCGCTGCCAATATTGTTTTATTTTCTGCCGTGAAGGCATAACGTTTTACCGCTTTTGTTGAGGATATTCGGAGCGTACACCACAACGCCTTTCATTTCGGCGTGTTAGCCATCCACATTGTAGCGCAATACTGGTGTCCTTATGGATACCTGCTGTCAGGCCGCAGAGAAAATGTTTCTTGCCACACGTACTTTTGCACCACACTTTAACTACTATTAATGTTCTGAAGATTGGTCACTTGCTTAGCTCGCAGGAGAATTTAAAACTAAATTTGACNACACTTTAACTACTATTAATGTTCTGAAGATTGGTCACTTGCTTAGCTCGCAGGAGAATTTAAAACTAAATTTGAAGCCTCCCAGCGTCGCCGGTTTGGGTCGCCCTTCCCAAGTTTATTCTTAAAATAATTGTTTTGTCAGCCCCTACATTCGGGATGAATTTTTACCTGGAGTTCGCAATAGCACTTCATATTAGACAACTTATGCCATTAATTATAAAAAAAATATTTAGTACACTAAGAACAAGAAAATTATCAAATTTTATAGTAATGTTGAATTTCAATTGAAAAAATATATAACTACTATGAATTATATACATGTATTATGATTCGTTATTTTTAGTTTATAATAACTAGAAATTTATCTCATAACAGTAATACATAAAACACAGAAAATAATTGTTTAAAAGCAACGCATTGTTTGTATATCACATTATATGCTTAATAAATGTATTAATATGAGTACATATTTTAAAATAAAATAACATTTACTTAACATGTTATGTTCTATATAATATTACAGTTTCTTTAAAATATTTTTATTCTATTAGGTAGATGTTCTTAATGGTATCGATGAAAGAATAATGTCCTAACTTTCATCTGTCAAAGAGAAATATGAATTAGTACAAAATTTAGAAATATAAGTTATATCAATTTTATAGTTAACCAAACCATTGATGTAGAATCATATTTAACTTAGTTTTTACATGTTAGTAGAAGCATAAATTCTCATATACCTAAGAGCACATCTACATCACGAGCACAGTCATATCATTTAATTTCTAAAGTATTAATTGAGAAAGAGAGGTTCGATTGGCCCTTAACATCGGGATCTTGAAAATGTATTCAGTAACTATATATTTCATTAAAATATACGCAGCTATTATACTCACAACTAAGAATACAGCAAAAAGTTTAATAATGTATATTTTTTTGATTAAAATTATGTACTGCAGATAAAAGTATACAGGAATTCAAATCAGCAGTCAAATATAACGTTTCAGAGTATTTAAGAAAACTATCAAACTTTTCCAAAACGTTAAATATAAGAGTGAAATTGCACAAACTTTTAAAACACTTCAGATATAATTAAAGGGTAAATTTTTACTCTGGTTCAAAGTTAATATTCCGGAGAAATCTACGGGACCAAATTTCTTAGTTACTTCAGAGAATGAAAGCTGGAATTTAGAAAACCACTCTAAGTAAGCTGGCAAATATTAAGTACCTTGCTCATGTCAGCAGAAATGGCATCAGACTGATGATGTACGTAATGCCATATTTCTGTATATGTTGCTACAAA
>NQII01001054.1:0-50146 GCA_002778355.1 Clitarchus hookeri
GTTGAGACTTTTCAAAAGTTGAACTTTTGAAATGTTGATACTTTTCATAAGTTCATTTGAAAAAAACTATTTTTTTAAAATTATTTTATGAAAAAATAATTTTTAAAAAAATTAATNAACTTTTGAAATGTTGATACTTTTCATAAGTTCATTTGAAAAAAACTAATTTTAAAAAATTATTTTATGAAAAAATAATTTTAAAAAAAATTAATTTTTAAAATAAATTTTTTGCAATTTTGCAAATTTTTTGCACATTTTGGCACTTGCTGCCAAGATGGCCGCCGTCGAAGTGGAATGCAAACGCATGAAGTTTGTCATTTCCTTACCAAGCTTCTCAAGGTCAACTCCCAACTCCCCGCGAGCACGCTGTCTTCGAAGCCTCCATTTGACACTACTGCTGTTTTATGTTTATCATGTTGCATCAATGGTCGTCGGTCATTGGCTCATCCGTGCAACTAACCGAATATAACCTGCCGTAACTAGAATTTTCTGAGTGAATAACAAGTGTCACGCGGTAGATGACAGCAACGGTCAAGTAATAAAAACCCATGGTAAAGACACTCCGACATAAATTTAACAGATGTTGTCTTCGTTGTTCTGGAACGTGTTTCGTCCCCAACTATGGTTGGCGTATACGATACCTAATGCACGCGTCCAGATCATAAATATACGCCCTGCCATTTTCGTAACAAACGACAAGATGATGACCAAGCGAGGTGGCGCTGTGGCGAAACGCATTCGGGAGGTCCCCGGGTTCGATACCCTGTCCGGCGAACCAGATTTCGATTTTTTCCGTTGTTTTCCGAAACTCCAGGTCAAGGCTCCGTTTCGCCGTTTTTTGCGTAAATTCTTCGTTTTCGCGTCATTAACTTTGGATTCATAGTAATTATTGACAATGTACGATTATAAAAAATTTTAATTTTACGAGTTGTTCAATATTTTTGTGCCTAATTTTGATTGCGTGTTATATGCTTGTTGTAAAAAGTCGAGAACATGTTTTATCGATAAGTTCCTGCCTTTTTGCAAGCCGGAAATAACACAGTAAAAATTAGGTACAAACGTGTTTAAAAAAAACTAGTAAATCGTACAATTTTTTTACAATAAAACATTTCCAATAATACCTCTGGGACTGAAGTTATGACACGAAAACGACGAATTTCTGCAAAAGGGGCGAAGCCGTGTCTTGAAAGGTGGTGTGGTTCCCTGTTACGTTTCTGAATGTGTAGTGTTTCCCTATTACGGACATGCCGCTGTACGTCGGTAGGCATTCGGAACACCTAATAAACAGAAACAAATTAAAAACACGGCCACATAGCGTGTAACATTGTTCGTGGATAAACTGGAGTAACTCGATTCAAAGGATACGTCTCACGATTTATTTCAGTTCGTCAACCGTAAAATAATATTGCGCTAGTAAATGTTATAGTAGTTTTACACGTATGCTCTTCCTACAGAATACACGGATTAATAACAGAGGCCGTAGGCGATGTCCCGGGTCGTATTCAAGAGGGCGACACTGAATATGGCCTACGCTGGCGTTATTGAAAATACCTTACTCACTATACCAACATGAACACATATCTACCAAACGTTTTAATGTAACATATTAATTAAAATTTCAATTTAAATTGTTTTTCTATATAATGCCAATTTTAATAATTATCCTTATTTTAACAAACTACTATGTTGATATCACATTTAATTGTTAGTTTTATTAACAATTTGAGCCTATATTAGTGAGTTTTAGTTTGGTTTTGGTGGCATAACTGGTTAATGTGAGTGGGTATGGTGTAAATACTTATTTACGTTGGTGCGCGCGTGGTTCATGTAAAATAAAACAGAACAGAAATATAAGATGCTGGGTCTTTACTTTTACAACTTGTTTGCAAAAGGTAGTATATTGTTACATGGGACGCCCGTGGGGCGTATCTGATTTCGTGAGGGATGGAGGTTTTAATAAAAAATAAAAGAACTAAATTTGATTTCTAATTTATTCACACAGCCATTATTTAGAGCATTAAATTATCTGTCTCCACTATTACTGTTTTTATTTCGCAGTGAGCGCAATATTTAAAGGTCTATTTCAACTCTAATTAACGTCCTTCTTTATGTCTCTGTTTGATTATAGTCAATTAACTCATACTCATCATTAAAACCGTTCAGTCTATATGTTGCCATCATTTGTAATGTCTTTCTCTCATATTCCAGCTTGCAATCGTACTATTCACTGCGCGGATGTTCGCAGTCGCAGATTTTCCTCCCGCTGGCCACTTCTCTCGCCGCGCGCTTCTCTTCTAGCTAGTCGTCTATCGCTGAAACTCATCCCTTCAACACCTGCATGCTCAGAGGCACGACGCGCCTTCTATAGCCGCTGGCCTTGACCTGGAAGGTTCGCCGCACCCCAAGTTTAGCTGAGAGACACTACGTCAGTAATGCAGAGCATTATTCACCCGATACCCAAGGTCGGGAGTGGCACGCACCCTAATAGCCACAACAGGCACACTTTGTAAACATCCCTTTGTGACGTCTCCGGCTGCAGCTGATAGCGCGTGCGCCCATAAGTCATCTAACTACGCTGTCACTTCACTTCCACTCACCAGCGAAGAACAAAGCAGCGAGTGCGTAACAATACGATAAATAAATAGACGACAGATTTTTACGTTTTTTGAAACTGAAAGACTGATACTATCTCCATAAAACGCAGCCTTTGTAAACAGAAGTTGGTGCCATCCTGCAGAAAAAAAAGACAGTTTTTTTAAAATGCAAATTAGCAGTTTGACAAACAAGTTTACAGCTGGCATACGAAATAAATTTTTTTCAAGTACAAAAATTAATGCGTAATATTTAAATTAACATAGTTATATATTTTGGATGGGGTGGTGTGTTTTGGTGCTACTGCCGAATTATATTTACCTTCCTTGCTTCCCCGACCCGCATTTGATTCCATTGCAAGTACCGACAGCGTAACGGGGCCGCGGTGGTGTGGTGGTTAAACTACTCGCCTCCCTCCTACGCTAACCGGGTTCTATTACCGGCGGGGTCGCTCCCGGATTTCCGCATGTGGGAATCACTCCGGACGATGCCGCTGGTCGGCGGGTTTTCTCGGGCATTTCCTCCCCCACTCCCTCTTGCATACCGGCAGTTCTCCACGCTCACCTCGCTTAACCCTCTTAAGAGCCACCCAAATCTCTTCACTCACCCACTCATTGCATTATAACTGCTCTTAAACTACGGATTTGTCAGAAAAAAAAATGCTTGGTAGAATACAGCGTTGACTAGAAAAGAATTTCGAAAGCACCTGCACACGAGGAGTTTCAAAAGAGTGCACTATACGAGTGGGCATAGCTCTAACGCCACATTTCGTTTGTAGAGAGGGCGGGATCTTAAATTGAATGAATGCGTAGGCCTATTACGTATATACGGTTAATACTGGCACTGGCACCTACTCGGCTGAGCAGGTCGAGGCCCACTGCAAGACATCGCAGTTTTTGAAAGACCGCTGTGGCCGGGCAGCTATTTGGGGACAGGATCCACAACCTAGCTGCCGACCTTGGAGAACCATTTTCGCCAGCCTTTGTTTTCCCCATTTTAACTGTTACACGAGAACGCAATTTATACACAGTTGTTGAAGATAGCCTATATCCAGATCTTAGCTCAAATAGCTGTTCGGTATATATTCCGTGGACATTTAGTTTTATACTCCAAGATAAAGTAAGTTGTAAAGTCTAGCATTGTTGCATTCTGGGATGTAAGCTGTTTAACTTAAATATACATGCGATTATTAATAAGTCACTCTTTTTTTTTAGTTATATCTATTTTTTAGAAAAGTTATATGTATATTATTAATTTATTTTATGTACCTCTTTTTCTTCTTCTAGTTTTTATGTTACAGTTGTTTTGGTACAACTGAATCGTGCATTCGCTTCNGTTTTCCTACAATTTCTGTAGAGCCTAAACCAGCTTGACATTCATGATGTTTTGTTGTAGCTGTAAATTAAAACGTATTTTCAACTACTCCTGGAAATTGTTGATGGTTGCTGCTCTTCTTTATTGTTTCTCTGTGGCTCTGCTGGAGTGGTTATTCCGCGTGTGAACCTGCAGTTATCTTACTTTGCGAAGTCTATTATGATACGTAAATTTGTTGTGACGAGTGGCGTAATGGAAAATACGCACTGTCGTTCTGAAGGACAGTGATGTTAAGTTCAAGAGGGGATGATGGACCGTATGAGCATGCTCGTAAGGGTCTTTATTGAAATTCCGAAAAAAAATATTCGTATTCGACTGTCGTTAGCAGAGAGTAAATAACGCCTGGTGAGCTAGCGATGTAAGACAGGCGTGAAACAGATCAGGGAAAGTGTACGATTACTCCCAACTTTCCTGAAGCCCTGCTCTAGTTCTACTTTCTTGATATTCCTCCGACACATGCTAACAAAGCTTAACCGAGTCTAGAAAACTACACCACAATCGTGCGCACTCAGTGTAAAGATATTTTGCATAAAAATTAGTTCTTACTAAGCATCACTAACACACCTATTTTATCTCTGTTTTAATTCATATTAATTACAAATGAATTATAATTTATGGATAAACTATAGTTAAAAGTTAAATTTTATCCAAAAACGAGATAATTTAATGTTAGCACAAGTATAAAATGCTTGTGATATATGGCTTATTTAGGAAACAAACACGTCGTGCATGTGGTCATTTTTCAAATGTTTTATTCCAAGTGTGAAGAAATCGTGAATAGACTACATCTGAGATGTTAAGGCAATCTTGTTACGATGTTTACTAGAATAGGCGTTGTGCGTTCCAAATAATAGTGCGTGCCTTAGTTATTCCTGAACATGGGCGGGTCAAGTGTGACAAGTAGATTAAGAGAGCGGTTGAACACAGGCCATAGTATTTGCTGTGTCATTCCGTGCAGGGCGTGGCCCATGAATTTGATTGCCGCATGTTGCGTGTGTGGGCTAGCTAAGAAGACTGCGTGTTTTTTATTCTTGTTTAGTTGGCTACTCTAATGGTAGTGTTGAATGGCTCTGTAGAGGGTATTAAAATTCAGTGACATATCCGTAATTATAGGCCAGTCTTTTTTGCACACAACGCAAAAAATCTAGGGCTGAAGTTTGTTCGAAGAAGGAGTAGTATAGGGTGAGTATAAAAGAATACCCCAACTTTGAAGGTCTATAATATCAAAACCAAACAACCTACAACCTTGATTGACCAATCAAATGAACCGTGGAATCGTGAAGTTTGTTAACCATACATTCATAAATGTTCAATGTGTTCACCATGAGCGGTCCAAACGACATCTACGCGATAATCAAACTCGTTCCACGCTCCTGTCAGCATGTCCTGTGTTACGGTTTGGATGGCGTTCGTAACGGTCGGTTTGAGGTGGTGAGGGGGTAACAAGCTCGAATTCGACACGTCATTGTGAAGGGGATGGTCTGATGTTTCCTTTATGTGCCGAGAGATGACACTGGGAGCGTCTGTCGTCGCACTATGAGCGTATGTTGTGTGTTAGTCCGCATCACGATGGCGACGGAACAACAGAAGGCGTTCTGTGTTATTCAGTTTGCTAAATGTGAATCGTTTACGACTGTTCAACGTGAATTCCGTCGCAAATACGGACGTCGTCCTCCCGAAAGGTGGAGTATCGTAAGTTGGTTTCGTCAGTTCCGTGCACAGGGTGCCTTTGCAAAGGCAAAAGTTCCGGGCGGCCGCGTGTGTTCGAAGAGAATGTGCAACAGATTCAACAAGCGTTCGTTCGCTGTCCGAGAAAATCAAGTCTTCAAGCTAGCCGCGAAATGCAAATTTCTCAGTCGACTGTATAGACAGTGTTGCGAAAGCGATTGCTGTACAAACCATACAGGTTACAGCTTGTACATGGTCTTACCGAAAGGAATAAAGAACTGAGACGGGATTTCTGCGCGTTCGTTCTTGCCCAGAACGAGGCAGACGATTTCTTCATGTCTAAGCTGGTTTTTAGCCACGAAGCGACGTTCCATACAAATGGTAAGGTGAACCGGCACAACGTGCGGATATGGGGCCAGGAGCCTCCACATGAAACCACCGAACACGAGCGCGCTTCCCCCAAAGTGAACGTGTTTTGCGCTGTATCCAAAGACACTGTTTTCGGTCCTTTCTTTTTTCACGAGCCCACTGTTACTGGAATCCCTTACATGCTTACAGAGTTCTCAGTTAGAAGAGGTGGCGGGAGACTTCATTTTCCAGCAGGATGGTGTGCCACCCCATTGGCACCTAGCTGTTCGTGGATACCAGAACGAGACGTTGCCGCAACGCTGGATTGGTCGAGGAGTAGCTGGTGACCAGGCTTTACATCATTGGCCCCCAAGAAGCCCGGATCTTACCCCGTGCGATTTATTCTATCGGGGTACATAAAGCATTAAGTGTTTCGTCCACCATTGCCGGTTAACATTGACGACCTCAAAACGATAATTACGGACGCCATCCAAACCGTAACACCGGACATGCTGATAAGAGTGTGGAACGAGTTTGATTATGGCATAGATGTCGTTCGGGCCGCTCGTGGTGGTCACATTGAAAATTTATGAAGATATGGTAAATAAACTTCACAGTTCCACGGTTCATTTAATTGGTAAATCAAGGTTGTAGGTTGTTTGGTTTTGATATTATAGACCTTCAAATTTGAGGTATTCTTTTATACTCATCCTGTATATCTCGATGACATTAGCAGTACGAAATCATAAGCAGCAAAGTCCAGATTTATTGTGAATTTGAATTAAAGAACGTTTTTATTTGCTTCATAGATTATATAATGAAATCCCCTCTAAAAGCAAAACGTTCTTCTTTGAAAATCTCTAACGTAGACTTACCAGCAGTAAAAAAAAAATAGCAGGCCTGTAAATGTAAACAAATTTAAACATTAAAATGCTAATACAGAAATAATTACAGTTGCGATGAGTTATTCCCGCTGTAATTGAAAGTTTGTGTGGTGAGTTGCCGTACCTTGCCGTGTCATTCGTCTTTCACCAACGTTTGACTATTACGAACGCAGAAAAGATACGCTCGAATAATAGTTGACACGGTAGCCGTGGCCTCTGCCTGGTTCTGTTTGGCGCCTTCGGTACATTAACACCTCGTTCTGGGATCACTCACTCGCTACTAACGCCCGTGTTTTGGTCAGAGTACCAATCTACCACTTGCTTTCTCTCGAGGACAGTACCGGAGTTTCATTGAAGTCTTCACTGTATCATTGGAATGGACATTGCTCTCAGATCCTGTGCAGAGTGCGGAGATTCAGTCACTCCCAACAAGAACAAATCTTACAGGGTGGTTGCAAGATACAAACCCCTCTTACGCGGAACCATTCATACATTTTTTTTTTACTTTGAAATTTCTTGCTGCCCTGTGTCCCATTTTAGTATCGTGAAGTAGTAGAACATTTCACCTAGCAGTCTTCATTGAAAAAACATGTGTAAATTTCCTGAACTGTCATGGGAATTTTAAACCTATGCGTAAAATGAAAAATTTACTATACATCAGGCTACAAATATAGACACGTAAAGCGCCGCTTCTGTACAAAATTGGGAAATTCATTACGCAGTCGACTGAACAAATGCTGGAAAGCCACCATGAATGTTTGGAAGAAAATACTTTACCATTCTCGGTTTCTCAAAACTAGTATGGATTTTCGAATAATTTCCCGTACTATTGGCAGTGTCAGATGCAGCCCTCACTCTCAGGATTGCGAAGCGCAGTGCCCCCAAGTTCATCACCTGTAACCGGAGAAGCGCGCACAGAATTACAAACGAGCCACCGCATAACACGAGCCGTGTGTCACGATTAGTCTATCGGGACTCTTTCCACTCCCGTCCTTGGGAGGCGAAATGTCTTGGGATAGTCGGTGCACGAATTTTCTGGTCTAGGTAATCACACCACCTATCCCTTAGCGCCACTCGGGGTGCGCAGAACCTTCTGGGCCAGGGCTACTTAGCTATATAAGGCTTTGGCGTGCCTCTGCGTCGAGAGACTGGAACTTTACACGGCCCTAAAGCGTCGGATGTGTGCAACCATCGAAATGACGAGTAGTGACGCGGCGACCAGCGAGTGTAGCATGCGAAAATCGGGACCAGATAGAGACTCACCGGCGCTCGACTGTGTGAAAGTGGAAGTGGACGTTTGACAGACGTTTGGAATGATGTACCGAATTCCTCTGAGTGCTCCGATTTTTCCGCGAAAAATCACTGGCCCTTGTTATGTATATATACCTAAATGTTTTTAACCATTTCACGTTTGAAAACAATACACTGCGAGAAGAAACGAATATCGGAATCGCAGAGGGGACATGGGGCAGAAAGCGCATGCGCAATGCGTACTTCATTTTTTCAACAGAACTGCCATCACTAACTTCTATGTATTCAGATTACATCATATACTTTACATCACAATACCAGACACCATGTACATTTAGCTTGACGAAGCTCGGAAACCAGTCTCAGTAGCGTATTCTCGGTTAACTTTCTAAAACTATGAATGGAATTCTCATTCCTAAATGTTCTTCATAATGGATTAGCTTTTTTTAAAAATATATATATTTTACGATGAATGTAAATGTTTACAACCGATTCAATTTCGCACAAGTGCTGCAAGGTTCGCTAAAAAAAATGTGGTTTCGAATATGTCGACCAGTTTCCTATATTGAGACGTAGGTTTTTTTTATAGCTATATTTAGTTTATATTATATATATCCACTAGAGAACCAAACATAAACGTCCGCGTTGTGTCATTTTGACAGCTCTGTTCGAAATTCGTGAGCCAGTGGGACTTTAATACACGCGATGAAAGTCCACTGAGGTAACTACGATTTTGCGGGTTTACTGTACTCCTACGTCGTAAGGAAACTGCGCTGCCAGTTATATTTTTTAAAACCATTTTCACGATTTCCATTTTTTTTCAATACCCTTAATATAATAAAAACAATACCGTACGCGTTTAGATAATTGACAAAATGTCGTATTGCCAGTATATTTATTTGCTGATATACGAGTAAACAACAAATTCATAGAGAATATGTCTGGACAACTTGAGTGGTGGAATACTGTTAATTCCGCTCAGGCCACATACTTACCAATACGTGCTTACCAGTACGCCTTAAGTTTTCAGTATAAATGTCAGTACTTAGTAGGTAAGGTATCGAAATACTTCTTAAAATGTCATGTTACTCTATTAAGTGTATGTCAATCCTGCATAATAAACACGGTTCGTGGTTTCCAGAATAATATTATTTTTTTCAAATGTAAGCGTCTGTATCATCCCTTATACAGAAGTTGTTCATTTTAGTGTCATAACCGAAGATTCGTGTTCATTAATGGAAATTTTTCAGTATAGAAGCATTACATTTCATATTTCTGTACAAATGTTTGTACCTGATTGTTAATAGGTGTTCCCTGGTTCTGATTAAAAGGCGGTAATGGATTTGTATATCAAATTTTGTCCTATGCGTTAATAGTTCATATATTACGTCCCAAAATTATGGGTAAAGTAAATAGCTAAGTTTCTATTGTCGCATTTTTTTAAAAAATAAACTCTCCTAAATTTAAATCAGCAAGAAATAAGTAAGAATTCAATACGGCTGCTGACGCGGGGTCTTGAGCTCCCACGAACCCCTTCCTACTTTGGACGCTCTCGTGAGCACGAGGCTGAAGTCGGTCGACGTAATCTTCAGTCTACGATCAGTCGTACAGAAAGGGCTGGCTCGGGACGACACCCGTAAGTGCAGCTCCCAGCACGCACTACTGACCAGTATGTAAATAACGGCAGCTTGGTTAAGGTCTCCCCAGAACACCGTTCGTCGATGTGGGCAGTGGATCTCGCCCCCCCTCCTCATCCACCGTCATAAACGCAGCGGCGAGACGGGCATCGTGCAGGCCTGGGCGCGTGCGCGCAGCGGCCTGCTTACCATACATCTCCATCTCTCTCTCTCTCTTCTCCCTCGCCAGCCCCGCGGAAGTGAAGTGTGGTTTTATTTTGGCGGAGCGAAATGCCCGGGCAAGTCGGCTCGAGGGGGATATGAAAAACAAAAAAAAAATGAGTAACGAGCAAGGCGAAACGACTCGCGCAGCCGAGGCACTAGATAAATAATATAAAGGAAATTAAAAAAAAGGAAGAGAAGGAGGCAGGTATCCCTCCGCCCGACTGGCGGCGGCTGATACCCGCGGAGCCGGTTCGACGCACGTGCACACGTCGGCAGTGGCCATGGCCGGCAGATGTGCGAGGCCGGGCCACGACGCAGAAGAACGTACCTTACATAGGCGGATCTGCTGTAACCCACACTCACAAGGATGTAGTGGTTAGACTGCTCACCTCCCACCAAGGCGAACCGGGTTCGATTCCCGTTGGGGCCGCTCCAGGATCTTCGCATGTGGGAATCGTGCCGGACAATGCCGCTGGTTGGCGGATTTTTTTCGGGGACCTCCCGTTTCCCCCTCCCAATCCATTCCGACCCTTCTCCGTACCTCGCTTCGCCCTCATCGGCTCTCAAGACCACGATTTTAAGACCCGCCCAAATCTCTTCACTCCTCTCTTCGCTCACAAGCACAAGGGTTATTGTTGTTGAGTGAGTGGCCTGAAGGTTTACTAGGGACGATGGAACTGAGCCAGAACGTCCGACCACCAGAAAATTCCAACGGTCGGCGTAGGGAATCGAACCCGCTTGTATATTAATTTATTACGAACACTAGAGAGTTCTAATTTATATATTTTGACTAAGGGAGGTTTATGGCAACTAAACATTAAGGCCATGTACAAGATTGAACATGCATTGAATTAAATTTACTAAAAACTACAACAGATATAAGTTATTGGCGAGGAAGGCTCAATTCAGTGGCGTAGGCAGAATTTTTTTTTTTGCGTTTGGGTGGACGGGGGTTATTACTAACGACAAAACAGTGCGCACACTTTGTTTTTGAGCTGAAGAACAACATAGTAGGTGTACACACCTGTATTTTTAATTTACTTATTTTTACTGTTTTACTATATCATTTTATTTGCCTAATTTATTTACTAATAGCTAACTATAGATATTTTTTTTTTCTAAAAAATGTTTTTTTATTTTGGAAGGGGTTTGAACCTGCCCCCCCCCCTCCCCTGCCAGAGTCTGCGCCACTTGTACAATGTATGTTGAGCCACCTGTAAACACAATATAGGTATGACTAGCCTGAATGTATAGTGGCCGTAGGCTGAACGTAGTGACAGAGAGCTACGAGCGGCGAGCCAAGCCCGAGCTGCATCTTGAGGGCTGTTCTTGGCGTGGGTCCACAGACAAACCCCGTTCAAAGTGCTGCCAAGCGCAATACATCTTACTGGCGGCGTGATTGTCCCGAACGCTGTGCCGCCGGGAGGGGAGATGTAGCAACGTGTTTTGGTGGGGTAAATTCCGATTCTCGCACGTGGGAAACGTGGCGGACTGTGCCGCTAGCAAATGGTGCCCCGTGTCGCTGCTCCGTATTCAGTTCGATTCCCCTGCCATCGCCGAGCGAGGCGACGCATTGGCAAACCTCCGGACTCGCGTTCGGGAGGACCTGTGTTCGAATCCCGGTCCAGCCATCCCGACGTCAGCTTCCCATGGATCAATACAGGTGAGTCTTGGGGTGGTCCGTCACCACAGGCCATGGCTAATTCCTACCCCGTTCCTCTGGTCCGAGTGTTTTGCTCCGTCTCTGACGACCTCGTTGTCGACGAGACGCTAGGCGTTCCGCCTACCTGGCGCTTGTACCGCGTCGCAGTGTGTTTGGAATCCTGACTTTTCTCACGAAACTATTAAACATGCTCCCAGTATGTTTGCCTACCAAAATACACCACACCCCAGACGAAGACAAGAATGGTAATTTAAAGTTACCACGCGTGCTGTACATAATATTTTGGAGCCCTTCAATATAGTTAAAAACGGCCTTTTCCAGACTGCTGTACTACCCGGACGCGAGTCAAAGTACGACAGGAGCCTGTATTGAACTTAGCTATAGACGTTTCATCAACAAAATGGTAGGGTCAGCGCTGAAAGTCCCATAGGTACACGCAGCACAGCGAGAACAGTGCACGCCAGTTCCGAGCCCTGCGCATAGCGGCGATGGTGCCCTTGAAGCGCGTGCCAGTGTAACCCTTGTAGCTACCGCGCTTCTCGGCCAAAAATAAAAGAAAGACTACGTTGTCATATGGGTCTCATTATAAGCAGTTGGGTTTGTTATAATTTTTAAAAAGCTATGAAATGTTTTATATTTTTTTCAGGACAGAAATGGAGGTCGATGTTCTATTGCCAGTTTGTTAATTGTGTAACTGAAATATGAATGTGGTATTTGAAAAGTTACAATCGGAAAAAAAATCGCTGTAACTATCACTCTGTTTACGACGTTTTTCTTCTGTAAAACAGTGTTTTAAACAGTAACGACAATGCTGTATTTTTTTTNACTATCACTCTGTTTACGACGTTTTTCTTCTGTAAAACAGTGTTTTAAACAGTAACGACAATGCTGTATTTTTTTAATGAACAGATTGATGCATTAAACCCGTATAGTCGCTGCTTAAAATTCTGAGGGAACCAAACACACGCGAAGCTTGTTCATGCTATCTCGCATCACTGTCGCGATGCATCTTTACGGACGGACGTGACCTTCCAGCCATTAGAAGTTTNACTATCACTCTGTTTACGACGTTTTTCTTCTGTAAAACAGTGTTTTAAACAGTAACGACAATGCTGTATTTTTTTTATGAACAGATTGATGCATTAAACCCGTATAGTCGCTGCTTAAAATTCTGAGGGAACCAAACACACGCGAACCTTGTTCATGCTATCTCGCATCACTGTCGCGATGCATCTTTACGGACGGACGTGACCTTCCAGCCATTAGAAGTTTTTAAGTTATACTTCTTTTGGCGCGTCGAGGGTAAAAGTTTAGCGTGCAACGGAAGTTGCGCACGCACAGTGTAACGAAATTCGACAGTGAACGTGGTAGGGGGTATGACCCAACACTGAAATACAAATTGTTATGTATTTGGCTAGTAACAGAGCTTAAGAGTATTATTTCTCACACTTAGGGTTTTTGAAGTTAAATTTATTTTGGCGCACGTCTTTCTTCTGTCATTTTATAGTTTTCCTACTTACATAAATTATTTGCATACGTAATAAAATTTTATTTTAGTCACGCCAAAGAAGTATAACTTCTAACGCGCGTACATAAGTACAAGCACCCATGGTTTTTTTTTACTCGGTAGGCCCTTTAAACCCTATGGTCCATTCACGGTTACTTCCAACTTTTCTGACCCTCCTGAAGTTCTACTTTCAGGCTATTCCTCCGCCTCAAGCAAACAAAGCTACACCAAGTCTATAAAATTACACCAAAGGGAAATGCACCGCATTTGTGCACACTCCTCGATTAAATTTTGCATAAGAAATATTTTTTTTCTAGTCTTTAACAACACACTTATTTTGTCTCGGTTTTCATTTATATTAATTATAAATGAAACGTTGCAATTCACAGATAAAACATAAGTAAAATTTCAATTGAACTAAGAGTAAGATATGTTTGTATTACAATATGTATTGAAAGCTTGCGACACACGACTTATTTAAGAAATAACCAATCACGTCGTACATAGGGTGATTTTTCAAAGGTTTGATTCAAAACGTGTGAGGATACCGCGAATAGACTATACCTACCTACCTTCACTACTTCCGGCTTTGCGACAAAGACGGCTGTCAAGCGTCCACTTCATCTATCTCACTTCGGTTCTTCTGTGATCTGGCTTATTTATAATTCCCTTTTAAAACATCCGATTGGGATGAAGTTTGTGCAACTCTCTTCAAGATAAACTTTGTGACTCGAGTGTCTTCGCGCACTCTCTTGAGTTACATGCGTAAATGCTGAAATACTAATTTTACTTTGGATTTGTCACATTTTTTTTTAAGGACTGAAGGACTTGGGGTCTTGTTGACAGCGGAGACATAAGAAACGGTAGATTATTTCGTGCAATCTGCGCTCTGTAAAATTTGAGATGGGCGAACAATCTGAAAACAAATACACGAAGCATTTCAAACTGACCTGATTGTGATTACTTTGTCGTGGTATTATTGAGTCACCAGTAAATCGTTNAAATACACGAAGCATTTCAAACTGACCTGATTGTGATTACTTTGTCGTGGTATTATTGAGTCACCAGTAAATCGTTCGCGTATTGTTATTTGAAAGTATCGGGGATGAATGTCTAGCTGATGAAAATTTTCGTCCAGGCAGACACAATAAGCACCGCACGTTGAAGCTACCTTCGTTTTCACCAATATGTCCTTCTACCAAAAAGAAATGCTTTAACTCCTGCAAAGTGAGACTTGTGTTATGGCCAGATTTGCTATGAAGAACTTTTCTCTGAGCATGCCAAGACACGACACGAACATAATCAGCAACAGCATCAGAGTAGTGAAACAAATAAGTAAATAAAAAAAAACTATAGAACAATCCGTTGGTACACTAGGTTTGTGTAACGACCAGCAAATGGAAGAGTTACCGCAATTTATTTGCTCTCGACAAACAGCTTTTGAGACGTCCAAACAGTCAACAAGGTTTAAGAGAACGTTTTGGAGAGTTACACGAAGTAAATAAAAATTCTCCACTAAAACAATTAATGGCAGCTGGAGTCTGTAACGTAATAAAAGAGCGAGTTCCTTTTAATGTTCATGAAATATGAACGAGTTCGTACGAAATAATTTCTTTTTAACTGCCCAACTCCGCACAGAAAAAACTTTAAATGCATAACAATGAACTCACAAGCCCCTTTCTCTTAAATTAAGAAGGCTGCATTTCCTCGAACTCCCAGGGCCACTTCGCGTTATTGGTACCCAGTATTCACATCCAGGATGAGACAGCATTATGCCCCTGCCAGGCTATGAAATGTGGCATCTATTCTTGGTAATAGATGTAGTTTAGTTTTTTNATGAGACAGCATTATGCCCCTGCCAGGCTATGAAATGTGGCATCTATTCTTGGTAATAGATGTAGTTTAGTTTTTTCTTGGTCGCCTGTAAAACACAAAGTATTCGTTTGAAAGCTGAACTAAAGGAGTTTTTATCGCAATGTATGAAAGACAAAGAGCACGTTACTTTAATATTCCTTTATAACATTTAAATTCTTTACTAATGTGAATTTAATGTAAAATATAGAATATGTATTTAATTAATGTAAAGCATTAAATGTGAATTGAATGTTGATTTTGGAACCCTTTGAATTTTATTAACAATCCTCTAAACACTATATTTTACTGTTTTGCATGTGTTACTCTACTTGGTTTTTTGGTCTATATTTACAAAGTAATAGCTCTAATTGTTAGCCATTTTCGAAGAATACTCCATCTATTTATCATGTCAGGGAATACTCTATTAATTAACACCTAATTAGTTGAAAATGTCCTTATGTTAAATCAATTTTTAAACACAANGTTATAGCGTCAGGAAGGAAAACCCGACTTATTTTTATATAGTAGATGTCTGATTAACTAATCCCATTACGAGTGAAGCTAAAAGTTGGTTTATTAGTTACATCGTTAACTTCTTGTTGTAAACTGCTAAAAAAAAATTAGAGGGACATGATTTTGGTCGACTGTAGCATTTATTCAGGTAATGTTTAAACTATGACTGTTGTTCGGTTTTGTCTCGACATGCTGTTCAAAGGCAACCAGACTATAAAATTAAATCGACTCAGGGAGGAATATATTTTCGGAGACTAGGCCAGGATAGAAAAAGGAAACGATAGGTCAGAGACCACCGACATGTGGTCAACTGTGCACTTCAGGTGGTGCAGTGCTGCTGCTAGGGACGGCCAAGATGATCTGTGGGCAGCAACTAGTGTAAATGCCAGCGACCGAACCGTCCACAAAATACTTAGGGAAACAGGTTCAAAGTCATGAAGGCCTTATAAAGGCCTGCGATTAGCGCCTCGTAACAAGACAGATCGACTGAGATTTGCACAGGCACATCGTTCTGTTCACAGTTGAATCGCGATTTCTCCTAACACAGTGTGATGGACGTCTATGGGTTTGTCATTGTCGGGGAGAGCGGTATGCAGGTGCGCAGCAGTCCAGGAACGGGACATGTTTGGCGCTGGGCTTGTCGTTGTATGGGGTGGCGTCACTATCGACGGCCGAATGAACCGTGTGGTGATCCAATACGGACGCACTGCTGTCAGGAACAGAGAAGAAATCGTTCTCGATCACGTTATGCCCATTGCAGTAGGAATGGAGTCCCGGTTTGTGCTGCAACAAGGCTATGCAACATCTCGTGTAGCAGCCACCCCCAGAGCTGCCATACAGGAACTCAGATTCAACCCATGGATTGCCCACCACGAATCCTGACCTCAGTCCCATTGAGCATGCGACAAGCTAGGACCAACGAGTCTGACGTCGTCCTAGGGTCCCTTAGATAATTCTAAAACTTGCCGATGCTCTCGTCCAAGAATGGGAGAACATCCCCGCAAGCGGAGGTGCCTCGACTGATCAGAAGTGCGCATAGAGGCTGTCATACGGACACATGGTGACCATACGAGATAACGAAGGGTTTCTTAATGGGAAATTTCACATGAACGGGATGAGGATTCCACTTTGGTTTAGGATATGGTGTTTAATGTCTCCTTGAGGCACCCATGTGTACATTGAGACATAAACAGTACGTGCACTCCTGTTAGGTGAAGGTTTGAATGGTCTACTGACACCTAATATATCACTGTATACACAACTCGTGTAACAATATGTGTGTTCCAAATCTTGGCCCTCTAATTGTTTTGAGCAGCGTATATTGATATCTCCACTTGCTGGCTCAAAATTTTGAAACAACAAATTAACATTATTTGTATTTAACAGTTACTCTACATTCAAAACACGAATCTTGAGATGGTGGGTAAGCATCATACCTCTGTGTCCGTGGTGTACTTCAACTGGGGGCAAACAATTTAAAGACTCATGCATTTGCCAATCCCTCAAATAAGTGTATTGGAAGATTAACTTTGCGTGTGTGTGTGTGTGTATTCGGAGAGAGGAAGGAGTTGAGAACACACACACACAGTGTCAACGACCTGGTAAGGCGGTCAGGAGGGTGAGAAAACGGAGGGTCGAGATTGACGGCACAAGTGGCCATTGACTCCGGGCTATTTACAACGGGCGCCGAATTACCACCGGGGACAATAGAACTGTGTAACAGCTCCGGCAGGGAGAGGGGATGAGATACATCCATAACGGTGCTGTCAGGACATAATTTGATCGCGGCCAGCTGCGGGCCGAGGGAGGGTGTCTCCCCACGACTGGAGCCTGTAGATAAACGAGCTGAGGCGACCGCGGGGGTCATCCAATTCACCTCTGGAGGCGACCCTGCGCAAGCGAGAAGGGCGCCCGGTAAACTGCTGGCGGCCCTCGAGAGAGTCGTGCGAGGCGCAGAGGTACGTCCCACGACTCGCATACAGAATACTTCAGAATGTTGGCTACCAAAAAAAAAAAATTAATATATTTTTTGCACCAAATATTCTTTAACTTGTTCGCATTGTATGTGATGCTATTTTCCTCGAATAAAAACACATTTACACTTTATATTTTCTGAATAATTTGACGTGAAATCCAACATTTTCCTGTTTTACTGCAGCCATAATATCAAATACTAAGGTGTACAAATTAAAAAATTTACAAAATACCACTTGACACATATGTAGTCACCAATTAACATACCACATGTATGAAAAAAAAATGTTAAATATAAAGAAATTTGGCGTATTTCTAACATTTTTTAAAATATATAAACTGTTATTTGGTGATTACATACGTGTCAAGCGGTAGGCTACAGCATTTATTTACGTTGTAATTTTTTTTAATTGTACAACTTAGTATTTGTTATTTTGGCTGCAGCAAAATAGAAAAAAAAATTTTTATTCCATGTAAATGTCATAAAATACAATGCGTTCAAGCTGAACAATATTCGGTATAATTATAAAATATATTTTTTGGTATACAAAGCCCTTAAGGACCCTGCTGGAGCTGTTTTCCATGTTTGAGGTTAAGAAGCACGGGAACGACATGGGCGACACCGCCACGCGCATCAATTGCGCCATCGACACTAAGCACAAGACTCAGGATTGGCCTGCAGTGTTCTCGCGCTGCATGTACCTATGGAGCCTTAAGCGGCGATCCTGTCATGTTATTGGTGGAAAGTGTGTAGCAAGGTGAAATGCAGGGCCCTTGCGTATATTTGTATGTGCATCTGACGCGTTCATGTTGAGATATAGCGCTTTGAAAAAGCAGTTTTCCGCTATGTTGGAGTTCTCTTAAATAGTGTTTCTAATGTGTGCGACGTCTTCAAAGTACTTAACAGGCCTCGTATGAAATGTGTGTGTGTTTTCGCAGAACAGTACATTGGGCACACGTATAACAGTTTCGCGGGGAAACGTGTATCTCAAACAGCTTGTCAATGTAGTTCAAGCGCCAGGTAGGAGGGGGCCTTAAGAACACAGAGTTAAAATAGCTGCATTTGCAGCTAACTCCAGCCGCATTTGCAACGAACCCCAGCCGCATTTGCAGCTAACTCCAGCCGCATTTGCAGCTAACTGCAGCCGCATTTGCAGCTAACTCCAGCCGCACATGCAGTGAACTCCAGCCGCATTTGCAGCTAACTCCAGCCGCGTTTGCAGCGAACTCCAGCCGCATTTGTAGCTAACTCCAGTCGCATTTGCAGCTAGCTCTAGCCGCATTTGCAGCTAACTCCAGCCGCACATGCAGTGAACTCCAGCCGCATTTGCAGCTAACTCCAGCCGCATTTGCAGCCAACTCCAGCCGCACATGCAGCGAACTCCAGCCACACATGCAGCGATCTCCAGCCGCACATGCAGCCAACTCCAGCCGCACATGCAGCGAACTCCAGCCGCACATGCAGCTAACTCCAGCCGCGTTTGCTGCTAACTCCAGTCGCATTTGCAGCTAACTCCAGCCGCACACGCCAGCGAAATGACGACGCTGGCCATAAGAACGTTGGAAAGTCGTTCGCCAATCAGCGCCTGGGGTCACCAACCCGCCAATCCGCAGCCCAGTCGATAGGAAAACTTTCCGCAGTACGCAATAGCCGATCAGACAAAGGGCAAGTTCTCAGGGACTCGCGGAGCCAATCATAGAGTGGGCTAGTTCACATCAAAGGAACCGCCCCGCCAGTTCACCTATCTATACTCATCTACTGTGTGACGGCAGGTGAGAGGCTCAAGGGTGACCGAGAATAGTAGTGAGCGTTTCGATTTGATATCGTAAAATGTAAATGATTCCAGGTAGCGAAGCTTGTTTGAGAATTTCTCCGTACTTTCGAGATAGTTTCCTGTCCCGGCACGAGGTGGCCCTGTGGTCGCTTGTGTCTGCCCGTGGCGCCATCGTGCGGTGAGTCAGGTAGCGTACACTACAACCGGCTCCTCCTTCTCGCCCCCCTCTCCTAGACACGCCAGCCCATCATTAGACTATCTTAGAGAAATGGCTTGCCACACGACGGCGGCAAGGTAAAAGGCAAACGATTACAAAGCTACTCGATGTCGGGCGGGAAATAAGCTCCAGAAACGCAGAGATATTATCTAGTCACTTCGAACTTCTAGAGTATTCCCTGCATTCAGCGGAAATATATTGCACTGCTCTCCCTCGGACTGCGTCAACTTGGTTGTTTGCTCATGCCCGTATAATTTGCCTACTCGCGCGTGTCGCATATTTTAAACCTGATCCGGGATAGAAATGGGGTTTGAAGCGTTTGATTTAACGCATAAGTTACTTCATCCTGAATTCTGGAGAAAGAAACCTTCAGTAAATCAAAACTAAAAGTTTAGTTTAAGAATTATTTTGTTTAAAATTTACATTCTTTTTTGATGACTTTCACCAAATGTGGCAACAAATTTATTTTTCCAGAAACACTTCTAAGATTTTACGTAAGCACAGTTTTCCTTAATACTCGGAAGTGGCCTGGATACAACTCGTGACTTCGATGAAGTTTTTATTCTCGCCTGACCTTCGCAATATTGTACTAGATAAGTTTCAGCTGCAACTTTCTTCGCTCAGTTTACTATCCACTTGATCCGTGCTCTCTGACTTCAAAAAACAAATGCCTCATAAATTAAAAAAAAAAAAAAAAAAAAAAAAAGTGAGGTGAGTTTGGGCATAGATTAAAATGAAATGCATTATTTCACACGTTTAGGATTTAAATAGTTAGATGAAATCAACAATCGCTTCAATATATTATGTGCACGAAGGAATACTAAGAGAACACTCATACATTGCGCACGTTTGTTAAATTCATCAAACAACGAGAGAAAGAAAAAAAGTTTAATTTAAAAATGTAATATTCGACCGCCACATGCATATTTTAACAATACGTACAAATTATATTTACGACGAAAATGTGCACGAAACGTATTACGAAACACGTACATATGGAAAACATGTATTTGCAGGAGAATTAAGTCCATGCTCAATCTGCACACACACGCAAGGAGTTGAGAAAATGCTCGTTCTTCAGACCTCAGAATTTTCTTTAATTCTGACATATGCTTTTTCCAGCTCGCTATAGCAATTCTCACTGTAAACGCAATGCAACTTATGTCTCTCCACTTGTACGTGCTTTGCAGGTTTGAAACTTTCCCATACAATTACAAATTTTTGTCGTCTTTCTTATTTGAACAAATGTAGTTTGTGTAGCAAAGTAGTATGTATGTAAAGAAAAAGCTGAAGAAAGCAAACAATCCTATTCGAGGTGTATCGTGATATCACTTTACACGCCTTTGTTTGGTTTGAAAGATATATTTTTTGNTTTTTTTCTGTCGGTATCCTTACAAAATAACACGTGTCTACCGTAAACCTAATGAAATCCCCTCCCTACTTCACACATGAAATCGTTACTGCACTGATCAAGATTAATTCTCCAAATTCTCCACGCTTCTTTTGTTATTATTTTTTATTTGTGAAGCGTATTTCTTTTCTATTATTGTCCGTGTTCGCCCACTTTCTTTTTTCTTATTCTATTTTCACAGGACCTTTCTCCTTCCACAGAGTTCGTGTAGTTTTTCTTCGGGCTGTACGCTTCAGAATTATGGCCGACTTTACGAGTGCTTTTAAAATTTGTTCAGTATGATTTATTACGCGTTGATATCGTGAAAACCATCAGCTATGGTATTTATAATCCCATTAATTAATAGACAGCCTACAGAAAGATGAATTTTTTTTTCGCCCGGAAATTATCTTCGCTACAGACTGTGGCACTAGATTATTTTGTTGTTGTACTTGCATTATTTGACAGTCATTGGTTACCTAAGAGTAGTTCCAACTAGAGGTAGTTAGCGGAAGAAAATTTTCCAGGAAAGAAGATATTTATTAGAATTACGAAGAAGGTACATCGCTCTTTCTTAGCGCCTCCTCCATAAAAATAATAGTAAATCACCAACTAAATTTCCATAGCTTGAATTAACATGATGTTAACAGAATGTTCGGAGTTATTTGTTATTATAATACAGATAAGTTAGTCTTTGGTATGCTGCAATACCATATACAACATACACTCTAAAAAACATTGTGTAATTTTACACTAAATGTATGTGGCAGCAGTGTCTCCGCTGACATCGTTGTAATTTTACACATACACATGTCAATTGTTTTTTACTCTGCACCCAAGTAAACCTATCCCACAAATGAGTAACATAACAAATACTTTGTACAACTAACTTTACATAGAATGGTGTAAAAGTACTATTACTATGTGNCACAAATGAGTAACATAACAAATACTTTGTACAACTAACTTTACATAGAATGGTGTAAAAGTACTATTACTATGTGGCATAAAATAAACTGCAACATTCGTGTATTTTCTCTCCACTGCAAGTAAATTTACACAGACATCGCAATTGTAATTTCACCACCGCGTATGTGTATTTTCTCACTAACGAAAAAGTAAAATCGCAGATTCGCTGTAATTGTAATTATACAATTACTTTACATNCACAAATGAGTAACATAACAAATACTTTGTACAACTAACTTTACATAGAATGGTGTAAAAGTACTATTACTATGTAGCATAAAATAAACTGCAACATTCGTGTATTTTCTCTCCACTGCAAGTAAATTTACACAGACATCGCAATTGTAATTTCACCACCGTGTATGTGTATTTTCTCACTAACGAAAAAGTAAAATCGCAGATTCGCTGTAATTGTAATTATACAATTACTTTACATNGTATGTGTATTTTCTCACTAACGAAAAAGTAAAATCGCAGATTCGCTGTAATTGTAATTATACAATTACTTTACATTTCTCACTGTTTTACTAACGAACTACACCGTCAGCATATATTCTTTTAGAACTGCGTCATGTTAACCGTATCAGTGTTTGCCAGGAATGAGACGAGAACTACATACCTGAAGGAAAAAAACAACTCTACTGTTGCAAACACCTCGATCAATCTCAATCACACTCCTTCCGAATGTGAGTCAAGTGTACAGAACCAAAAATGCACATGGATTTATTGGCAAGGAATTGTTGTTCTTATAATACCTAACAAAAGCAGATATTTTTTAAAACAATTTTTTTTTGTATTAAGAACTTGAAACAGAATAGTGTAAATGCTTTGCTTTTTGAAGAAATTGGTCTCACTAACGTCCACTGTTTGCTGAAAATTTAGCTTCATTTTGGCTGTTGTCAGTTCGGTTTAAAGCCACGAGCGCCAGCCTTAAAGTTGAAGAGGAAATGGCGGAGGTGACAAGGTTTTCTTTCGAGTTAAATAAGGGCATTTTTAAAGTGTTATTGGAAATGTGAGAACATGATCGAGCTGCAGAGACGACGGAGGGCAGAATTCGGTACTGCGCACTCTCGTGTGCAACAATGGCACGACTACGTGACAAGTTTAAGAGGGGTGGATTGGATTGGATTGGAAAGGGTTTATTAACGTTCCCCAGTGTCATGCCTTAAGGCTAATCAGGGGACGGCTCACAAACTAACTCATGACCTAACGTAAACTAACACCCATGCCTTACCTGAGATTTGCACCGCAGACCGGCGGCGCACCAACCGACTGCGCCTCGGGAGGTCGGCTAAGAGGGATGGAAATGTGCATGATGTGAAGCAAGGACGGTAAGGCAGGAAGCAAGTGACAACGAAGGAAGGGAGTATGAGGACAGTTGCGCACGTATTTACACGATCCCCGGCAAGTCGAAGTCCGCACGGCAAGATGTGCGTGAGTCAGGCGTCATTAAATCAAGTGTCCATAGCATTTTGAAGCAAGTAAAGCGAAGGCCTTACATCCCCATGTTACTTCATGCTGTGAATGAAGACGTATAGGATTTCGTGAACTGGTTGCGAACGTGTGCAATGACAACTAACATTTTTTCTGACGTCATAATAGAAATTAGAAGGTCTTGCACGTGGTCAGGTTTTACTGAAACGTTAAAAGAAACCATTACATCTTGTATGTTAAGTAAAAGTTGTGTGGCGGGTGGTGACCAATCAGAACATAGCAGTCGGAATGTTGGCGGGAAACTGTTATTTACAGCAATGTAAGCGCCAAAGTATTAAAAAGGCANAGCGTGCACGTTTCCATTTTTGACGTGACAACGTCTTAAATTAGGTTGCGGCTGGGAGTCACTTATGAAAAAGTGTAACGCTCGGTAANTGTGCACGTTTCCATTTTTATGATAACATGTTTGAATGAAGTTCGCATTAATGACGCTCTGCCAGAAAATGTTTGTTTCTTCGAAACAAACATACAATAATTGTGGAAATGCATTATTTACTTCATTAATTATTTATTTAACTTATTTTACCAATCGATACAAATTGCATGTTGCCACAAAATTAAGAGAATTTCATACAATATTTTTTTGTTTTGTTTATGGCATTTGCTTATTAACGTGACGATATGTGCAAGCATGTGCATATGTCAATATGTAATTGTAACTAGTGTTTATAATCAAATTATAATATATATGCTTTATATTAATGTTTATTACAGTGCATATTTGTGCTCATATATGATGTGCTCATATGTATTCTGTTGTGTTACACGAGGTTAGATTAGGAATACTTATCAACGAAAAGTAAACAGGACAGGCTTGTAGCAAGTCTTCATTGACTGGACTTAAGAATTATCATGTGAATTGTGAAACGTAATTCCAGAATATGTAGCTGCGGGTGCAAGAACTGCGGTCATTACGTAATTCTTAATTCATAATTTTTTCAGTTGTAAACCCACCTTAAGCCTCTGTCAGCAAAACCCAAACTTGACATCGTGCTGGAAGGTCATCTCGCATGCTAGTCCGGGGCCTAAGTCAGGCGCAGCTGGCCGGCGCGGCAGATGTTTCCACGAATAATGACTGGGCAGTTAGCAGCGCCTGCCGCATGCAGTGCTGCGGTCGCCAAATGCCGCCGGGACGTCTCGTGACTGGCGATTACCCCGCCCGCCATGCAGTTCCCGTGGCCACGAGCGCTGCTCTGACACGACCCCGCGTGTCCAGCGTGCGATCGCGGCAGATGTCGATCACGAGCCACGCCAAACCGTCCGCAAGTTGCACGCGAAGTAGTGTAGAAATATACTTTCTGACACAGCAGAGAATCGCGAAATTACGGAATGCAGGCACAGTTTCTGGCAACATTCTTGCGCCATTTAAAAACTGTTTGGTATAAATGACTTCTTTTATCCTACCTAAGTAGATGACATCTAATAAATTTATGGCCAGTCTTTATAATTAATGAATATGTTTGTACTAAATATATGTCTGGCAACTCTTTATCAGTTACAATGACGAGTCAAATTAAAGCCTTAAAACTGCTATATTTATTCAGAATATTGCGCTATTGGCCAGTAGGTAAGTGGGAAGGTAGCAAAAGAGTGTCACTGAATGTTAAGAATACTATGGAAGGAACGAAGCAGTAAGATATTTACTTTGCGTTTTTGGTGTTAGTTTCCTCACTGGATACAAGATATCTCTATAATAGCTTGCGCTTCCGTTTATTCCGGACACCATGTCGCAGCAAACAGAGTAATTTAATGTTGAACCTCTCATATTATATTTCTAGAGGGGGGAGGGGCAAGGTTTATATACCACTATGGTGTGCTTGGGAAGAGGAGGAAGGGAAGGAGCGGTGGCTACCAAGTCGGAACTCGCAGCATGATGGCGCCATGGGCAGATATAAGTGATTGGAGAGCTTCTCCGTGTCACGTCAAGAAACCAGCTTTAAAAATTACTATGAAATCTGATGGTGCAGACATGCAGAAACACCATTGCAATATAATTTTGATGTAGTTTAACAACATTGCGACAGGCAGGCTTTGCGTACCCGGAGTCGTTTCTGTGCAGCTGCTACCGGAACACGAATCAGTCAAAGGGGTTTACGTTCGACGCCATGTTGCGAATGAGAGGAGTCGAGCTAGAACTTCCAACAGACAACGACATGCACATGTTCGTCGAGGAAGGGATCCGTGGTGGAGTGGCCCAGTGTGTCAAACTATATGTGTCGGATGAACACCTAACCTAACCAATTTTTTCGTGCAGTTTATGCGTTAAGCCCACTGAAATTCATCGACGAATGGAGGTTCAGTGTGGTAATGCGTGTTTGCCGCAGTAGTGTCAGAAATCACACCTCATCTGTGAGAGACACGTCTTGTCCTGGTCAGGCACATTAAGTGGCGTCGCCATGCCAACTGCATCACTTGAAGCCCTGGAGATGGAAGATCGCCGCCGGGTGATAGTGGACGAAACGGGGCAGCGGTGGCGTAGTCGCCAGGGCGCTCCGGGTTCGATCCCCGGCGGGTTCACTCCCGGATTTTCGCATGTGGGAATCGTGCTGGACGATGCCGCTAGCTGGCGGGTTTTCTCGGGGTACTCCCTTTTTACCCCGCCCTTGCATTCCAGCGCCGCTCCATTCTAGGGTCTCATTTCTGTCATGCTCGGGGATGACGGTCACCTACGGGTCCCAGCTGGAAAGACCGTCACTCGGAGGGTGTTGCCTTGCCCTGGGTGCACTCCCTACACGCCATTATTATTACTAGTGGACGAAACAGCCGTAATTCTGAAGATATGCCATTGCTCAGCACACCACATCTCTTGTGATGAGTTCGACTTCTTGGCGTGTTTACAAAGTGGATGTTCGTGTCAGCCGACTACAGAACTGAAACAGCGACATGTTGACGCCTGTGAAGAATACTTGTGGCGCTTTGACGCAGAAGATGACTTCCTGGTGACAGCCATTGCGGACGATGAAGCCTGGGTATTTTGCTACACCTTTTGGAAACACAAGGAGGCCAGTGAGGGAGGGCGTAGTTTTTCGGCACCAAAACAAAAATGAGTCCCAGATGCATTTGTTTGGTTTTATAATCTCACAAGGAATACTTTTCCTAACTTGTGTTTCATTGTGTTTTTTTGTGTTTGTTTTGAGTTTTTAGTGTTTAGCTTTGACCACTGACGTGTTTTTTCATTGCTCTGTTTTGTTCACTTTTGTGGTGTTTTGTTTTCGCCATTGTGTCGTCTTTTCTCTTGGTTTGCTTTTGTTGCGTGTCCTGTTTTGTAATAATAAGTTGCTTGTCCGTCTTTTTGTCGTTTTAATATTTTATTGACAAGGAAAGCATATTTTCCTTATTATCTGTCCGTGGTGTTGTAAAATGTTTTTTGCATTTTTGTCTTGCTAAGTCAGTGTATGTTTATTTAGTCTCATGGTCGGCAACGAACACAGTCCAATCAAACCATCATAATAATATGCGCAAAAAATGCCCTATTCCATGTCGATGCCTAAAATAAAATACAAAATATACTATGCAGTCTGTGGCAAATATTCCGTAAATACAAAATTCCTGAATTATACGAAACCATAATCTATTCGTACTTCTCAGCTAGAAGAAATAGAGGAAATTACACTTAAAATAAAAATTATTCTAAATAATACAGCTACGAAAAAAAAAAAAAAAAAAAAAAAACCCCAGTATATTGCACGTGTTGATTATGAGTTTCGATATTTGGAGCTGATGCGCGAAATACAAGGTCAGAAGTGGTAACTTCAACTAGATGTGTACTGTGGTATAAATTGGAATGATCAACGTTTTCTCTTTCCAAAGGAAATACTATTCCTGCTGGTTATGCCGTACAAGCTAAAGAATAAATAACACATTATAGTCCAGGACTATAAGTGGTATTATTTTCAAGGCGATCAAGAACGTATTAAAAAACTGATTTGCATTGGAATGAGAAATTGCTGCAGCTTACACAAGTTTATTACCGAGTTAATAATTATTAATGAACTATTTAAAGCAACTAAGCTTACAAAAAAATCAACATTCGATAAGATTTCTCCAATGTACTTGTAGAGAAGCAGCAGCAATGATTCGAAGTAGATATAGCTCGACGACGATCATATATTTTCTGACGACCTGCATGATTTATTTTACTCGCTTATACTTTTTGTTGCTTCGTAAAGAGTTGGAAATAATCCCCTACCAACCGAGGTAATTTCAGTTATCAAAGCAGAGGTTACGTTGAACAAGCCAATTAGCAATTGCTCGTAATCTGTAAGCAGCTGCGAGATGTAAGCAACCTCGATGCAAAGTTGGGACGTAAAATAAAAGTATAAATAAATAATGCTTTCTTTTTGCTTTACATAATTTATGTGTAATTTCTCGTAACGTATTTTACGGCTGCTTTCACAGCCCTGGCTATGAAAACAGCACTCAGCTACACTGTTAGAAAAAATGTCCGGATAAATACGGAAAATACCGGTTACAAATGATTCAGACATCCGCGTTAAATTACGGTCTAATCGTTTTTTTTTAATAAAATTCTCTCCGTAAATTTTACATAAATCTCAGTGAATTTACGGAACGTGTCTACAAACTTGCAAGTTTTTTTTTTTAAACGGCTCTTTATAAAAAGGGGCAACAAAAAAAGTTTTACTTTCGTTATGTGGGTGATTTACTGTGTATCAAAATGACTATAAAAATATCACATTTCATCCGGTGGCGGGATTTGAACTCCGAAAAAATTGTGACTGTCTAACACATTATAAGTTGTAAATAAGGAATTTATATATAATGTTGCATGTACCTCTTAGTTTCTAGTAACGCGTGTGCGATTTTTTTTCTTTATTTCACGTATAAAACATGGGGTAATAAAAATAGTTATATTTTCTTTATGTATTTCACTGTGGGATTTGAACACGAATCGAAAAATTAACATTCAACAACTCCAACCACTCACCTTTACACGAAGTATTTCGTAAATATGGATGCGCGCCTGTCTTAGTTTCAAGTCGTGTTATAGTGCTTGCTATATGTGCGATTTATAAAACGAGGTTACGAAAAAAAATTGTTATATTTTCGCTGTGTGCGTGTTTCACTGTGTATACAGAAGGTTTCCTCCTGTAGCGGAATTTGAACAAGAATCAACGAATGTCCTCTTCATGATTGATTCGCCACTCACCTGCTACCATTTCACACGAAGTAGTATTGCGAAGATGAGATTTTATACGCTTCAGGTATCATTTGCATTGTTCGCCTCTCGAAATCGAAGCCATGAGAATACGGAGAGCTTCCGTATTTTATATGTACGGAGCTCAGTTCCGTTATTCGTCACGACGGAGTGCCTTTCCGTAAATTAACTTTGCATCTCCGTAAAAGTTTCCGTAAATCTACAGATATTTCTGAGAGTGTGTCATGCGTGTTCGGATCGAATATGTGCACACAAATAAGAAAGTGCACAAGTATGTGCGAAAAAACAAAGATGGTGGCCTCCAGCAATGTATTAAAAAATGACAAACGAAAACGCAAAATGGCGTCCTCCAAAAATGTATAAACAAATGACAAATGAAAAAACCAAGATGGACGCACACTATAGAATGAGTATGGGTGAGGGGTGGTGGTGGTGAAGGGGATATCCGGAAATTATATTAACTTCCCGACGATACGGGATTGGTTTACACTTAATGGTTCATGGATAACAAACAAGATTGCATACAGCGGTCGCAATACGTCATTTCAACATGGTCGAAGTAAGGCTGCAAGTTTTAAAGAAGTTTTCTGCTTCAAATGTTTGATTCAGCATGCATAACAAGTTTGAAAACCGAACACATTTCAGCACAGTCAGAAATATTTCGGTCACCTTCCTAAATTGCGATGGAAGTAAACGTTAACGTTGACATGGTACATGGGAAATTTACTACACACTAAGCTGAAAATATAGGAACGCTGCTCTACAAAGTTACAAACTTGACTATGCTTTCGAGTCTTTTCTCAATAAATATAGAAACAACTACCATGCATGTGTGAACATAAGCTTCAACATTATTGCTTTCTCAACACGGCGACCAATTTCTTAGAGCATGGTCTTTATGAGCAGTATTCATTAAGAACATTTACTTTTTAATCGTGAAGGTGTTTTGTTGATACGCTTATTTGTTTGCATAATAATTATTCAAGAGACTTTTATTTTGATTTCTTTGCACGTTCTCTGATTTTCGGAAGAAGAAAGTATGGCCTGAGTATATTATATTATCTGATTTCTGGCTAAATTTTTTTGCATTGTTTATCTTCATTAAAAAAAAACACTATTTTAAAATTAAAAAAACGAGATCGTTTTCACTTAACTTCTTTTCGGTCAAATTATCCCCTTTTTATCCTTTTATATCTGAAATTGTGATTTCTTAATGAATATAATTGATTCAAAAATACAAACTCGAAACTCGCATAATATATAATACTCCATATAAAAATGCGATTATAAATATATACATTTATAATATACATATATTAATGAATATAATCATAAAAATTGATGTTTAAATATATGTAAATACAAATATAAGGTGGATCAAGAATAAGAGGAGAATAAAGTTAATCAATGCAAGAAGTATGGTGAAGAGAAGGGCTTCGATTTATTTCCATTAGATAAATATAACAAAGGCAAAATATTAATACTTGTAAAAAATGTAATAATTTGTATAGAAAAGAATATTATGAATTAAATAAATATAAAGTACTTTGAGAAAGTGGTAAATGTGTGCTTGAAATGAAAATTTTAAAAATCTAGGAATCAAAACTACATAATTTATTATTTAAAGTCAGAACAAAAACATGTAAATATTGTGAAGAAACTAAGGATTGTTTTTCTACCCTTCCTTATACAGAGTTTTCTTAAGTTTATCTGGTGCAACTGACCCTCCAAATCCGCTTTAGTTGCCACTGGCTGAAGTTGCCGTCCAATATGGCCACAAACCGTTCTCGATGGGCGAGAGGTCTGGGGACCTTGCTGGCCAAGGAAGCATGTGGATATCACGAAGGCAGGCCAGAGATACCCGTGCTGCGTGAGGCCGGCCATTATCCTGCTGGAAAATGGGGTTGTCAGGTTGCACCAAGAAGGGCAGCGCACGTGGTCGCAGAATGTTCTGGACATATCGCCGCGCAGGCAAGAGTTGCCTCAAACACCACCAGTGGGGTGCGGGAATCGTAGGAAACGGCACCCCACACCCACGACACTCCTCTTTGGGGGGCGGTGTGCCGCTCTACATTGAAGCGCGGATCACGACGCTGGCCATGACATCTCCGGATTTGAATTCGGTGGTCAGTGTGTATCCAAACAGAGCCGTGATTCGTCGCTGAACACCACTCGTCGCCAATCCGCAAGCTGCCGTGCTGATCATTCCCGGCAGGTCACGCGTGAACGGCGATGCTCAGTTCGTAATAGTAGACGTCGTAAGGGACGCCGCGACGACAGATCCCGCTCTGCTGGCCGCCAGGGCATGGTACTGGTGGACACAGACGTATCCCCCAGCTGCCCGTGACATGTCCCTGGATGGTGCGCAGCGACGCCCGTGGAGTGATTACGACCTGTCGCAGGATGAAACGATCCTCCCTGCCGGTGGTCCACCGGGGTCGACCCGAGCCTTCTCGACGGGTGTGTGTACCCTCCTGTTCCCACTACGTCCAACACCGACTCACGGTGTAGGCAGAAGGGTTCACTGCGCCGGAGTGTCCAACCTGCCTCCTTCAAACACATACAACTGGGCAAAGGCTCGTCGAATACGACGTCAGAGGATTCTGCGTGTTCACTGAACTCTGTGGTTCACACTCATACTGAGGCCTTATTCGGTGTCTTGCAGCTACAAGTGATGGAGGTACATGAGGTCCGCTAGTGGTACATCCGCGCAAGCAAACTGCATTAGGGACACGTGGGCTATGACGATACTGCGTGGCAACCGCCGTTGTACTCGCGCGAGTTGTTCATAGTAATTTTTTTTTGGAAATGAATATATTTATGATTATATTTAATACAGGGTAGTATATATTATGTGAGTTCTAAATATATTTTCATTAAAAATATTATTTTCATTAAAAATCATAATTTTCAGATAGAAAATTATAAGCATTGGATTACGTGAATGAAACGAAGTGAAGTGAAAATTATCGCTTTTTTGTTCTTTTTATGTTAAAATGGAATTTTTTTCTAATGAAGAGGAACGATGCAAAAATCTGAGCCACAACTTGCATAATGAAGAATGGCCACGCCCTCAGTCGAATATTCCAGAAGAGCCTTTCCTTTTCGCTGCCAGTTTCCTCCCAAATTTTGAAATTTTAGTGTTTATAGTTTCTTAGACTCCGGGTCTCAACCTGTAAGTCTCGAATTTGAAAGTGTTCCAGCAGAAATGTTGTTACTGATAGCCTATGCTAATTCGTACTCCCGCCTTCAGAAAACAAAGAAAGAACTAAATAGAATAAATTCTGTGCCCAAAAATTTAAACGCGGCCTTTTTAATTCGACCCTAAAGACATTGAACTACTTTTCCTTTCCTCACTACCAACTTTACTGGGAGCATGCCATTCAGTGTTCCCGTTAAAACTTATGCAGTTAAGCAGGGACTTTTTTTTTTCAAAGGTTGATTTAAAAAAATGCCTTATCAACCGCGAAGCTGTTGTAATATTTATTATTGCCGTATTTAACTATGTAATGTGCAAAGCAGCGACCAATAAATTTTCTTTTCTTTAACTCTGAAGTAAAATAAAGTGATGTGCTATTAACAATTTCACGCCGTTAACTGTTCATTAAGGTTCACGGGAATTTTAATTTATACGTGTGGTACACAACTCGACGGAATAAGAAACAAAACTGTACATTTTAAAGACGCTCAGCTAACAGTGAAACACATGTCAGGACACGGGAGCCTAGCCCTTTCAAATCCTACGCCACGTAAATTATAAATGTCTACTGCTCGTTGGTAGTCCGGGGAGTTTCCGCGCATCACGAGACTTATAAAGAAGTATATAGACTTTTAACCCACTTAGCCTTTAGGCCTTCCGGGTCTTCTTTTTTACTAACATCCGTTTCTATTGTTTAATTTCTCAAGATCTTAGTTATTTATTATCTTATAATTAATTTTTTGTCAGCTAAATCACACTGCCAAGGCAACGCTTAAACTTTCATATAAAATTCCATATTTGAAATATTTACTTCACGACACATTAGAAAACTTATATTATCAGTTAAGCCAGTAAAATTGTTAAAATCGTTCAAAGTTAAAATTTGTTTAATTACTTGGGAGTCTCCAGACGCTTCACGAGACTGGAGATATTCGTACGTCGGCGGCGACGGCCATTCCGACACCTCGTCGCGGTCCGCGGGAAAGGAAAAAAAAAACACAGGTGATTAGCCACAGTTCCGTTGTCTTTGCCCACCGCCATCTGTCGCGCGTTGAGCTCTCCGAGGTCGGCCGGCGACTGCCTTCTGTCGGGCGGCATCAGGCCTCGGACACTTCAACATCTTCAACCGCGGGGAAAAAGAAAAAAAAAAAAAACTAAACGAACCTTATTAGAGAGCTGTCTACCTGCTAATCGAAATACACGTCTTCTTTCCGGCAGTACAAGGGGACGCGTTCACTTGTCAGCGGAAAGGACACGCGTCCAAGGGCGCGGTCACGCAAGATGTCGAGCTTGTTAAGGTGGCTGCCTGGGTAGGCCGCCGAACGGTGTGCAGAGCTCCAGCAGAAAACGTTTTATTAAGAAACCATACATTTTGTCTGAGATGACGGCTGCTTAAGAATAGCATTTTAGAAACGTCACGCATCTGTATACGTTTTTCAGTTCTTGCATTTCTCTCCAAAGCATGTTTTTATTATAGTGAAACTGGTTCAAACGGGTGTTTTCACGGTCATTTTTAGGTATGAACGTTCCGGTACAAAACATTAAAAAAGGAATAGGGACGTGCATCAAAATTTATTTTCACCGCTGAAAGTCTCATAGAGGTGCGTTATCGACGGCAAGACTGCACGCCAGTTAAGTGCTTTGCGCGTAGAGGCGAAGAGATAGTTGATGCGAATGTCTCGGTCGTCCCTAGAGCTCCCACACTTTTAGGCTTCAGACGTGCAAAACTCCTTCAACCAAGCGGCCACCTTAAGGCTCCCGCCTACCTAGCGTTTTTTTTTCCCTCGCGTGAGGCCGAGAAGCGCGGAAGCGATAAGGGCGAAATTGCCACGCACATCAAATGCCCCATCGCCGCTAAGCGCAAGGCTCTGAACTGGCGTGCAGTGCTCTTGTCGCACTGCGTGTACCTATGGGAATTCCAGCAGTGACCTTATTATTTTGTTGGTGGAAAGTCTGTAGGAAGGTTCAATGTAGGGCCTTTGAGTAATTTTTTTATGTATCTGAAGTGTATATATTGAGATAGAACCCTTTTAAAAAGCAGTTTTTTTTTAGCCTTTTTGGAGTAGTTTGAAATTGTGTTTCTAATGCGCGTGACTTCTCTGAAAGCACTCACCAGTGCCGACACGTCTGTTCTTTTCGTAGAGCAGCACACTGGACGCACATTTAATAGTTTCGAAAGAAAATCGGCATTTCAAACACACTGCAACGCTTTTCAAACGCCAGGTAGGCGGGGGCCTTAATGTGAACACGCTACGGCAGCCAAGCTTGAAGTCGTTAAATGGAACGGATACCAAAGTGAACACGTGTGCATGGTTACGCCACAGAGGAAAGGCTTTCCACGGTAAAGTGAGCACTTCTGAGATCAACCTCGGAAAAAAAAAATTTCTACCGATAACTTCACAAATGCTATTACACACCGGCGCGCAGGCTCCCAGTTAAGTTGGTAGCTACTTAATGAAAATATTTTTAAGACTTGACGTTGCATTGCGAGTGTAATGATTACATTTATGGGTACTTAATGTCAGAATGTCTTTATCCACGCAAAAGCATACATTTACATATTACCAACACGTTTCCTTTCGTAAAAATCCTACTGTTTCATTTGGATGTCGCATGAATAATGTGTGACGGCCCATGAAAATGTTAATTTTACGTATGGCGGAAAGATACAAAACGGGGAGAAAAGTAGATCCTCGGCAGGGATTTCGGAAGTATAGTCCATTCACGGTTACTACACTTTTTTGAAGCCCTGCTGAAGTTATGCTTCAAGGATATTCATCCGCCCCATTCAAACAAAGCTTATCCGAGTCTAGAAAATTACACAACGCACCGCATTCTGGCGCACTCAGTGTAATAATATTTTGCATGAGAACTATCTCTTACCAGGCATTACCAACATACCTATTTTCTCACTGTTGTAATTCATAGTAACTACAAATGAAATATTATAATTTATAAGTAAAATATAAAAAAAATTTAATTTAATAAAAAAATTAAGTACTTTTATATTATATTATCACAAGTATAAAATGCTTGTGATACACGGCACATTTGGGAACCAACCAGACACTTCGTTCATGGGGAGATTTTTCAAAGGTTTGATTCAAAAAGTGCGAAGAAACCGCTAATAGACTATACTCAATTAACCACGAAAAGTCTATAGGTGGGGCCGGCTGCCAGTTTTTCGCAAAAAGATTTACGCGGAGACTAGACCTCAGTATCGTATATGCACACTCGCAGTCTTCATTTGGCTATTGGCCGCTTGTCTTTGTATGAAGAGGATCTGTTACATGAGCGGGNCTCAGTGTAATAATATTTTGCATGAGAACTATCTCTTACCAGGCATTACCAACATACCTATTTTCTCACTGTTGTGATTCATAGTAACTACAAATGAAATATTATAATTTATAAGTAAAATATAAAAAAAATTGAATTTAATAAAAAAATTAAGTACTTTTATATTATATTATCACAAGTATAAAATGCTTGTGATACACGGCACATTTGGGAACCAACCAGACACTTCGTTCATGGGGAGATTTTTCAAAGGTTTGATTCAAAAAGTGCGAAGAAACCGCTAATAGACTATACTCAATTAACCACGAAAAGTCTATAGGTGGGGCCGGCTGCCAGTTTTTCGCAAAAAGATTTACGCGGAGACTAGACTTCAGTATCCTATATGCACACTCGCAGTCTTCATTTGGCTATTGGCCGCTTGTCTTTGTATGAAGAGGATCTGTTACATGAGCGGGNTATATGCACACTCGCAGTCTTCATTTGGCTATTGGCCGCTTGTCTTTGTATGAAGAGGATCTGTTACATGAGCGGGCCAATCAGAATTAAATTTCCCTGATTACTGACCGTCCGTGATTCACGGGCAGACAGATAAGACGTGTATAAGTTCAAATGTTCCAATCGCCAAAATGGTTCTGAACTAAAGTGTTTTGGATCACAACCAGTCCTGAAATATTTCGCGAGAAACAGGTGCCCCTTACCTATGGGCAAGTCTACTGGGACGAAATAGCGTGGCGATTCCTTTTATGTTGGCGTAGCCATTCGCTGATAGTTTGCTCGATGCTCTGGGAATGGGCCTTGTGCCCTATTGTCTATTGCGTGCTGCGGAAGAATCCCTATTAGCTGCGCTGTCGGCTGGCAGTAAGTTACCAGGCACTGATTGGAGAACGGTGTTCTGACATGTTGCCGGCCAGTGACGCCCTTTTAGCTGGAGTGTGGGGCTGGGATTACCGGTATAAGCAGCTGCTTCGCCTTTGTATACATACCTACTTTGTGGTTATCGTTGCAGGAATGTTCTGGCCATCGCCCCGTCTCTCTCGGCGTGACTCGGGGTGCGGGGAACCTTCTGGATCTAAGCCGCGACGGGCCTCCGAGCCGACAGTCTAGAGTTTGGAGGACAGCGAAGTGATGAGCCAACGATGCGACGAGTGGTGGCCAGCAGGGAGTGAAGGACTGCGACCATCGGTACAGTGAAGAGTGAGACTCACGGGCGGAACTATTGAACTGGATGCGTGAGTGACAGACATTTTAACATTTACACATATTCAATCTGTCTATTGCCAAAGGGCAATAGACAGATTGAATATGTGTAAATAACAGAGTAAATTAAGTGACTGTCAGAAATATAGAAACACTGATAAGGATTTTAATTAGAATTGAGAATAACAAGAGTGAAAGTAGTTTAATGATGTAAATAATAGCTGTGTTAATATTTATAGCATTAAAATTAAATTTAGTTATTTTATTATATTAAGACCTCCATCTCTCATGAACTCGGATATGCCTCTGGTGTCTTGTAACAATACTGTTGCATTTTATTTGAAATCCGACACTTGTTGCGCTTGCGGCAAGGACTTAACTTTCTAATTTTATTGCTTTTCAAGTTTTGTTTACTCAACAAAATATATTGTTGGGCAACTATGTATATTTTTTTGGCCCTATACAAACAAATATTTTGTTATCTTGAACAAACCTTTCTCCCAGTGTAAACATATTATTTTGTTTACAAATTGTAAAGATGTGTTTGCTTACACTAAATGTGTTTTTTAACATACTGAAAAACGAAATAATTGTTTGAAACAAATTAAATTGTTTTACAAAAAATTATTTGGCTTTGTGGACAAATTTCATTCATTTATGGGAACTTAGGCTTGGTTGTACGAACAACATATCATTTAGCAGACAAATATATTTGGTATACAGAAACAATTATTTTTCTTAGTGCCGAAAATCTGAGAACAGTTACTGTAACGTATTATAAGGATAATCTTGTATTTTACCTATAAAGTACTGTATATTTCATGTCTAATATAAACATGGAGATAAATCATTAATATGCTTTAAACAAACAATATTTTGATCATAGTGTTAATCACAAAATTTTTTTTTTGCTAGTAAATACTTTTCAATGAATACTGTAGTTTATAAAACATGGAAAAATTTCTACTGTACATAATGACGTAGCCCTTGAAGTAAAAAACTGAGTGTTGTGTATTCGCATTGAGCCACACTGGAACATCGTATGATCATTCGGCATTGTGTGCAGAGCAGAATAACCACACAGAGTAAATAAATAAACAACATCCCGAGAGCCCGCGTAGAGCATGTTTCCAACACACACTCGCTACAAGCACTCGTGATCTTGCATTATTTTATATTAAGCAGAACTGTTTCACGTAACTTCGAAGAGCGAGTGTGCGAGTGTTGGGGAGTTACGCTATAGTCTATTCGCGGTTTCTTCACACTTTTTGAATCAAACCTTTGAAAAAAAAACACCCTGCATTACGTGTTTGGTTGTTTTCTAAATATGCGATATATTACAAGCGTTTTTTACTTCTGTTACCATAAAAGTACCTTATTTTTATTTAACATTTACTTATATTTTAACAAAATTATAATTTTTTTTTCATTTATGACTAATATGAACAAAGTTAGTAACAAAATAGGTGTGTTGGTAATGCCTAGTAAGAAATAGTTCTTGTGCAAAATATTATTACACTGAAAGCGCACGAATGTGGAGTGTTGGTCCTCTCGTGCAATTTTCTTAGCTTTGTTTATATGAGGCGGAGAAATATCATGGAAGAAGAACTTTAGCAGGGCTTCAGAAAATTTTGAAGTAACAGCGATTGGAGTATATTTGGAACGCGGCCTTAGTACTTCTGGAACTATGGTCTACTAATCCATTCAGACTCAGCGTTCACACTCGTGTAAATTTAGCACACGAAGGTTAATTTCTCCAGTATTGTATACTACGAGGCTCATTGCGCGATTATCTTCTTTGTCGGTACCGGTAGCAGGTTACCACTCCTTCATATCACTATCACAGAGTACAAATAGTTTAGTCTATTCGCGCNTTTGTCGGTACCGGTAGCAGGTTACCACTCCTTCATATCACTATCACAGAGTACAAATAGTTTAGTCTATTCGCGGTATCTTCATAGTTTTTGAATCAACGCTTTGAAACGTGACGCATTCTGCGTCCCTATATTTTATTCGTCAGAACACACGCTCTGGCGAAGCTCGCAGGTGGACGACCGCAANTTTGTCGGTACCGGTAGCAGGTTACCACTCCTTCATATCACTATCACAGAGTACAAATAGTTTAGTCTATTCGCGCTATCTTCATAGTTTTTGAATCAACGCTTTGAAACGTGACGCATTCTGCGTCCCTATATTTTATTCGTTAGAACACACGCTCTGGCGAAGCTCGCAGGTGGACGACCGCAATAAGGATTAAGGGTTTTGTGGACGTGCCGGCAGAGTGACGCCAGGAGCCTCGCAGCTGCAAAGGCGCGCTACCAAAGGTTTCNCAATCGCGGCGTCAAACCATACGTAGCCTACATAGAAAAAGGGGAGGGGAGTTTGTCTCGTGAGTTCATGTACCAGTTAACCTGTTCAAGCGACAATAAAACTCGATTATATGAACTCACAAATACAGTGTAATTTATTAGTAAATTGGACCCAGAGACAACAGTGTCNATTATATGAACTCACAAATACAGTGTAATTTATTAGTAAATTGGACCCAGAGACAACAGTGTCGACGTATTCCTATGCCCTGTCACTGAGGGCTAGCATCAAGTGCTGGCGCCTCACGCCGCAGAGCAGAATCAATACCTACTTCCAAACTTCAGCATTTGGCAGGTATCAAACGTAACCCATTGTATGATACGTTTGATTGTTTCCTAAATATGTGATGTGTCACAAGCGTTTTATACTTCTGTTAATGTAAAATAATCTTATTTTGGTTTAATTGAACATTAAGTTATATTTTATCTATTGTAAAATCTGGGAATTTATTGAAATGTTTATTATTGTTTGCTTTGTCGGAATTAAGATTATGGAACAATTATTTTTAATAGAGGTTAATGTTTTGTTATACTTTGTTTAAATTGTGGTCAAACTGTACTTCTTGTTAACACGGAATGCGCGGCACGGCCCCCACTCAGTAGTGTGGCGGCTATGCTCGAGGACACCACGGCTGCAGCCATTTCTTTGTCTTTTCTTGCATGGGCCAGAAATAAATTGAACAGAAAATTTTTTCCCGTTCCACCAGGGGCATTTAGAAAGAATAGTGCACCATTCCCTGACTCCACCTGACGTAACACTTGGTCAAACACGTGTCTTTGTTCCGGTAATAACCGGGGCACCATTTCGGTCACTTGCTGCTGCAACGCTGGGACATCGTGGTTTAACTCTCGTACAATCCCTTCACTTAAGTCATTTGCATCTGATCGTGGAGGGCTAATCATTCCGAAATCGCTTGACTTTTTCCCCACAATTGCCATTATTTTATCTTAAATGTTTGCAAGGGCTTCGTTATAAATGTATTCATTAAATGTCAGGCCCGCGTGTGTCTGCTGTAGCCGTTGCAAAATGTCTTCCGCCATGTACTCTTTGTACTTATCCCTTTGTGCTTGCTCGTATCTTCTCAGTTCGGCATCTTCTGAAGACTCTTGCGATCAAGCAAATCTTTTCGCTTGTGTTTGAGACGATGCTCTTGAAATAAATGATTTTCGTTTCCGAGGCATTATTGTCAATTTTTTAAACTATAATTGGTATGTCGTTTGACATAGAATGATGAAAGGAAATTACATACTGAGTAAATTTTCTAAGTAATTTTCTCACAATAAAATGTAGCCAATATCACCTTTCAGCCCTCCAACTATTTCTGTGCTAGACATTACGTCGATCTGTTGTTCGGTTGCGACGTTGCATTGTTATTTCGTTTGTGTACTTTTATCTGCAGGATAACAGAAAATTGAGATAATATAGAATAATCGATATACCGATATTTATTTTTTAGCTACACATCTTTCGATAAGTTATTTTCCATATCGATAACTATCGATGTATCGAGATATACATATATCGATATATCGAGCATTGACGCAGCATTGTACCCCAAGCGCTAATTTTAATAAATGTTTTTTCCTGAGGGAATGAGATATTTTTTCGGGATAAAAAGTAGCCCATGTCACTTTCTGGCCCTCCAACTATCTCTGTGCAAAAAATCACGTCGATCCGAACAAACACATTTTCACAATTATAATATTAGTATTNTATATATATATATATATATATATATATATATATATAGAGAGAGAGAGAGAGAGAGAGAGAGAGAGAGAGAGAGCTGCGACTGTTAATCTAGAGTGATTACTGAAGACAATATATAATTTTCATTAACGTGCTGAACTACTTCATTGTTACAAATAACTCTAAACGAACATTCGTTTCAAAGCTAAATGTTTACATAATGTCGTCATCATGATGTATAATTAAACGAAAATCTGCGGTCACTTGAGATACTATCGATCATCAGTTTATTCCTTAAAAAAAAAATTACGTTTAATACTTTTAATTTTTATTCAATTTTGTGACGTGACTGCATGCTTTCAAACTACGGATCATCGTTAATCTTGCCATTTTCAAGGAACGTTCGCATACGTTCATCTGAGAAAACCCGGAGTTCCTGTCCGTGGGCAACACGCATTTCACCCGAGATGACAGAGTAGCGGAAGGCAGGGAAGATGTATGGCGTGCCCAAAAGCAACTTCATTTATGCAGAAAACGTAATCAAAATCCGTCTGAGTGAATGCCTCGTTTCGCGACTAAACACTGTCATTATCACCTCCGACGTTGACAAATCACCGGCTCAGAGAAATCTAATAAGCTGCATGACACGTAAACACGATGTCAAGTTAATGCCGCTTAAATGTCGGTATACAAAAACGTTCTTATTGCATCATTTGTTCTAACTTCACTTTGTTTTCTGTATTACTTCCTGTATGTTTTGTTTTAAACTTCCCAGAAATATTTCAATTTCAAATGGAAATTAATTGCGTGTCTCATCTCTGAGCGTTGTAGAATGAATTCCAATTTAATTAATAACTGTATGTATGTAATAAATGAATTTTCTTATGCCAGGTTACGTATAAAAGTTTTCATTCCCCACACAATGATGTGGAAATTGAGAGCCTTAAGACTGGCAGGGACTCCAGGTAACGGTAACATGACAGAACCAGGAGAAAATACATCATAGTTATATCTGTCCCCTGTACCATCTCACATCTTGACAATTTCTTGACAGTGTGCATTTCCATGATGACCGGCGACAGCGAAGGTGTGTTTCTAATTTTAATTTCGATGTTTGTTCGCAAATGGCTTTCGACCAGATTTTAATTTTAGTGTGCACAGATGTGCCATGCGCCTAAAACCGACGTTAAACATTTGTGAATAGTTGGCAACACTCCGATTTGAAAATTAAATTCTGACCTACTTTCCCGCTCTTAGTGCCGTGATACTGATCAACGGAGCAAGGAGGTGAGTATACTGTGGCGGCGTTTACGTACTAAACTAAACGTAAATGTACGTGTAGGAACGACATACGTATCCCTACCTTAACCTGAGATTTACACCGCAAGCTAAGCAGGTCGGCGCTAATGAGAAATTAATATCACGTTATAAGCTTTCCACGGTAAAATGAGCACTTTTGAAAGCCCTGCTTAAGATCTACTTGTGTGCGCACAGTGTCTCCTTCCGCCATACATAAAATTAACATTGTCATGGGCCTGATCACTTTATTCCTGAGTCGGTCAAGTGAAACTGTGAAATTAATAGAAAAGTTAATATTTGGCCAATTTACTAATTCTTAAACAAATACGAATTTAAAGAACAGAAAGCAAAGTAAATCGCATTTCATTATTTACAAATGTAAGTTTACCTACGTCAATACATGAGACTACTTTCCCTCCGTTGTTGCCAACATTACTGGGTGCATGATAGTCATTGCTCCCATTAAAATACGTGCAGGTAGGGGCAGTGATATTTTTCAAAGGTTGATTTCAAAAGTGCTTAGTACAAGGAACACAAGATATTTCTACGGAGTCAATTCTTACTTTCTTCGATCGTCATAAAGGTACATGTATCTGCTTAAGGAATATCTACCACAAATACACAATTTACTTTACGGAAGAAAAAATTTACATTAAGTTGTATTTTTATTTTTATTTTTCCATTCATCATATTTAAATATGGGAATGTTAAAGGCCTACTTGATAAATATAAGGTATTACGGATTATAAAAAAAATTGTTTAAACCCAACTACAGTCTAGGTAGTGTTATGCTGAATTATTCCATTTTTTAAATAATTNATTATAAAAAAAATTGTTTAAACCCAACTACAGTCTAGGTAGTGTTATGCTGAATTATTCCATTTTTTAAATAATGATTTTTTACTTAAAAATTTTATTCTCGTTATATTTTACCTTGGAACAATTTTTGTTTTGAAATAAAGCTATTACTTTAAATTTTTATTCCCGTGGATGTCAGATTTTTTACAGCCTTACCATGCTTGTTGCCTCAATTTACTGTCAGTGTGACGAACTGCTACAGTAAGTTCGCTATTAATTCAACANAGCCTTACCATGCTTGTTGCCTCAATTTACTGTCAGTGTGACGAACTGCTACAGTAAGTTCGCTATTAATTCAACACTTTCTAAATAAACCCGTAGGAAGATGTCTTATCATAACTGCATATTAAAAGGGGCACTTACATTTCCTCGGAGCAGGTATAGTTCGTTCGCGGTAAACCCACCATTGAAGAAGTCCCTGACAACAACCGCACGTATTTTAACAGACGTAGCATGCTCTTAGTAAAGTTGGCAGCGATGTACGGAAATAAGTCCGGTGTCTTTACGCTGTACTAAAAGCCTTATGTTTTAACTGTGTTTAAATTTATGAACGCTGAATAAATTTTATTTTATTTATTTTCGGTTTGCGCACATTAAAGTAAGCAAAATATCTGTGTCCTAACATTTTATTCAGTTTTACTGTACCAGCGCATGAGTAAAGTGCTCGGGTCCATGGCAATGTTGGTTTTACATATAGCGGAACGAAACAAATTAAACCGAAAAGTATACCTAAAACAGGGGTTTCAAAAGTGCTGAGTTACAGCCAACAACCTGTATCAAATTCACGTGCGGTTGTGGACTCGTTCTTCACATTAAATGGAAAAAATTAGTTTATAATATAAACGTTTAATGAATTTATGAAACACTACCAACACACTGACACTTGCTAAAATCTGCCCATCAATTCAGAAGATTTTTTTAATAAATGATATTTAGGCGAAATTAATCAAATAAGTGATGACATTACTGGGTTGCACATGTACAGCAAGTTTAACCAAAATTAGCTCTCAGGTCCTTCCTCCACTCTAAATACACGCAGAGGGAATATTTATAAAATATCATGTTACTATCATGATGTAAATCAATAAAGTATTGGCTTTTTTTTAGGCTCTGCTTCAATACTTAAAATCACTGTATCTGTTAAGTCGTTTTGTTGTTCATTCATTCATTGGTTGACGTACTTTCAAGGTGAAAATTTTACATCTGAAGGATTCGGTTACTTGTACCCATAACCATAATGAAAAAAAAAAAAAAAAGGGGGGGGGGATTTAAATATCCAGTATTGGCGATTAAATGCGTTCGGTCGAAATCCGCTTGGTATTTATAAAACTATGGAGGCAACCATCTTGAAAAAGTGTGAGATAAATTTGAAAACTCTACTCTTGTTCAACGCCTGTGTAATTAATTTTGTTAATTCGGAAATATACTAACTAGTGGCTGCATCGCCCAACACAAATAAATAAATAGTTATATTTTGTAAAATTACCTAAAGGTTGTTCACAATAAATTAAACACTTTTGAAATCAACTTTCGAAAAAAGTCATTGCTCCCAACTGCATATATTTCAACGGGAGCACTGAGTGGCATGCATCCAGTAAAATTGGTAACGATGGAGGGAAAGTACCTAACGTCGAATTAAAAATGTTTGGTAAACATCTAAGATAGCTTAATTTTTTATTTTTTTTTTCGTTTTCTGTTTCTTTAATGCATCTAAGTGTAAGAATTAGCAGATTTGTAAAAATATTCACTTTTCTAATAATTTCATTGTTTCACTTGACCAACAAATGAATAAAAATATGGGGCCCATGGCAGAGTTCATTTTACATAAGGTGGAAGAATACTGAACGTGCATACAAATAGATATATAGCAGGGTTTTAAAAAGTGCTGAGTTTACCGTGAACAGCCTATACTCTTATAACTAATGTAGTTCCAGTAACCACCAAGTTACATCCTTAACCGTAAATTACATACTATCCGAGGTCACGAAATTCCACATAAAACTTTTCAAAGCCACAAACTTCGAGGGAGAAAACCATTGGCTTGGTTTAAATTTATACCGAGTTGTTAAATACCCTACTCAGCACGAGATGCTTGATTTAGGTAATAGTGAGCTGAGGTTTTCCAGAAGTTTACGGGAAAGTTTAGAGCGATAAAGAGGACCGTACATTCAAGCATCATGTATATTTTCAAAGTTAACTTTCTATCTTCTCCCCGGAAGCAGGGACGTCATTAAAAGAAACTAGTTCAAGGTCCTGTTTAACGATGTAGCCAGAGAGAGAGAGAGAGAGAGAGAGAGGCACGTGGATTCCTTTCGAGAGTTCTACCTCGGCCGGACTGGGTTTGTGTCAGTGAGAACGGGGCACAAATCCGTGCACCGAATGTCTTCTCACCGTTATAGTCTCCGCGTAAAGCGTGCAGGTGCTGTGAGGTAAACACCGTATGCCATCGTAGTGTTCCAGAGGGTAAACGAACATGCTCAAGGTGTATTTAACACTTCGAGTATCTGCCGGCGTAATATCACGTCGTCTGAATTGAACTGAGTTGTATGGAGTTTGTAGTGATTTTTCGACATCCGCATTCCTTACAGACACGGGGGTGGAAGTACTTTGCCTTCACCTCACATAAAGTTCTATGCAAAGTAATGTTACGTCAATTTCTGAAATGAACAGGATGGATTGTACATAATTTTACATAGGAAAGAAGAATTGATTGCTGGACACTTTCAATTCGGCATTATATTGGCAGAGATCCAGTCAGCAATGAAAGTTGTTTAGTGTAACGGACCAATAGGACGGTTATAAATGAGAGTATAGAGAACAGCAGAGCTGATGGTGATGCAATCGTGAGTATAGGGGACTCACTTCTAGCTCGTCTTGATTGCAAGTAAATCTGTACCGCAATTGTTTTGATTGCCAGTAAATCTGTACCGCAATTGTCTTGATTGCTAGTAAATCTGTACCGCATTTGTCTTGATTGCCAGTAAATCTGTACCGCAATTGTCTTGATTGCCAGTAAGTCTGTACCGCAATTGTCTTGATTGCCAGTAAGTCTGTACCGCAATTGTCTTGATTGCCAGTAAATCTGTACCGCAATTGTCTTGATTGCCAGTAAATCTGTACCGCAATTGTCTTGATTGCCAGTAAATCTGTACCGCAATTGTCTTGATTGCCAGTAAATCTGTACCGCAATTGTCTTGATTGCCAGTAAATCTGTACCGCAATTGTCTTGATTGCCAGTAAATCTGTACCGCAATTGTCTTGATTGCCAGTAAATCTGTACCGCAATTGTCTTGATTGCCAGTAAATCTGTACCGCAATTGTCTTGATTGCCAGTAAATCTGTACCGCAATTGTCTTGATTGCCAGTAAATCTGTACCGCAATTGTCTTGATTGCCAGTAAATCTGTACCGCAATTGTCTTGATTGCCAGTAAATCTGTACCGCACTGAAAGTGTTAGAAATATGGACGAGTTCGCCTCGTTTGTATAGCGATATGCGAAGTGAAACTGGCCATTTTGAAGAATATTTTCGGTCGTAATATCTTCGCGAAATCCGTTCACTTCGTCAAGTTCAACGAAAAGAAGAAATTTAATGCAAATGTAGCGTGATAAGCTGTGATTTCTCTCTACGCGTGCACGATCCGGTATTTACGGCGTGGGTAGGACCGGAAGAGGAGCGCATTCGGGGGAGAAAAAAATTCACGGCACAAAGTGTGCCACGACTTGTTGACCCACTTTAATATATAAGCTGCTAGGTAACTCCGTCCTCGTTTGTAGTTTCCTCACGCAAGCGTTTCACGGAGCGATCAGGGGAAAGGTTTTTATGGCCGTTGTTGTGTATATCTGCCTTGATTCACTGTCGCGCAATCAACAATCGCTCACATGTACGCCTTTGGCGATGGTATCAATGAAGTTGTCGGGACACGGGACTTGAAATTATTGTTATCGCGCGGAGACCAACCATTCTCGCCACGCCGAAGGAAGCAAAGCTCTTTAATGCGACTGAAATCACGTCCACAGTGGTTAGCGCGCTTTCCCTGCAACTTGGGCGTCACAGCGTTCGCTTCTGTATGAGGCAGCCCACTTTACGAAGCAGAGTTTGTTTGAGAGATAAAGAAATTGACTCCATGATATTACATTTTTTTTTTTAAGAGCAGTGCTGCCATGAACATCAGGATGTTTACTCTAATTCGCTTTGTCATCTTCTTTGTTTATCTTTTATTACCTTAATAAATTACACTCATAAATTTATGTATTCAGTTCATCTAGTCTGAGTGTACTGTACTTTATTTTACCAAAGTTACACATTTATTTGTAGCGCTTAGATCTCTTTTTTCGTGTTCATATATTTCGAGCTCAGCTTTTATTGCCTCTGGTTATAAGTAAGTTTGCGAGGTCACTTCTATTAAGAAGCAACATGTTACATTATTTAAAACATTTTAATTTAATTTCTTTATGGTCACTGGTCTCCAGATACCTGAACATGTATTTATTTGTAATACAGGTTAATTTACGAGCTCAATCAATTGATTTGGGGAGTGATTACTTTATGTTCTCTAACGGAACAAGACAATTGTACAAATAAAATTTACGATGTCGTTGGTTTATTAGTTTAGTTGTTATGCTTGCGCTTATTGACAGTATTGAAGTCTAAATAATTAAATAGTTTTAGTATCGTCAGCTTTCTTAATTCATGTATCACCTCCCAGTGAAGTTCCTGTACGGTAGTGACGATGAAGATTTTTGGTTTGCGTGCCGGCTGAATACAAATATTTGACCTTCGTTTGCAGATATGCAAAGACTATGATTTTCGCTAGGTGCCAAGTAATAATCTTCTCGTAATATAAATATGGAGAACTATAGGAACGTGGATAGTCTCCCAATTTTTCTTCAGAAATATACTCCTTGGATATTTATTACTCAATCTTCGGAAATGCGTCGTTATCAAATAATTTTGCTTGGCCCTTGAGACGAACAGACATACCCTCAGGGATTCGTGTACCACGGACTGAGTACAGTTGACTCACGGATTGCACATCGGAAGAAGTGCGTACTTGTACGGCGCGTTGCGGAGTGGCCGTCGCCCACAGGGGTTTCCTTGCTCTGCTCCCGTTTCTCCCAACGTTCTACTCCGTTGCTGCTTCACACGCACGTCACTACTTAAACGCCTCCGATGTTAACAGCTGAAGTCACAGTGAAGTATAGCTATATTTTTAGGCGTTGCAATGGACATCCTTTTTGTCCGTAACTGTACTAGTATCATTACACGCTCTATCACGTATCCATGCATCACGACCAACAAAAATGTGCTTGGGCTTGATGATTTTTTTGCAGCAGCTGCTCGTGTGACTACGGAATATACTGTACGTTTATGCCATCAGCTGAAACCTCCGTTTCGGAAGCCCAACTTTTCAATTCAAGGTCATAGTGAAGTATTTATACCAACACACCTATTTTATCTCTGTTTATATTCATGTTAATAATGAAATGATATATTACAATTTCACGCCTATAGATAAAATAAAAGTAAAAGTTTGATTTAATAAAAAAAAAGGTAACACGAGTATAAAAGGCTTGTGGTACATGATATATTTTTGAAACAACCGAACACCCCCAAACATAGGGTTATTTTTCAAAGGTTTTATTAACAATGTGTGAATAAACCGCGAATACGCTATAAGCTGTGTTTCTCTGCTGTTCAGTCTTCTTCCCTCTCCAAGGCAGAGTATTTTTGCTTCCCAAATCANCTCTGCTGTTCAGTCTTCTTCCCTCTCCAAGGTAGAGTATTTTTGCTTCCCAAATCAGAGTCACTCCTATCACTCCTCCACTGAGGAATCCGAAGGTAGGAAAAATTCCATAAATTAACTTGAGGAATACATCAGCACTTTATGTGTGTCCATCAGATTTCCCGTTATATTTTTCTTACAATAAAGAAAGATACAGCAGACGTTACAGCATTTAATTTATTTATTAATTCGAACCCAAAAAAAAAAAAGTTAATTAGTGAATATAATTTTTTAATTTGGCAACATTGATTTCTTAGTTTGTATGGTTATTGAAAATAATTCACACTAACCTTTTCTGAAAGTAAGCGAAATGAAAATAATTTTCTAATTTAAATGTATTTGTACGTATTTATTATCTTATAACAATTCACAGGTTTTACCCCTCCCGAACAAAAAAACCTGGTCACGCTAGTGATGGTCGATGCCCTTCAACGCCCCACCCCTTTTCTCTTTCCCCTCGCCATACGCAGAACCGGATAAATGTAAAATCATCACTCCAACATTAAAAAAATATTTTTTATGCATAGTAATATACTGTTTAAAATAGTGAAAGGGTCAGTGATATATAAATAGCAAAAACAATTTAATCAATGAACATTATACTTTCAATCTTTTTGCTATATTGTAATTTAAAATATTCACCAAGTGCGGGAGAGTAAATGTACCAAAAAAAAAAAACTGCCTTGTCACTACTTCTGATTTTTATATTTTTTCCTTCAATACGTTTATCAAGGTAGAATAAGGGCAGGTGTTGATTCAACACTCCTTTGAGAAAATTATAGTTTGTGGTATTCGACGCGACTCGCATTTTTAGCATCGAGTCACAGTGTTTCAGGTTCGAATCCTGAGTGAACTGCGGATTCACGTGAAGGTTTGTATATGAAATTTTAGGTTAGTTCTGTTGTGTGCCGTCTATTTTTTCATGTTAACCTTCCGTAGTATAAAGCGGGGAGATTAATAAACACAACAAAAAATAATTATGGTTCTATTCACGGTTTCTTCGCACTTTTTGAATCAAACCTTTGAAAAACCACACTATGAATGACGTGCTTGGCTGTTTCCTAAATACGTCACAACGTAAAAGTACCTTATTTTTTTGGTTAAATTCAACTTTTGCTTGTATTCTATCCATCAGTTATAATATTTCATTTGTAGTTGGTACGAATGAAAACTGGGAGAAAATAGGTGCGTTGATGACGCCTAGTAAGAAATAGTTCTCAAGCAACATGTTATTACACTTGAGTGCGCAATAATGCGGACCGTTGTCTCATTTGTGTGATGTTCTATACTCGGTGAAGCTTTGCTAGCACGAGACGGAGGAATGTTCCAGAAGTAGAACTTCAGCAGGCGGTTCAGAAAAGTTGGAACTAACCGTGAATGGACTACAGGGGCAAGCCCTCCATCAGGTTGTTTTTTTCGGAGTTCGCAGTGGTCCACGGAGGACCGTCGCCTGCGAGGATAGCGCCACTCGGCGTTGTTCCCAGCGCGGAGCTCGTAAAGTAGAGAGGCGGCACTGACATGCATTACGTGGTACAGCGGTGGCGTAGTGGCCAGGGCGCGCTCGCCTCCCACCACGTCGATCCGGGTTCGATCCCCGGCGGGCTCACTCCCGGATTTTCTGCATGTGGGAATCGTACTGGGCGATGCCGCTTGCCAGCGGGTTTTCTCCGGGGTACTCCCGCTTCCACCGCCCTTGCATTCCAGCGCCGCTCATGCCCGGGGATGACGGTCACCTAGGGGTCCCAGCTGGAGAGACCGTCACTCGGAGGGTGTTGCCTTGCCCTGGATGCACTCCCCACACGCCATTATTATTATTATACATGCATTACGCCGAGCTATTTATATCGAGCTTAAAAATGTAAACGGGTAGCAGTTGTACTGCCAACGTAAAAAAACACTCGCTAAAACACATCAACACGATGAAAAGCTATGAACTCAGATGTTGGCTACCCTAAAGAGA